>VWZU01015336.1:309218-333008 GCA_013397095.1 Sterrhoptilus dennistouni
AAAAAAAAAAAAAAAAAAAAAAAAAAAAAAAAAAAAAAAAGCAGCACTTTGCAATTATTTACTCAAGTTACAGCTGAGACCATCTGTGCCTCGCCATGCAGGGCTGAGCCTGGATGTGAGGGAGACCAGAGGGAGTGAATCCTCTGTTGGTTGAATATCTCCCTGCCAAAGGCTTCCTGTGCTCCAGTGGCAAATGCCATGTAGCACCATCCAGAGGTGGACACTAGAAAGGTGTTAGTGTGACAAGGCCTGTATTTCTGAGTTTCAATGATCTCTTCTATCTACTCTATTGAAGGGACAGTTCCACTTTCGTGCCAAAACCTTGCGGGGCAATGTTATTCACTGCTTGATACCAGTCTGAAGTATTTAGGCATCTCGGGCTGCAGTAGAAATCTTCCATCAAGTCCTGACTCCAGCTCTGAAAGACATCACCTTGGAGATTTCCTTTCACACCGTTGTCAAGCTTCACAAAGTAAATGTGCTTCCCCACTCTGGCTCTCCCCAAAGGATGGCTGCTTGAGGCACTGACCACACTAACCATAAGGAATAGATATAGGATGGAAGTGAAATGAAGATTTCCAACTTGCTTGTGCCCTCCAGTTCTTGGGCCCACACTGGCCTTGAGCTGCAACAGATCATCTTGCCTAGTGCCTAACACCTCTAGACAGCCATTATGTCCCCTCTGCATGCTTGTGTGACTCAACTGAGTGAGCCGGACTCTGATCTATGCTGTAATATGCATTCTCCTTTCCTGTAATCATCCTAACAGCCCTTCGTGGAACCAGCTGTAGTTTCAGTTTAACTTTTTAACATCATTGACTGGAATTGTAAGGACTATGCCTGAGGAATGGTCAGTGGGCATAGTCCACTTTCCTCTTTCTCTTCACATGGCAAACATGGTTCTTAGTGTAGTTTGTGTGTGCATGTGTACATTTGCAGTTTGCAGTTACTCAGAATTAGATGGTTTTCCTTGGTTGTTTCCAAATGGTGATCTCTTTACTAATTAGAAAAAAAACCTAGTAATATTTATTAATCTCCAGGATTATGGCCTAGCCCTATTGTTCATCTATAACACTGGCATCAGCTTTTTAATTTTTCTCTGCTGCAGTGACTGCATCAGACTGCTATGTACGCTTGTGGCTGCCGTCTGCTTCACCTGGAAAGCTTCAGACCAAAACCATCAAGAATTCTGACAACCCTGTCTGGAATGAGACTTTCTACTTCAGGATCCAGAGAGATGTTGAGGTAGTAAAAAAATACCAAATTGAATAGCTGTGAGTTCTCAGTAGACACCATATTGATCAACTCTGCTAAATAACTTAAGAAAATGCTTGCTTAACAGACTGGTTTGCACAGAGCAGTAGACATAAGAAGTGGTGTTTTTCTCAGCTATTTACAGATGTTAGTGATGTAAATGCCTGTATCTGAGCTAGTCCAGACTCCCTTTGTTGTCACCCAAGTGAAATAAGCACTGTTGTAGCCTACTTCTGTGCTGTTTTGGCATGGCTAACTTCAAAGGAGCTTTTCCTCCACTGGTTCTAAGGGAAGAGTAGAGAAGTTGCTGTGGTGTAGACAACAAATTTAATCCTTCCCTAAATTGTGGGATTTGGAGAACTTCGGGAATAAAGAAACTGTGTTCTTTGGGTGAGTTATCAGTGGTGTGCAGAGCACTGACATCTTTTCTTTCTCGGGAGAGTGGGAATCACTGTTATAGGTAGTTGTTTTCCATTTCCCAAATTTTCCAAGACTGGGTGTTATAATGTTCTGCATTAGCAGACTCCTGTAGGAAAGGACATGTTTTTTTATTCTTACTGCTCTGCTAGTGAAACAGTTGCACAAATCTATATATATATATTTTTTTCCTAATAGAAGCTCAATAAGTGTTCTTATTTATTTTTCCTACTACCAGAACATTTTAGAATTGGCAGTGTGTGATGAAGATCCATTCACCAAAGATGACATGCAGTTCACAGTTCTTTTTAATGTTGCTAGAATCAGACCTGGGGAGACAATCCGGGAGACATTTGCTTTGAAATCAGAGGTAAGGGCTGAAAACACAGGGAATGATCAACATGACCTCATTGTCCACATTGTCTTCCATGTTAAGTAGGGTTTGGATCTTCTTGAACAGGTAGTCTTATATATCATTGTCAATACCTCCTCAAAACAGATATAATTGCGCTGTATTTTTGTGACTTGATTAATCTCTTTTTACAAATTCAGAAAATGAAGCAGCTTCTCTCTCATGCTCTCTGAGGGCAACATATTTTAACAGGAAGCATCTGTAAATTATAATTTTTATCTTTTAGAATCCAAATAAATACTTCCTTACCTTTCGGCTTTATTCCACTTTTGCCTTGCTTAGGGGAAATTTCCTCTTAAATGGCAACTTATTATTAAAAACATGAAAACAATTCACTTATCACTTGAATTAAATGATTCTTTATGGCTTTTTTCCCTGTAGGTGTTTATTCCAGGTTTCCTTCCAGTTGATTCAGATTTCACTAGCCCATAGTGAAGGAACATCTGTCCTGCTAACATCTTTGGTATTTTATTAAGGAGCCCATGAAAGAGAGTTGCCCAGTAAACAAAGCTGGGATAGGTCTGTGACAGCTCCTGAGCTGTTGCTGAAGTGTTGCTACACACTCATTACAGGAAGGAGACAGTCCATAAAAGCAGCTACTTCCCACATGCTGAAAGCTGTTAACATGGATTTTCCTTGTGACCCTGCTGGCTGGTGTTGTGCCCTTCTCAGCCAGTGGGCGAGTCACTGGGAAATACAATGATTCAATAACCACTTCAGTCACTTGCCTCATTCATCTGTTCTGGATTCAGTTCAAATGTGATTCAAATGTTTTCTGTGTGGAAATGTCTCTGGCCTTAGTGACATTTGCTGCTGGGCTTCGACACCTTTCCCCCATGCACATTATCTTGCAGAGAGCCACTGTATTTCCTTTTCAATCAAGCTCTCCCTCTCTGGTTGTATCTTTGGAAATGTGTATAATTCTGCGCACAATGGGAGATTATTATCTTATGTGTCTTTCACAAGCCTGTGGTTTCTGTTGCAATTTCAGCTTTGGAAAGACACAGCAACAAACTTTTATTGGTATTATTAGCAGAAGAGATGTCAGGCCTTGAAGTGCTTTTTAGGTGTGTCTGTGCTGCCAAATTCTTGCATCCTTCATTAAGCTATATTTTTTTTACCATTTTCTTTTTAGACAGAGACGTGCTATAAGAAATGGGAAAGTTTGGAAGTGGAATTCTGGATGGAAAGAGTGTGAGTAAAATTCCAAAGCTAAAAGGTATCGCTCTGCCAGGGAGTAATGATACCTCAGAGGATGAGAAACTTCTCCCAGCTCTTTGTCCCAGCACTGAGCCTAAATTACAGTTTCAAACTGTTTTTTAACCTTTAATTTTTCTTGCTAATTCCACCTTTCAGTATATTTCATACAAATCTTAAACTTCTGTTGAACATGTGTATCTAGATCCTGGAAATGTTATAAAACTGTCACAATGTGATAACTTTTACACAAGCTGCATGTAAAACTTAATGTGAGTGCTCTTCAAATTGTTGATATTAATTGAGTGATGCCTAGAACATTGTGGAATTTCTCAGAGACCATAAAACTTGTCTTGTATTATTATAACAATGTATACATGGAGTTATGTAGGTAGTACTAGAAAAGTACCCATTAAGCAATAGCTTAGTTAAACTGAAAAAACATGCAATCAACAAATAATGAAAATAAGACCATCCATCTCCAAGTGGTAATCAGCATTGTCTGGAGGAGAACAAAACCCATAGGATAAACTCCATCTGTCTTTTAAATCCTGTCACAGGCTTGGTTGAAGAGAACCCCCTAAACTACACATTCTGGAATATTTAACATTAGCAATAAAAAAAAAAATTAAAAAAAAAAAAAAAAAAGTCCAGTGAAAACTGGATAACTGCATGCTGCATGAGCAGGAGAAGGAACTGTAAATAAGACTTCTTATTCTTAAAAATATGAGTAAACTGATTAAAAATCACTCGTGTTCTTAGTAATTTCTCCCACAGTGAAACTCAGGAAAATGTATTTAATTTACCTGTGAGAGGTACCATAAGAGATGGTATCATATATGATGATGGTTATCATCTCCTGCAAATGTGGAAGCAGTCACAGTCAGATATATAAAAGGAGAAGCAGTGCTTGGGAACTGGATTTAGACTAGAAATAAGAGGAATGTCTTTCAATGTCTTTCACCATTTAAGTTATGCGGCATTTGGGCAGTGTCTATCCTTGGAAATCAAACCTAGTTATTTAAATACATTTTACAGCTGAAATAGAAGTTTTAAGCCTGGAAATAGTGTTTGGTAAAATACCCTGGACATACAAAGGTTATATGCTACATAATTGCCATGATCCTTTCAGGTATATGAAAGCATTTATGAATGTGTGTAACATAGGGATGTTGGAATACTTGCCTTAGTGAAAGATGCTGTTAGTAGACTCTACTCATATTATTAAATAACCACATCCATTCAGTGACAAACTAAGGTCTTACAAGGTAAAATATCTGGGACAAAGACTTTTTATAGTTTACCTCCATGTTTTGCAGTCATACATATAGCACAGTGGGAGCTAATTCTTATTTGCCCTTCATTTGTGATCAGCCATAAATTATAACTTGAACTAGTCAGAAATGTCTTTCCTTATAAATGTTTGCCGAACACATTAATAGTAGTCTTTGCTTTCCCCAGGTCATATAGTTATTTTTTAATAGCAGGACATGATTCCACATACACCAATATGCCTTTGTTCTGCTGTAACTTAGCACATAGTTTTAAGCATTAGCATTTTTTATGGGCTTTCCTGTCTTTCTTTTTGTTTGGCTGCTGTATTTTGGTTCACGTGCTTACTAGGGGATCATGTATTTTGCCTTTTAGAAAATAAATTGTGGTAACTTAACTATATTCAGTTTTAAGCAGGAAAGGTCATATAACTGCTATTTAAAAAACTAAACAAAACACAGCCAAATCCAGCTATTCACACAGCTTTTTTTGTTTGTTACTTGTTTTTGTCTTTTCAGTCCTGGCCCTCCAGAGCATCTCATTACCAATGATGTCCTAGTGGTAAGGTTCACATGAAAATTTATCTTCAGGTGACATCTGCTTCATTTTGATCCTCTCCTCTTCCCCCCATTTTATAGAGAGAACACAACCTACCATGATAGATAAGAGCATAAGAGCATGGTGTGCATTTTAAAGTCAGAGATATGGGACAGTGCCCTTTTGTAACAGCTCAGCTGTTGCCCTCTCCATAAAAAACAGAAGCTGTATTTCTTGAAGTCCTTGGCTGTTAGGGATGTCAATGTGTTGCCAGGCTGTAGTTTGTTACTCTTGCAGAGCCCCAGTATTTATTGGTGCTCTGTCACTAGATGGACACAAAAAGGACACTCACACAGTCAGTGCCAGGGCAAAAAAGAAGGACGATTATTTGGGGATTTTGATTTATATAGTTTTTGGATTTAATTACGGATTGGGCAATGAGGTTGACACTTCTTCGACCCTTCTGGTGAACCTAGAAGTCCATCAAATGTCCTTCCTCCAGAGAAGTGTGTAAACATCAAGAACAGTTTCCAAACAAGAATAACAGTTGCCATAACATTGCTGGAAAATCTGTGAGAAAACTTCAGTACAAAAATGCAAACATCAGAAGGCTGAAAAATATCAGGGCAACAGTGTTCAAAGTGAAAATTGATTGTGTTTCTCTTAACACAGCATGGCAGGAAAAGCAAAGGTTATAAAAGGTCTGTAGAAGACAATAGTAGGTACTCAGTGTGCTCATGACTGGCAGGGTATCTAATGTAACAGCTTTTTTGGGAAATGAATTTTTTAATAAAGAGTTATTTTAGCTGTTGAAACACAGAGCCCTGTTTTGGTGTTAGTCAGCATGTGGTACATTGCCTGTCTCCTCTGGCTGGCCCAGCAGCTATGGAGTACCAAGTACTTCATTCCAACTCCTCCAAGCCTGTGCATGGTTCCCGGTTGCTAGCCCTTGATACGCCTGAGGCAAAATAACACCTATTCTATTCTTTCCCCCTCATTTTCTGTGTGAGGCATAAGAGTTGCAATGATTGGCATGCATTGTTCCTGAAATGACTTGAAAAACTGTCCTGGCATGAGGTGAACTGGAGTGATTCAGGTGGAGGATAGGGTGGAATGATTTCCCATGATTTCTCTACGTCAGGGCCAATAAGAAGATGCTTTGTAGACTAATCACTGCCACAATACACAGAAGCTCATCATCAGGTATTTTCCCCCGCCCTTCCTAAATAATTATTAGATATATGTGTTTGGGCACCAGTGTTTTGTACAGAGTTTCCTGATTTTGGGATAATTTGAATGTGTTAACAATCTGACAGCGCACCACTGTATTGACACTCTGAAGCAGAGCAACTTGAGCTACCGTCCTGGAATAATGAGCTCTGAATTTTCTCTTGGATTCCTCCCAGCACTGAGACTGGTTCAGCTGACTCTGTATTATAGGTGGTGGTTGTCTGCATGATGTTTCATTATTTGCAGTAGATGTGTTATTTGCTTCCTTTACCCTTTTCTATTCCTGCCTTTTACAGTCCCGTGAGGTTTGCTGCTTGGAAGTGCAGGTGGACATTAATGAAAGCAGGAAATACTTGAAAGGTATGGCAATTTCTCTGTGAACTGAGGACATGACCAAACCAACCCTATAATAGTCATTCAGACCCAGACTGGAGTCATTTTACAGTACAGAGACAATAAAGAATGTTCTAAATTATATATAGGTAGTGACATATGATCTAAATAATAAAAAGCAATGCATTGAAATGCTCTGAACTGCCCTGAACTGATCTCTGTGTCTTTTCCTTGGAGCTATCAAGTTTGGACACAGTAGACTTTGCTGGTAGAAGTTAAAGTGCTAACTCTGGGAGCATTCTGAGCTTTGGGGGTAAAGGCAGGCGTACCAGGTCATGTGCTGTAGGAGAGTTGCTAATGGGGTAGCTTAAAAGAGGAGCTACCACACAAAATTACTCCAGCAGAAAGTTTGCCAGCTTTGTTAGCTCTTTTGCCTGAACAGCAGTATTGTTCTCTAAACAAACCTGTTTTTACTAGAGGGTAAGAATCTTGTGCTTACGGTGCCTGCATCTCATGAGAGAAAACAGAAGACGACAGAGGACACCGATACTTTCTACTTCCATTGTGTGAAGGCTTGGGAACCAGTTCTAAAAGTCAGGCTGCAGGTAACAGACACTACACAGTGCTACTGGTCATACTGCTTGCTTACTTCCAGTGTGATCAAAACAGCAAAGAACTGCATTGTTTCTGTTCTGTTTTGTTTTGTATAGAAAGTTTCTGATAAGGAAGATGACAACAGCAATTTAAGTGACACCTTAACAATACCACTGAAATTTCTCCCTGTTGGACATAAAGTGAAAGTAACCCTTCCTGTAAGACACGTAAGTGTTTAATAATTTATGTCGGGAAAGAAGAGCAGAAAAACCCTCACTGTTTAACCTATTAATATTTTAAAAGATCCCAAAACAACAACCAAAAAGTATGCATGGTGGCAGTGATGGGACTTTTCAGAAGGCACTGAAAATCTGGATTCAAAACTTCTCTTTTTCCCACCATTCATGTTCCTGCTCTTGTCTCTTTGTTTACAGAATGTGCCACTACAGTTGTACCTCCAACTAAATGATTGGTAAGACGACTGGTTTGGTTTTTTTTCTCTAAAGATTTTATTGTCTTTGAACTGTGAAATCTAGAATAGAGTATCCTTTATTTAGATATAAGGAATACACAAGTCTGGGGGCAAAATGTAGCAATATTTAAGTTATCATTAAAGAGTCCCCACAACAGTTCAAAGTTAATGTCCTCGGGGCAAAGGAGTTCCACCAAGATGCAAAAAACTTATGAGAGTTTCAAATGGTGAGGGACTTAGTCACTGAATGTCCTTTGCATCAAAGAACCAAAGACTGACTGGAGGCTTCTTCAAAAAGGGCATAAGAAGAAGGCAGAGGGAAAAGAGAATTTGAAATAACAAAACATCAGAGTCCATACATTACCTGAATGACACATGTTCTCTTAAGAAAACACACTTGTGGCTCTGGTAATCTCAAGAGAAAGAAGTATAAATCAGGGAAGACAAAATGTTGCGTTGTAAAATAATGTGTCAGATAAGAAACAAACAAAAATTATTCGAATATCTTTTTTACTGTACAGTTTCTGTATAAACCTGCAGTACAAATGCCCATGAAAGACTTTGTTAGGTTTTAGTCATTCTTTGCTTAGAAATCATATGAAGCAGAAATAGAAAGGATTCAGCTTACAAAGCTACTGAAAGTCATGGAAGCCCTTCTTTGTTTTTCATGTGTATTATCCTTAGCTGAGAGTAAATGTTATACTGAAACAATAAAGAGACCATGTAGAAGCAAAGAAAGTGATTTCTTTGCAAATGAAATACACATTTCTTTATAAATCAGAACAAGGAATCAGGAGTTTTTTTGAATTCATTAGATTTCAGTTGCTGAAAATAGATCCATATGCATTTTAAACACCAGCCCTGTGCCTCTGGTTTTATTTATGTTTCAGCAAAGAAAAACTAGATGTGCGCTTAGGGTATGATCTGTGCCAAGGAGAGCAAGAGTTCCTGCATAAGAGGAAGAGAGTCGTTGCTGGTGCCCTGAAAAGGGTTCTTCATCTGGAAAGAGATCTACATGGACATGAGGTCTGTGCTTTGGAATCCAAGCATGGGATGGGTGTCTATTGAATTAGGATTGGCAAACTCCCCTCGAAATTTCTAGTAATATTTGCATATTGATAACAAGCCTGTTGATTTGAATGGCAGGAGAGCATAAGCTCTCAGTGTGGCATACCCCATACTCATGTAAAATTTCAGCTCAAATATTCATCCCTCCAATCTTTTCAATGGGCCAAATTACTAAGGATGTAGTAATACCACTCTTTAGGCAGAGTTTCCAACAGTATGGTGCTGCAAGTCAGCAAGATATGAAACATTGTGCTAGATACAGCCTAGTCAGGCAACCCAAACCAGTAGGAAAACAGGAGTATTGGAAGTTAACCTCACATAAATATTAAATCAGTGTAATGTCACTTATTCAGGCTTACTTTTTTCTTTCTTCATTCTCAGAACACTTCTTACAAAAAGTAAAAATCTTTTGTGGTGAAGAAAGAACATTTTATAACAAGCTGAAGTCTGTTTTGTTGCCAAGATCCAGGGTGACTTTTTAAGGGAAAACTTATTTTCTTACTGGAATGATGTTTGTTAAATGAATGCTGTCCAAAGAATCAGCAGAGTTAAAAAAACTTCCTTGATCCATTTTAATTGCATTTATTGGAATTTGTTGTTGTTTATTATAAAATCACGTCATTATCTGTTCTTAATCATTGCAATTCCAATTATAGACAGCAAAGGTAGAAAGGAAGGTTAAAATTCAAACTCATTCAAGCATTGAGGTTAAGAGTCTCTGGAGGTTAATTTCAATAAGGTACTGGTAAAGATTGGCTAAGTAGTGATATAATTCATTGTCCTCCAATGAATCTGCTGAAGAAATTCTGAGAGCTGTTAATTAGGCTTTTCCAAGTAACAAGGGGGTGACTTCCTGAGGATAATACCTGTGTTTTGGACAGGTCCCAGTAATAGCTGTTATGGCAACAGGCGGAGGTCTCAGAGCGATGTCGGCTATGTTTGGCCACCTCTTAGCTCTTCAGAAGCTGAATCTGTTGGACTGTGTCACCTATCTCACCGGGGCTTCTGGCTCAACATGGTGCGTATAGAAAATGAGATTGGATTTGGAATGACTGTGACTCCTTTTCCACACAGGAAGAGATGCATCTCTTTCAAAGACTTACATTGTTAACAAGTGAACATAGTTCCCTGGTGAAGCTCTTACTGCTGGCTCTCAATTATAACTTCAGTTTAGGCTCACTGATTCTCTTTCATTGATTAAAGTGATTGTATAAATGTAACAGTTTTCCAAAATCATCTAAATAAATGGGTGATTTTCTAACATTTCTGCTCCTTAGGACCCTAGCAGACCTGTATGAGCATGCTGACTGGTCACAGAAGTCTCTGGAGGGGCCACTTAAAGCAGTAAAAGAGCAAGTTACAAAATGCAAACTCAACCTTATGTCTATGGACCATCTGAAGTATTACCACAAGGAACTTGCTGAAAGAGCAAAAGCAGGACATGTGCCATCTTTTACAACTCTGTGGTCACTTGTTCAGGAGATGTTCTTACATGGACAGGTAGGTACATGGTCCTGCCACGCATTTGGGAAGCAGCCACTTACTTTCTTTAGAGCTTTACTCTTTGAGGGCATGATGTAATGTGTGTAACAAATCCAAAGAGACTGAAGCATCCCAATGTGGTTTGTAAACTATGACAGAGGATCCCCTGTCAGGATTTGCCAGGATTTTCCAGCATAGATAATCATTTGAAGGTGCCTCTGTCCTAGGGTTCCTCACAGCTAGCAACTTCAGTAGGCAAACTTCTAGAAGCAACTGAGGAATTCCTGCTCCCCACCCTCTCTGAAAAGTCAGATTTTTAAAGTCTGTTTCTAGTTTGACATTTAAAAGTTAGAGTAATCTGTCCTCATGTGAATATTTATCTCAGCTTTACTAAAGATCTGTGGGATGCAGGCAGTCAAGGCACATAGATATTCTAATGAAGAAGTTACTAGGTACCCAAAAGGCAACCAGGAAGGAAAGTGCAGGAATGTGAAGGAAAAGGTCTCTTACAAAAATGTGACTTACAGATTCCTCTGTGTTGTAAAATATCTATTATCAATCTTTAAATCTTTACTTGGGTAGATTGTGCCAGTGTTATGCTCTTACAGAGGTTTACTGTGATTTTTTTATGTCACTGATTAGCCAAGAAAGTACAAACTCACAGACCAGCGTAAGGCGTTGGAGCATGGACAAAACCCACTGCCTTTCTATGCAGTCCTCAATGTGAAAGAGGAGAAGTTTGGTACTTTCAAATTTAGAGGTAAGTGTTCCTGGAGTTTCTTCTGATTCTGAGTATGGGTTAAAGAGGATTTGGAGGGAGGTGTGTATGTGTGGAGAAGAAAAGGGGAATACGTCTGTTGCTTGCCCTGACTCAGTTGCTTTCCCTGACTCAGTATTCATCTTTTAATAAAATGTTTGTCTTTTTTGCAAACTGCTGGGTGTTAATTAGAAAGAGCACATCTGCTGGATAACATCCTCAGCCATAATCAGGACATTAATTAAAAATCTGTGGCAAAGTTCTATTTTTGCAACAGACATTTTGAGTGAGTGTGGGCAAATCATCTGATCTTTCCCTGCCACACCTATAAAATGGCTTTGATGCTTGCTTAGTTCCTAGGGGTGCTGGGAAATGGAATTGTCACTTCCTAAATATGACACTGATGAGGGGATGAAAATGGAGTGGAGTATGACTGCTGTGATGGGTGTGATAAGACATCCTTTGAATGGACACAGGCCATGTCCAACAAAAGGTGTTAAAAGCGGTAGATACTGGAAAGAAAAGCAATTAGTCCTTATGCTTATTTATGTTTATAGCTACTGTTCTACTGTAATGCCTGTGCAGGGCAGCTTGAGCCAGGAAACTGCACATCCATGCCACACTGTGATAATTTCTAGTTTCTTCAGGCTGCTTTGTTATATCATATACGCTCTTGATTTAGAGAGGCAAGTGTGATCCCAGAATTTTTATACAGAAATAGCTATCTAAGCATTTGAACCTAATGTTAGAGCTTTGCTGAGTAGAAAAAGCTGGTTCCTTTTGGTTGCAAATAATCTCTCAGTTTGTATGGAAGTAGACGGTGCAGCTTGCAGTACAAATGTGTGAATAGTACAGAGCTGCTGAGACAAGCAAGATCCTTGGGAAGGTTTTGGGGTTTTATTTTTATTGCAGCAAACATGCCTCATGTAAATTCTTTGTAGAGTGGACAGATTTCTCTCCTTACGAAGTGACCATACCAAAATATGGAGTCTCCATTCCTTCAGAATATTTTGACAGCGAGTTCTTCATGGGAAGGCGAGTGAAGAAGCTGCCAGAATCTCGGATCTGCTATCTGGAAGGTGACATAGCAGTGCTGTAGAGTTAATCACAGCATCGTAGAAAGCGTGGTATTTGTTAGCCACAAGCACAACACTCCCTGCCAGCATGTCTGCTTTAGGTCTTAAATCAATGGGCTGTTTATCCCTTTCCTACACTTTTGCTCTTTGTGTATCTTCCTTCCTCCTGTCCTCCCTTTTCACCTGGTAGATTTGGGAAAGTTGCAGCGTGCTTCTTGTTCTGTTGTCTAAACCAAACAAGATGGTGGAAGAGGGAAGTTGAGGAAATAATGCTTATTCCTTCCCTGATCTGTCTCCAACTCTTCAACTTTAAAAATTATATTTCTAAACAAAGCATTACTGGGGTAGAATTGGAAGGAGCTGAGAATGAAATGTTGTCTAGAGCAAGCCATAATGGCAAGAGCTACCTGAGCTTTGTGGCTTGAGGCTGGTATCACTAATCTTCTCTGCTCATAAGGAAGGCCTTTTGACCTCCAACAACTATTTTGACTGACCATTTTGCCACCAAAGGTGAAGAAAGGGAAAAACCAGCTAGTCAGAGGAACCATCTGTCCCAGGCATATTTTAAATCCTTATTAGTGTTTCAGTTTTGATACCAAAAACAAGGGTAGAGGAGAAAAAATTTCTCTCACTGTGGAGTCTGCTAGAGATTCAATTTGTTCCTCGTGTAAGTACCTGGCATAGAGCTTAATGAGGAAGGATAGTTCTTACTTTTCCAAAAACAGACTCATATATGGAGTCAATTCTATTTTGAACCTGAACCAGCTGCACTCCAGAGAAACAAAATGTGCCTGGAAGGAAAAAATGAGTCGAAGATCAGTTGAAATAATAAATCAGTTTAAAAAATGCCTTTATGTTTACATGGCTTCACCATGCTTTCAAAACCTACTTTCTCTCACAGGTACACAGGAAACTTTCTACAACATCATTTGGGTGACTGATACCTCTCACTTTGTTACTCTGTACTATGCCGTGAATGTTCTGTGTGTAGTTACCTCCTGAGAAAGAGCACTGAAGTGCTTACACCACTATGTTTGAGCTCTGTGAGACCTGCTGCTTAAGTTGTGTCATGATGGGGTCAGGTTGGGTGGGCTAATAATGTGTAGCATGGATATTTGCAGTAGTCAGTGGTTAACATGTGGTAGTGCAGTACTTTTCCCATGTGGTTTGACTTGCAGGTCTTTGGACAAACATCTTTACTAGGAATTTGCTGGATGGCTTGTACTGGTCCTCAAATTCAAATGAATTCTGGGAAAGATGGTCCCAAGATATGGTGGATATAGGTAAGTTTCTAAAATGTTGCCTCACTGTGAATCTTCCAGCATGATTTTAATCTGTATTAGAATGATTGCTATGTCCTTTTCTCTTCTCTCTTTTCCCCAGAGGCATGCTTCATGTTACTACAAATGTTTTTCATTTAAAGTTTCCTCATGGTCTGTTAAATGACTCTGCCTGTAACTGCAGATGAGAAAGCTGGCTTTTACTTGTGGGCAAAAGTACAAAGCCAGTATGTCATTTGAAAGAGTAAAACACAAAAGCTGTGTCTGCTTAAAAAAAACCTAAATATCTCTTTGATAAATGACATGGGTTATGTGCACATGTTTTCTAGCAGCCTGCAAGAAACAGGGATTTGAGGGACCATCAGGAAGACAACAAGGGTAGCTAGCCAGCAGAAGTGTCTGGGAGGGCAGATTTCTGTTGGTTTTGTCTATATTTCATGGTTTCTTCTGTATTTCAGAAAAACATTCTCCTGAAGAAGACATTACTGTTATTGAGCCACCATCTTGTTTGTCAGGAAAGTTGTATGAAATGTTTCAGGACATTATGACCAAGCGTCCACTACTGGGGAAGTCACATAACTTCCTGAGAGGCTTAGAGTTTCATAAGGATTATATCCATCAGAAAAAATTTATTGAATGGAAAGGTAACTGCAACAAAGAGTTAGCTGCACTGTGCAGGTAACATCTCAGATTTTTGTTTCTAAGACTTTGGAAAACTCATATTTGTTTCAGGGTTTGGAAATGGGCTGAGTTGGACCTATGATCATGGTGTTTGTTTCTTTAGGGTAACAGGTTAAAATGAACTGGTCCATGGACTGCTCTTTCACTTCCAGAAGATACCTGTAATTTATTTCAAGAAATGCTTTTCTACAGGAAGTTTGTCACTCTGCGTAGGTGCAGTAGTCAAAAGATTTAGGAAGGGCAGAATCTTTTGAGGTCAAGAAACAAAGGTAACAGCACAAGCATGAAATAGCAGGTTATTATGTGGATCAGACAAAGGAAAGGACTAGTTGCAAGGATGTTGTTGCCCATATGTCTGGTGTTTCTGCCTGATGAATTATCCATCCAGAGACCTCTCTTTAACCCCTCAGTACAGAAATACCAAAATCCAACTACAGAAAATTAAAATCACATAGGTTTAGACTGCAAATGTTAAACAGACAGATACATAGACTTGATGTATAGATTGAAGAGCAATTTTCTATGGCCTTTGCTTTGTAGGCAGGCAGAGTAAACAGCAATAGTTTTACCTCAAAACCTATGAAACAATCTGTGAAATGATAACGAGGTGATGGAGCTGAGGTTTTCTGCATCAGAAACCTTCCTGTATTCCCAGCATTTTAATTTATTCCATGAACAGGTAGCAATGTGGGAGGACCCCACATTATTGAGGTTAATCTGCTTTCTCTGAGCCCTTCTCTTTGGCAAGTTGCATTTTCTCTCCCGTTTTAGGCAAGTTACAATGTGTTTTGTCCTTCTCTGCCTTGCTGCGCAGTTCGCTGACAATGGCAGGAGACAGTGGTGCTTTTAAGGCTCTCTGCTGTTAAAATGTTCAGTAAGTGAACAGTCTGTGTCCTAAAAAGGTCTACTCTAAGAAAATGAAAGAAGGAGAAAAAATAAGTAACATAGGAAGGGTGGATGAGAGAAGGAACAAGCGAGTAGCTTCAGAAGATGAATGAAGGATGAAATTGTCAGTCAGTAAATGTTAAAAAACATAACTGTCCTTTTATTTGCTGACAGTTTTGCAAAAGACAAATGAGTAGAAGCAGACTTCAAGGAGGATTTTGAGTAAGTGTGCATAAGAACACTAATGACTATGTCAGGGTAGATATTCTACAAATAAAGTAAAATATGTGGAAGGCATGAAATCCAGAGTAGGAAAAGGGAAACTGAAAGTCTGGAGTGGGAAAAATTAGCAGGTTTTTCCATCCCTTTTTTGTTACCTGCCTAAGACCAAACTAACCCAGGCATGGATCTGTCTCTAGGAGTAAGAGGACATGCCAAGTCTGTGAGCAGAAATGAGTCTTGTGGCAGATGAAGTCTTGAGAATAGAGCTTTGTTTTAAAGGCTTCCCTGCAGCTCGAGTTATCTGATGTATTAAAATAAGACTTTCAGTGCCTAATTTTCCTTATGAGAAATTGAGCTAATAGTCTGTAATTAGCATAATGCATTTACAGTGGCATTCATACTTCCAAGGTTATTTCTGAGACGGGATTTCTATAAAATATTTATTTGGATGTGGGATGGAAGAAGGGATTCTTAGAAGAAAAATGTCTACTTCTAGTTCACATATGCAGCCAAGAATAAACGCTGCAAAGTTCCATCTCTGTGATAAGAAAACAGGGGTAATGGAATTTCATCTTAAAATGTTCACTGGGCCAAATAAAAACTAAAAAGTATGCTCTGTTTCTTCTGTGAGGGACTGCAAGCAAATGTCTCTTATTACAGTTGAATCTGTGAATTCTCAGCAGCCTTGAATGCTAAAATAAGCACATTTTGTAAAGACTTGACAGTGAGGGAATGGAAAAATTATAAATTATTACTTCAAGCTGGTGTGAAACATTCCAGGCTATGGAACAAGCTAGATTTACTCTGCATGGTTTAAATCAACTCTACAGAAAGAGGCCAAGGAAGCAGAGTGATTGAATGAATTGAAATGCTGGAACTTACCAACAGTATTTCCGTGATCAGTTTCTTGAAATGCCTAAACACAATGATTTAGGCCTTAAGTATTGTGCTTTGGGCTTTGCTACCTCATTTTGTTAACTTGAGGAACACTTTTAAACCACTATTTCGATACGTAAAACTATGGCAAAATGTTCTCTGTTCCCTGGAACTGAAAGTGTACTAAAGGAACAGTAAAGGACTTGCTGTCTACAGGGCAAGCTGGTGAGGTTGCTAGCAGAGAAGTGAGAGTCTAGCTATCAGAGACTGGCTTTAGATTTCAACTTACTTGTTGGCGTAATCCCCTTTTGGCACAAATGTGAGGTTTAATTAATTCAAGTAGTATTTTAAGCTGTTGGTAGGTGATGTGTGCATGATGTGGTACTTTTTTACAGCATGGCTAAGATAGTTTATATGAGATCAGTGAAAGTGAGTTGAAATCAGACTTTTCAACCTGAAAGAAGAGTCTAACCCTGAGAAGGTAACAGCAAAAAAGGAGCAATGCAGAGGTGCAATGATGTATTGCATTTTTTTAGTTGTGCTACTCCACTGTGAAATTGTTTTTGTTGTTTGCATTTTTCCCAGTTCTTAGAGGGAAAAAAAATCTGTTGAAGTCTGTAATCTGTGCAAAATGACTCCCTAGAGCAGCTGTGAGGTCAGTGGAGTTTGTCTCTCGCCTGTCCTCTGTCTAGCTGCCTCATGGCCTGCCTTTGTGAGTGTGGAGAGTGGGAAGTGTTTCCCACACTATGGGAGAGTGTGGAAACAGGCCAGATGTGTCCAGATGTGCAGTTTGAAGGGCGTGCTCCTGAGGTCGTTTGTGGGCTCATGTTGTGGAGGGAGGTGACCCTGGTCTTGAGGGTAACCAAGGAGCTCCCCTTAGCATGTAGCACAGACAGAATTACTCATTCCTCCTTTCCTAAAAATGCATCACTAACTATATTAAAATGTTTTTCAGACACTGTGCTGGACGGTTTCCCTAACAATCTGACACCACTGCAGAAATATCTTTGTCTGATAGATGTTGGCTATTTCATCAACACCAGTGGTGCAGCACTTTTCAAGCCAGAGAGGAATGTAGATGTCATTATATCCCTTGATTATGGTTTGGGGCACGTGTTCAAGGTGAGAAGATTAACTTACTCTGCTCCTTGCAGAGTAAAACTCATCTTATTAAAACTTTTAAGTAAGTAGCTATCTAAATCTTAATCATATATCACCATACCTTGAAGGAGGAATGAAACTTTCTTCAAGAATGGAACTACAGAAACTGTTAGGCTCTTTTTTCTGTAGGGGATTACAAGATATACTTCCTAGATTCCTCAGGGAATTGCAGTAACAATTGTTTGCTGGAGACATGAACGTGACCTCTCCTGGTCTGTCATGACAAATTCTGAGTGTGACTTTGGGTCATTCACTTGGGCTTGTAAAAAACATTATAGGGTGATAAGTGACATTGTCTGATTTATGTTGAGTGGTGGTCAAAAGTAAGGTTGTACTGTAGCTACTTTGGACTATACATTCAATTCTTAGTGTTTCTAGGGAATGAGTTAAGATGCCACAGTATTTCCTGATTCTTTTCTTAGAGCTTTAACTCCATGACGTTCTGTGCCCACAGCAATTAGAGATGACATACAAATATTGCAAGATACAAAATATCCCATTCCCCAAAGTGGAGCTAAGTCCTGAAGAGGAGAAGAACCCAAAGGAATGTTATATATTTGCGGATGCAGAGGACCCCAGAGCACCCATAGTAATCCATTTTCCCTTGGTGAATGACACCTTTAAGGAATTCAAGGAGCCAGGTAAATGCAGTCAACAGAACTGTGGGTACCTGGTATGTGTTCCATGTCTGCTGATGGCAAGCAGAAAAGCAGCCTCCATCCTCCTGCTGATTGCTCTCCACCTGAAAAGCACAGAGGACACTGTCCTGGGCAGCTCAGTGCCACACTGCCTCTTCCAGCCCTGCCTGTGGCAGAGGGCTCCTGTCACTGTCTCTTGTAGCAGAGCTGCAGGTCTTCCTCACTTGTGCCTGATGCCATGTCCTGCCAAGAGAGATGTGCAGAGTGCTGGAGTTTTTCTGGCACTGGGAAGAGGGAGAGTAAAGAAAGATCCAGAGACCTGTGGAAACAAGGAGATAAGGGCCTCCTGAAGGACCTGCTGGTGGGCTGGAAAGCAGTAGCAGCAGCTGGCCCTTGGTGCATCCATCCCCAGGGTTAGCCCTGGAACTCTGCCTTCCCTAGAGAGGCTGCCTGTGGTGGAGAGGGAGGTGCAGGTGCAGAGGGAACCTCCTTCCTAGCCTTGAGGGACAGCAGGCTTGGGCACAGGGACCTGGGCAGGGGGAGCATGTGTGACTGTGGTGGGAGAGGCTCCATCTAATGCTGTGTAAGAGCTGGGACAAAGCAGAGAGATGTGGGGCCAGACTGGGATGTGCAGCTGCCTCTGCTGAAGTGTCTGGGGCAAGCTCCTTCCAGCTTTACCCAAAATTCTGTTGGGGCCCTGAGTGGGACCAGAGCAAGATGGAAGTCTCTGAGGGAGCATTTGGGAAGGGTAGGAACAGCAGCAAAAAGTAAAGGTACTTTACAAAAAGTAAAGGATGTCTAGTGATGCTCAGTGAATATGTACAGTAAGAGCTAAATTAAGAAAATCACATTTAAAAACTCTGTGGATGAAAAGAGGAGATACTCCATAGAAGGAACCAGGCTTGTTCTGTGGAATCTGGAAATGGTCCAAATGACAATGTGTGGTGAGATCAGCCATTGAGCAGTGGGTGGCAGGTAAAGCAGGTGAAGATTTTGGAATCTCTCTGAATGAAAAATAGATGAGATGCTGCAGAGCAGAGCAGCTGTTGCCAGTCCTCTGTGCTCCAGGCCCAAACTGGTGAGCTTTGACACTCACCTGCATATCTCTGAGCAGCTGGTGATTCATCCATCAAGCTGACAACCAGCAACTGATGTGGGTGGTTGGTGGAGGGGTTCCTTGGCAATCTGCTTTCATGGATTTCAAGTTTAACAGTGGAGTCTTTTGTTTCTAGGCGGATGAGAGACATCTTGTGGAATGTGGATACTTATTTTTCTTGTTTTTAACTATTTCAATTCTAAAAGCTTGTGAAATGCCCTTTTGCAGTGCAGCAGTTACAGACTGTGCTTTTGTGTGCTTGAGGCAGATGCAGCTTTATCTGGATGTGGACAGCATAGATAATACATCTCTCTGAGCATTGTGAGGCTCAGTGAAGCAACACTGGATATTTTTAATTCAGCCACTTCTAGCGGTAGCCTGTGCCTAGCACCCTGTTCAGAAACCACCTGGTTAGACTAACACCTGCTGTGTCTCAAGCACAATTCTTGTGTCTTTTTCATGAGGTTCTGGTTGAAGTCATAATATCTCAGCCATCTGTTTGTAGCCCTGCTGATAGTTATCTCACATTACATTAGTGTTTTGGGCATATTTGGTTCAGACTGCAAGGAGATGGGCAAAAGAACCAGCAAAGAAGTATAGCTGAAAATTTTGTAGACACATAAATATGAGACTGCCAAAGTGCTTGGTGCAGTTAATTAAGGGGTCCTTTTAAGTGGTCCTTTTTTTGCCAAAGCAAAGGCACTGACATAACAGGGAGTATGGATGTTGCCAATTCCAAGAGGCATAACCTGAGGCCAGGCTGGGGTCTGATGTAGGATGCTCTGGTCCCTTTGCACTCTGCAACAGGTAGTCCTGTGTGGTTAGCATCACAAGGCTCCTTGTATGTACTAGGCTGTACACTCACTCTAGTTGGCAGACGTGCACTTGTCACCACTAATACAGGGGAGATCATGGATTTTGAAGTGTTCCAGGTGTGTGTCTTTGTCTGAGAGTCAGACTTACAGGGTTTGGGAAAGGATGTGGACCCATGGGCATGCTGCCCAGGAATGATGTCTGCAGGGGCAGGACAAGGAGGAATGTAAGAATTCGTGCCAGCTCTGCTGAGGAATTTCCAGGTCTGAGCTTCAGCAGGAGGTGAAGGAGGAGTAGCTGGGAAAATTGACTAGGAATGGCTCTTTCAAACTGTGGGGAGTGGATTTGCACTATTTCCTGGGGGCTGTTTTTAGCAATGGGTCCTGCCAAGTAGATCAGTCCCCTGCAGCACTGTGTGATAGTACTCCAGATTCATCTCACTGTGGGTGCTTTTGTCTTTCTCTGCAGGGGTAAAGCGTGATCACTCGGAGATGGAAGAAGGCAAAGTAAATCTGGAGAACAACTGCTCACCATACTACCTCATTAGGCTAATCTACTCCTCTGAAAATTTTGATAAACTTGTGAACCTGAGCAAATACAACATCCTCAATAACAAAGACCTGCTTCTCCAGGCAATTAGGAGTGCTGTAGAACGAAGGAGAAGCAGGAGGACTGGGAATTTCTCCAGCTACTCTGGATACCCCTAGGCTGGGTTTTTGCACTGTTCCCCACTGAAGGCTATAGCAGCACATTGCAACACATGACAGTCACATTACAACACATCACAGTGTTCATTATTTGCAGAAAACTGAGGAAACGTGTACATTTCTCACCTTACTGTGTTCAGGCTCCTAGCTTTCAAAAGGGTTTATTTTATCTCCTTCCCCCACATTTTCAGCCCACAAGAGCCTCACAATATGGTCTTACTTGTTTAGAAATTAGGGTCCTGGTTAGCAGAGACCTCCCAGGATCCTCCTTCATGTTACAGTATATGGTGGTGGTGATAGTTCTTTGTATGAGCCTGTCCCTTCAACCCTGAGCCCATTGTCAGTGTCCTTTCAATACTTCATAACAGACCAAGTCCTGGCCATTTGCTTTCAGTGATGTCCAGATTTTCAGACAGGCCGAGTAACTAGAATTTGCACTGAATTGGTGGGCTCAGCTTTGAAGTCAGGCATATATATGTGAACAGCAGCCAAACTGCAGTGTGGACAATTGCATTCTGTCTGGCTGACTCCCCTTGCTGATTTAGAAGTTACTCCTTTTTTCCATTCCCCTGCAAGAGTTTGGCACAGAAACGCAGCTCCAGACTGCCACAAAGAGGGCAGTTACATTTCAAGAGAGAGAGTAGTAGCAGCAGTGAGTGAGTACAGTTCTTTTGAGCACTGGCTGGAGGAAAAGTTCTGCATAAATCAAGTGATCATATTGATTTATGTCAGCAGTGCCTTTATGGATTAAAATGTTGAGAGCCTGACTGAAACAACTTTTTCATAGCAGAAGCTTGATAGGAATAATTACCATAGACTCAAATACATTTAATTCAGTGATCATGACTGAGACATAAGCTGGTTCTCCTTACAGATATAAACTGAATGGAGGACAACATAACTCACTGAGTGCGGAGCCATTGTATTTTCACACACAGAAGATTTTTCCCTTTATAGTCTTCTATGCCTAACATCACAGGCAAAGTATTTTTAATAGGTGCTACATAAAATAGAGAACATATTTTAAAAAAAACAGGACACACATTTTCTTCCTTGCTGGTGGACAATACTTGGAAAATGACACCAGGTTTTCATTTGCTTTGGAATGCAGTGAGAGACTTTGCCTTGACCTAGAAGCTTGAAACATCTTTATAGCCCTCCACTACATTAAAAAGATGATAGGGAAGGATGCTGAGCAATATAAAACAGAGCTTCGCAGAAGTCAGAGAAGTTTGCAGACTTCCTCACACTGAAGGATTTGGATCTGCTTCTGGATTATTTATTCCAAATGCATCATATTCATCAGGACTTACAAGGAAGATCTTACATATTTTTTCTGTGTTGGAAAGTTACTTGAGATCTAGAATTAGTTGTACTTGCAATCCAAAATCAGACGAAGAATGAGAAAGAAGGGTCTGTCTTTTTGGTATACACAGGCAATATTGAAGCTCAAAGGGAGAGCATTTACAAAAGACTCGATTGCCTGAAGCCTGCATCTACCAAATGCTGCAGTGCAATGGCTGCAATGGCATTGGCTAAGCCTCAGCACTGCTTCTTGTACTTGCTGAACTAAGGAATACCATCCAGAACTGAGGAGTTTTAACAGCTGGAATGCAAGTGTACTTTGGGATTCAGATCACACAAAGTTAAGAACTAACCAGGTACTGGCTGCAAGACAAAACATAAAGAGACATTTTGAGTTGAGAGTTGATCCAGCTGGATCTGTTCCCTTCACACAGGAGAGCAGCATATCCTGGCACAGTATTGTGTGGCACATACAATCCCACATGACTCTGTGCAGAAGGTGTGTATTGTAATAAATTAGCTGAGACTCCATTTTCTTCATGAGGGAAAAGCCAATTCTTCATTCACATCACTTATTTTATACAGTTTTCACAGACCTCATGTGCAACACCTATTGGCTGGTCATTTTCTTACTATTCATTTTTTGGTCAGAAGGTGACTTGTGCATATGTGCTACGATTCATATTGTTTACATTTTTCCTTTATGGGTTCTCACGGGACAGATCTTATTGTTTACACAGATGCACTTTTTTTTCAACCCAAGAATATGGTGTTGTGCTAATGAGCCTTTCATACCAAGATTATTTTCGCACGGGAACTTGAAAATTGCTTAACTAGACTTAGAAGAGATGACAGGCTAGCTATTAATTTAATAGAGCAGGCCTGGTTTTATGAGGCCTTTCTTTTATAATTCTTCTACCTGTCAGGTGTGCACCATTTCCATGCTCCTCTGGCTGGTCCTAGAAAGCTCTGCTGCTGCAAAAATATATCCGTGTTGTGTTCATGGGCTACAGAGAACAATCTGCAACCCTTGTGAACCTTGGCAGCACATGCCCAGCAGTGAGGCAGCTCAGACACACTGAGAAAATTTGGTCTCTCAAAATGCTCCACAAACTAATGATTGGGGCATGTTTGGTGCAGGCATACTGCTGCTAATACAAATAGAAAGGCCCAGTAAAATGTGAAGGAGTACAAGGTTTTCAGGTAACCCACAGCTGTTGGGGAATTATTGTTAAATCCTGTTACAAAGGGAGTGAAGGAGTATGGGAGGGAGCTGTGAGTGGGGAAGGTGGTGTCACTCTACTGGGAGAACTGTCACCAGAGGTGTTGCCAACAAAAAGCCAGGTTGGGAGCTGCTGTCTAATCTTGCAGCCAGAGGCACAGACAGGCATGTGCTCCTTCATGTCCTTGGTGTCCCATGTGGTGCCTCTGTAGCCTTAAATGATAATGGCATTTTAAAATATATTTTTTGCATTTCAGAGCCTGAAATTATGTGAGAGCCCATCAGAGTGCCTCTATGTTTCATTCTGGTTGCCTGTTTGTAACATGATGTGGGTGTGGAACATGGGAACACAGTTTAGTGGTGGACGTGGCAGTGCCGAGTTAACATTTGGACTGGATGGTTGTAGAGGTCTTTTCCAACCTGTATGATTCTATGACATTGAAGGAGTGAGTTGCTGGCTTGATGGTGTAGCAGGAGGACCTGGAGGGCATTTGTGAAGACAGAGGCTGCTGAAGAACTCTGCAGGGACCTACACCTTGCACAGTCTTATCTGTGTGGCTTGTGTGAGGTGGTGGCTGGCACAGGTTGTCCCTCAAAGCACTCCTGAGCTCTGGTACAGAGCATGTTGATTTGCAGTGCCCCAAAACCACAGAAATATAAGGTTAGTTTCAGTGACATAAGGCTGATCAGTGGCCTGTGCTCAGGACTGGTCCTTGTTCCCTTTAGGGTAAACCTGGAGTCTAAGGGCCTCTGAAATTTTGTGTGGTGGTTCTTCAGAGGCTGTGGTGGTGCTTGTGGGTGTG
>VWZU01015336.1:333036-459887 GCA_013397095.1 Sterrhoptilus dennistouni
TTTTTTTTTTTTTTTTCCCTTGGCACCATTCTTGCCTGGCCTAGTGCCATAAGTTGTGCTGTGACTGAAAAGAGTGCATGCAAACCAAAGTAGATGCTTCCAGGAGAAAGCTGCCTCTGTGCATCTCACCAAAAAAAGGAACATGCCATACTTTTAAACCAGGGCTTGCTGGTCTGGTGTTGTGTTTGCTTAACCACTGAAGATGAATGCATGCCTGCCAAAAACCTCATCCAAAATGCACCCCAGATCACTGCTCTCTGATGAACATTTTGCTGGAAAACCCCCACAAATACAGAGCTTGCTATCTGCTGCCAAACACAAAGAAAATGAGACTGTTCCTATAACTATTAGCTGCTCTTCATAGAAATTGCTTGCTTGTGTCTTTTACCTGTTTAATAATATATTAATTAAAAATAAAATATTGCAAAAGAGTGCCAGACCCATGAAAGTCTTTATGCACTTAAACACAAGACAAGGTTTTTTCCAGGTGTATAAATGCCATTTATGCTAAATGCCTGCTGAGAACTTCACAGAGCATTCACTGGTTTCAAGACTGAATGGAAGAAATCTGGGAGAAGATCTTCTGGTTTACAAAGGTATGTAGAGCCTGGAACAAAATCTACTTCCTGAGGTAAAACCCTCTTCAGCGGAATGGCAAAAGGTGAGATGAGGGGGCAGCTGTACTGTGCCACAGCCAAGGCACATCTTTTTTCAATTAAACAGTAAGATTAAAATACTAAAGCTGGTTTTGTTTTGTTTATTTAAAATCAGTTTAAAATGATCAATAATAATGAAATGCATCAGTTTCCCATTAGTTTGATGTGCTGGGTTTTTTGTTTTTCATGACAGGCAGCAGCTCCAGCTGGGGTAAACAGAGGAGAGAGATGGATTAGCCAAAAAAATGAAATTATTAGCTCACCTGTTGGATGGCTGTGACTGATCTGAATCAGACTGAACACAAATTTAAACTCTAGATGTTGCACTTGCCAATAAAGTATTTATATAAACTTGATGTAAAGTGCTCCCTTCCCCTACCACTGAGAAGTAGTCAGTGCAGAGGAGAGGGCTGCAAGCAGAGAGCAAGAGTGATGCTTCAGACTGCATAAAAAGGGCTGAAGTCCTTGTGAGAGGAGTTAAGGTCTTGAAGTTTTAGCTTCCACCTGTCAGGGAAGTGCTGCAGCCACTACACTGTCCTGGAGGGAAAAAAAAGCCATTTGTCTCCAGCTTCATGCTAGATAACTTTCCTTTGTCTCAGAAACAGAGATAAATAGAGGGGAAAATATATATTCTTCCCCATGATTATACCATACCTTAGCATGTGAAGTTTGCTGTCTGAGGACTAGAGTTCCTCCTTGCTATCCTACTTTTCTTCTCCTTTTACACTGAAACACTGATTGTTCATGCCTTATTTAAGTTTCAGATTCCATTAAAATTAGTAACACTGCAGGACTTTTTTTTTCTGGTAGCTTCATCCAGAAAGAATTGGCAAAGAGTGAATTGTTGGTTAACGTGTTGTAAAAAGTAAAGATTTTGGAGACCACAAAGCGCTGTAGGAAGTATATAACATTTCCTTTGGCTGCACAGACCACCCAAGCCTCTTAAATCTCTTCTGTTGATATCTGCAAATCTACTTGCACATGGCTGTAGTTAACTCACAGCTTGCACCTCATGCTCTGCTCACTGCTCCCCATTCCTGTCTCACAGAATGATTTCACTTGAGCAGTCTGGCTTAAAGGTCCCCCTGCCCTTTGGTATAGTACCTTGGCATAGATAACACTTGGGTGATAATGGCAAATGACAAAGTTGTTGTACATGCAGAAGTATAGCAGATGCAATCCTGTGTAATTATATTTAAAGGTTTCATGAGATTAAATACATAATTTTAAAAGTTCAGAGGGAAGTGATTAATTTAAAACATATTAATACATTTCCAGTGGCCTGAGTTAAGTTATAATTGTCTGGAATTCATTGAGGCAAATGTCATTTTTCTCTTCCTCCTTTTAATAGAGATGGAAGCAGTTTTGTTTTATTTCCACTTTCTTCTAGGCTTCGGGTGGTGATTGAGGTTCGTGTCACTGTAGGTCCATCTTCCTTAAAATCTCTTGAAAATTCTGCAGACTCTCTCTCTGGTTTGATTTTGAAAGAAGGTGTTCTCCTACCAAAAAAAATGCAACATCAGAAAATCAGGTATAATCTAGAGGTGTTCTAGTCTCTCTGTTTATGTAAGGACTCATTAGGTGTCCACCTCAGCAGCAAAAGTCTGCCCACCTGTGAGACTAGGATTTCACATCATAGCCTGTAAGATTTGTACGGACTCCAAATGCAAGGAAAATTGATTCAAACAGACAGTTTCTGTAAATTGGCTGTGGCTGTGTTTTCCTTGTCTGTGTCTCCCCTGAGCCTCCCTTCCCCAGTCTCAACAACCCCAGCACCCTCAGCCTCTCCTGGTAGCTCTTGTTCTCCAGACCCTTCTCCACCTTCATTACTCTTCTCTGGACACACTCCAGTTTTCTTGAAGTGAGTGGTTCACAACTGAACACAGCACTAGAGGTGTTGCCTCACCAGTGCCAAGTACCGAGGCACAATGACTGCCTTGCTCCTGCTGGCCACATTATTTTTGTGACATTAGTGACAGAGGATCAGGACTTTTTGACCTCAGGGCAGTCTCTTGGTAGGTGACTGCAACCCAAGCACAAACAGCACTGACATCTGTTCAGCTTTGCAGCACAGAGCCCATACCTCACGAGTGAGCTTTTGCTGGTTAGTCTTTCAGCAGAGTCCCTGTCTGGAAAGTCCCACAACCTTTTCTGGGAGGTCTCTGTGTTTGAAATGAAACTTTGCGCCATCACTGTAGAATGGGATCTGTTACCGTGTCCTACAGAGTCAAAAAAACCCAACAAATAAAAAGTAACATTAGAGGTCCTCTGAGCATCATAGTTAGAATTATGCTATGGCTTCCTTCCCAGTAAGCCACTACACAGAGAGATGTCTAGAAGAGATCAAGATTCAGAAGAAAATCTGTTGATCAAATCCAAAGCAGGTCCTTAATAAAAGGGTGATTACAGCCCCATATCCCTACCAGAGAATAACTTGATGTTGGCCACAGAACAACTGACATTCAGCTTTACAAATCACTCTGGACAGCATTTCTTTGCCAGAAACTAAATCACAAGGTGCAGGTGACGTGTATTGCTTTCTTACAGAGGCAAAAAGGAAGGCTCAAAATGCCCCAAACTAAGGAGATCTTGTCATTCTCTTTCTCTTACCATCACTTGCTAAAAGCACAGCTCATTCTTGAAGGAAGTGAGAACATACCTATATTATTCTGTAGTGATTGCAGCCAGTCCTCCATCAGTGCCTGAGAAGGTGCTGCAAAGAAATACTCTGCCCCATCGCTCAGCCTGTAAATAAGAATACAAAAAGTCAGTTTTGTCTTATACAATTCTGTGCTTGTGAGACACTTCAGTTATGCTTCCTAACAACATGCAGCCTTAGGTGACTGTGGACAGGGAGCTGCCCAGGCTTTGATTTGTGACCTTCTCTGTAAGACTCACCGCAGCATGAAGGCGTTCTCTTTCCTGGTGTAATTCACCAGCCTCTCACATTTGGCACCAGCAATGTTGAGGGACAGGACTGTGGATACGTTCTGAAGGGACATAAAATTAAAACAAAATGTCTTCTGTGTCCTTTCTGGTAGGATTCAATTCCATACCAACCTGCGGGTGTGTAGTCTGTCTATCTCTTTATGCTTCTAACTTTAATTCTAGGATCACTGAATTGGATGAACCACAGGGGAACCGTGGATGATTGCATTCTATCTTGGAGGCAATCCTTGAATAAGATATACCTTAGAAGAAGTATCTTTGAAAAATTCTGGAAGCTTATCAGTCTGTTTTTAGTTGTATCAGTTGAATAATTCCTGAATTTTCACTCTGCTGACATTTGAAAATCACCCCAGCCCCAAACCAAAGGGGACATTTTAAAATTAATTTTTACATATGTACATACAAACTTTGCTAAAAAGATTTTAAAAACAAATTACCTTAGTTGCTTCTTCGTCATCATTATAGAAATCAAGCTTTAGTCCATCAAGTTTTACATAGAAGGATTTCCAAGACCTTGAGTGTGGCTACATGAATAGAGATGGTAATAAAATTCAGTTATGAAGTATATATTTTATAGGAGTAGTGAAATCTTTCACATGCAACTTCCACAGGAATCCAGGATCTGTCGATATTATGATCACAGAAGTTCTCACAGTCATAGTTATCTCTTAGAAAAACAGAATCTGCCATAGTTTCTGTGTGAGTGATTCAAGAACCCCAATCTGAGTCAGAACTGAACAAATGGCATAACCTGGTTCAAGCAAGCTCTACACCATGTGGTCAGCAACATCATGGAAGGTGGATAATCAAAGTTCTGTCTAATTTTTGGCCACTAAAACTCTACGTTTTTCCTTAGCTGGAACACTGGCCCCTTCCTGGTGCACAGAGGCTACTTTTATTAAGTATGTTTTTAATATCTAATGTGGCTGCTGAATTCTTCTTCATTTACTCAACTAACCCCATTGGAATGCTACTGAACAATGTGCTAAAGTAGCAGCTATTTCCAACCCCAACTATGTACCACTTAGCCAAGTGCTATGAGACTCTTTATGATGAAGGATCTTTAACTTATATTCATATTTTGTTATGCCAGTGAATAAAGTTGGCAATTTGGTCATTCAGAGAAAAGGAAGGAAACAGTTCTGAGGAAGGTAAGTCATAGGTTTTCTTGTTGGGTAATATGGAAGTTCAGTATCTCTGAACACTAAATTCTGTGCGCCCAGAAGTGAAGGAAAACTAAATTTCTCTTCCAGAAGATGAAGTCCTTACCAGATTCACTTTTTTAAAGAAGTCTTTCAAGTTAAAAAATTCAGAGGAAATATTATATGGGACAAATAATCCGTGGCAACTTGTTTATGTCCAAACCCCCAGCAAACATTGATGTCAGCAGAGTGGTGATGAATATTAGAAAATTTCCTGGCCTGTGATGATCATTAGGCTAATGACTTGGAGTGATATTATTTCTCAGGTTAAGAATTCAGATTTCGGCTTCATTCAAACATGTATTTAATGAACCAATTCTTCAAAGATAAACAGAACCTTAACTCTGTTCTAGCACAGCTAGAGATTACAAATATTGAGAGCATGAGACTGAGGGCTTCTACTGCTGACAAACTATCACAACCTGATGCAGGATCATGAAGCTTTAGAAGCTTTAGGGTTTTTTGTGGTGTGTTTTTTTTTGGTTGTTGTGGGGTTTTTTTTTTTTGGTTGTTTCATTTGGGTTTTTTCCCCCCAATTCAGCTGATATATTGAAACCAGTTGATATATTATTTATAATTAGGAAACTGTAATTAAGATGTTCATACAGCCTAACTCTGGTTTATAAATCCATTAACTGTAGACATGGGATTCCGGTGACAGGCAAAAATTCCATTGTCTCTTTCTCTGAGAGATCAGGTACTGCCAAAGCCAGTGGACAGTTCCTCATGCATTTTAGGGATAGCTGAAGCAAACCCACACTACTGAGCTCCTCTTCAGCAAGAGCTTATCCTGAAGAAGTCAGACCAGATCTGGACTATAACTCAAGGAATAATGAAATAACTCAGAATGGTGGCATTTATTTCTACCTGTTGTCTTCGTGGAAGGAGCTGGTCTCGCTTCTCTAGGAAACCCTCCATGTTCCGGAGACTTGGAGAAACCTGCGACATACAAGAACATTGCCTCTTAACATTAAAATGGCCCTTGCCTATGCTAAATTCCAGAATGTCTTTTTTAGATAAACTCTATGCAAAGAAACGGATCTCTGGTTCCTCTAGCCTTTGCATTGACAGCACAGCTGGAAAGCCTCACTAGGTTGCAATCATATCTTTGATGGGCCACCTAAACAAAGATAATTTAAATCCTTCTCAAACAATTTACTTATGGAATTTGCTCTATCATAATGTGTTAATTAACTAATATTATTTTTATATTATTACATACATTCTACAACTTAAATTGTTTGAGTTATTCATACCACCTTCACAATTACTGAGCTACATCAATGTATAGTGTTGTACTGGTACACTCGGGTATGTGACAAATGTGCTCCTCTCAAGTGGAGAGGAGCAAAAGGAAACAATTTTATCTGCCAGTGAGTTAACAGTGAATTTCCTGCCAGGATGAGCAAACAGGAGTTGTTGGTTCTAGTCTTGCAGCTGGTCAGCTCTTTGACAAGTGTGCCATGAAGTCCTGCCTCTCTCTGACATCTAAACAGAGTGGACACTAAGCAGTGCCACCTCACACAGGAATGTAGGTAAATCATCCTCTTTGTGGGACATCATCCGTTTTTAAGTGCTCTGCTGAGTATTTAGCAGCTGGAATAGCCTCTAGTTCAGGAAAAGAAAAAAAGAAAGCAATATAGTTGTTAAGACCCAGGCTATAAACCTTAGCAAATTAAAAGCAGTTTTAAGCTGTACATAGCTGCCTAAGTCAACTGTCTTTGAGGAAAGCATTTGAATTGCAAAGGCACATAAAATGCTTCTTGTTTGAACTCAGGTGTGTGCCCACCAGAATGCCCACTGTATGATGCTCTTCTTGACTTTTGCATAGAACTTCCTGTTACTGCCTTACTTTAACTAGCACAGGCTAGTGGTTTTGTGAGGAGAGAACCAGAAATTCTTGAGACTTACCGAAGATGTATTCCTTAATCTCTCCCAAGAGTAGCTAGACAGCAGTAAGTTTGGTGAGTTATCTAGTGACCTTTGTCCAGGCTTGGGTGGTGTTGTTAGTTTGGTCTGCAGGCTGGAGAAAGAGGAGCCTATAGCACCTTTTTCCTGAGGAGATATGTGGTCTATGGCTTGTGATTCTGACAAATTGCTGCTGTGCTGCTGGCTTATAGGAGTAGGAGATAAAGGAGACCCTACAGAACTGTCACTTTCCAAAGATGCAGCTTGTGGGCCCGTCGTCTTTGGTGTAGCTGGAGGGATAATCTCACCAAGCCTTGTCTCAGCTTTCATTTCTGTTTTGTTGCTGCTCAGCACTTCAGGGACTTCTGAGGAAGTGAATTCTTGGAACCTTGGAGATTTTTCAACAGGGGAGAAAATAGTTTCAAGTGGGACCCTCCAAGACACGCTGTGTGTGGGTGGCAGTGGTGCTGTGCTCCTTATCTCTGTCACTTTTGGTGGTGGATTCCTTTTGTCAGATGGTTTTCTTCTCAGAGATGGAACTCGTACAATTTTGCCTTTATCCTTCTGCTCACTTTCTTCTGTGTCCACTTGTTTCAGAAGATTCATCTCTCTCTGTAGGACAACAGTATTACGTTTTTAAAATCACCTTCATGCATTCATGAATACTTAGCTAAGATTTTTTTTTTTAATTTTAAGCAGGAACAGTTTGTCAAATCAACTGTCTCCTGGCACTGAATCTTAAGGCCTGTACTTCCACTGGCATTCTTAGAGTTAGCTCTGAATCTAATTGCTATATGCTAAGCATTATTTTGTTCCCTAAATCATGAATACTAATGGCAGTTAACCTCAAATATGGTGAATTCTGCCCTTATTAAGTTCTCTGGAGGCTGTTTTGTTTTAATAAGCTAAAGAGGAAACTATGCTCCTCTTCTTGTGGCACTGCTTCTTTAAGTTTTCTGTAAGAACATTGAGTATCCAGGGTTGTTCTCAGGGAAAATTTTGGAGGGAAGGCCATTCGTCCCTTCACTTAGCCAATTTGCAAATCACTGATTAAAAGACAAATTAATTTTCAGCCTAAAGTCAAACACAACTGTTATGTTTTTCTTGTTATTTCAGGACAATAATTTTAAAAACCTCCCCCACAATGAAAAAGAATCTGAGAGACTCACTGAATATCTTTGGTATTTAACACAACCTATTGTAAAAATCTTAAGCCAGAAGGAAAAAGGCCTGTCTATGCCTTGGTCTCCATTTATTTTCAGCCCTTTGCTATCCTCTTTCACTTTCAGGGGGCTCCAGCTCCCTACTGAAATCCCGAATGAAACAAAATCTCTCCATCTGTGTAGCAAGGGACCACCCTGTTTCTCACACTCTTTTTGCTGGTTCTGGCAGAAGAAAATTTCCACTTCTCCCCTACAGCTTTTTCAAGCTAGTTGATCTCTTTTGACCCACATATAGGTCTTGCTCTGTCTGAAATATTTCTGCTTTGGTTACTCATTTACCCCATCTCTTCCATGGAGTGACATCCAAACAATGAATGACCCACATCATCTTGTTTCATGCACAGCTCATCATTTTACTACTACTCACCTTAGTTTTCCTGCTGAGCTGAGCAAATTTCTCCTCCTGTGCTGCAAGCATCTTCTCAAAATCATGGTGTTTCTTCAGTAATTCCTCTACTTCAGACACTGAATCCTAAATGGAAAAATTACAGCACATGGAAGCCCAAAATCAAGTCCATCAGAAGAGATTATGCCAAAGATTTTCAGATTGATCCATTCTATTTAGCCAAGTGAGGATTCTGAAAATTTTGTAATTGGATGTCTAAATCTCTGTTCGTGTATGAAAAAATCTGAATTTACATTTTTAAAAAGGTCTGTATCTTGCAGTCTGTCTGCTTTATAGGAGAAGAGCTCAAGTACCAACCTTCCCTTTTCTGCAAGGCCAGGTAGTACCAAGGCTTCCAGCTATAACTGTTTCTGTGGAGATTGAGTACTTTGATTCTAGCTTGTGCTAGACACAGAGTTTGTTCCTGCCCTACAACAAATGTATATGAAACTTCTTTCATGTCCTCTGCTTAGTTTCTGATACCCAAGTTCATGACTTTGTTTTCCAATCTTATAAATTATCAGAAGAGAGTCAACAATGAGAAAAAAACCCCAACAAAACAAACAAAAATATGAATGCTTGTGTTTAAAAAGGAATTTACAAGCTAGCTATCAAGCTGTCTGCTTAATGGGAAGAACAAAGTGGGAAAATCCTCTTTTTTTCTCCTTCAAGGTGGGGAAAACCCCTTTTGAAACAGGCTCTCAGCAAGACAGGGAAAGTTAAACCTTCTGCAAGTTATGTGAAAAAATTATCTGGAATTCTTCCAAGACTTCTATCACCCTCTGGAAGCCAACTCTTACAGAAGCCCATCACCATGTCAAATGCAGCAACAGCCCTGGGCTCACTTCTGCAAGAGAACAGAGCTCCTGCCCTTTCTAATCTCAAGGGCACGTTGCTGTTGAGATTGTGATTAATTTCAGGCCTGAGCTGATCCATGAACCAGGCCCTCTGCATATGCTGAGAGGCAGACAGTGCTCAGTAATGCTGCATGGTTGTTACTCACCCCATAGGAGGGATCTGAAAGAAAGCTCTCCTTGGCAGCCAGCCACGCTTCTGCTTGTTCGAGCTCTCTGCGGAGCAATTGGATCTCCCAGTTTTCTTCATATAGCACTTTCCTCATGTCCCAGCTCTCCTTTACCTTCTTCATCAGCTCTGACAGCTCTAACAGTTTTTCTTCAATCTAGAAAAAAGAACATTTGTAATGCCAGGAGTGGAAAAATACAATCAGACTATCACATGACAATCAACTGTCATGTAATCTGCCTTCATGATTTAGAAGATGACCTCTACATAATTTTGTGGTGTTAGCGTAATTTAGAAAAGATGTCTGAGTCCTCTTTTTTCCTACTTGAATTGATTTGGCATGCCAATTATGTAGCTACATAATACAATTTTAGGCATATTCCACATACTGTATGACAAATATTCTGCCATGTGAATTGCCGAGATGAAACTTTATACCCAGGCAGCTTGTACTACAAAACTAGTGAGAACCAGAAGATTCAACAAATGCATGCACTTATGGCAAGGCAACAATGGAGAGACTTCAACTGTGGAAAGTTTTTTTGTACTTTCTACAACTGAAGTTATGTAATCTTGCATAAATTGTGAAGATGGTTTCGATGGTGCGATCTCTGGATCTACAGACAATGTCTTGGGCAAAGTCTAAAGATACACGGATAACAGAATCACAGAAATTTTAACATTCTTGCCCCTTTGGACATTTCTGAACAATTAGATCTCTTCTGGTGAACTCAGGGACATCAGCAGTGCAAGATGATTGCACTGTGATGTAGCATAAGAAGTTTAAAATGTGTTTTCTTTTTCTGTATGTCACATGAAGTGTGTAGCCTTTAATAGTAAAGAACCTGATTGTCCCGGTCAGTTCTTCTCTTCTGAGAGACAAAGCTGCATCTCTTGTCTGTTTCATGTCTTTGTTCACTCTTGTTTGTAAAATATTTAACTCTCCACACACCTCTACAGACATGAAATGTCCACTCTTCATCAGGTCACCTCCTGCCCGCTGCATTTCTTCATATTTCAGCCACTGCTTCTCTATCTCACGCTTGTATTCCTCATGGCGCTTGATGAGCAGCTCTGCTCCCAGGACATCATTTGCCAGCTCTTCAGAAATCACCAGAGCATGCATCTCGTTGGCCCAGGCCCTACAGAACAGGGACAAAGGGTAAAAAGAAAATGAATCTGAGTCTGTTGGACATATCCCACGGCTGTGGATACATGTATACAGACTTTTATTTGCTCACAAAATATAGTAATATTGTCCTGATTTTCCTGGGATAGAGCTAATGCTGTTCTTAATAAATGGTACAATGCTGAGTTTTGGATTTAGCATAAGAATAATGTTGACAACACACTGCTGTTTTGGCTGTTGCTGAGTAGTGCTAACCCTAAGCCAAGGGCTTCTCAGTTTCCCAGGCTGTTCCAGTAAGGAGCTGCACAAACAGCCCGGCAGAGGAGAAACACAGTCAGGACAGCTGACCTGAACTGGCCAATGGGATGCTCCATATCACAGAACACCATACCCAGTGTATAGACTGGGGGAAGTTGTCCAGAAGGGAGCAATGGCTGCTTAGGGACAGGCTGGGCATCAGTGAGTGGGTGATGAGCAATTGAAATTTTGCATCAGTAGTTTTTGAGCAGGTTATTTTCATTTTTTAAAAAAATATTATTTTTCATCATTAGTATTATTATATTTTACTTTTTTTCAATTACTAGAGAGTTCTTATCTCAATAAATGAGTTTGTTTGTTTGTTTTTAATTTGTGATTCTCCTCCCCATCCCACCTGGGAACATGGGGGAGTGAGTGGCTTGGCTGTGGAAGTACTTAGCTGCTGACTGGGGGATTAAACCATAGCAATATACAAATACATTGATGAAGGTTTACTCAAACATCTGGGGGATTTATAATATTCCCAGTGCTGTTTCCATACATAGCCTATTAAAAATACAGATGTAGATCTGCATGTACCGAAGCATTGTGCATCCAAATTTTCAGAAAGAACTAACTGCAATTGCCTAGGCTACACACTTTAATGGCGTTTTTATGCATTGTAAAGGAACACAGAGACTTTCAGATGCCCATCAAAACCTTACCACCACACATGAAAATACATCATATGCAGAAGGAGCGCTCATGGAAAGAAGCATATTGATAGATACTTCTTAAGAAACATTTTCTATTCCATAACTCTCAACGGGCACAAACTAATGCATGGTTACCTGAGCTCAGGATCTACCCCTTAGCATAGTAAATGTCCAATAGTCAGTAGTAACCATTTCACTATCTTTGTATTTCTACTCCTGTAATAGGTGAAATCTTTCATCACCTGTTCTAGGAGATGAGTGCAGCTGCTTTGACTTTGAGAAAAAGGGGCACTAATATACAAATTACCATCTGACCCTATCTTCCTACAGAATCAACAGTATTTTTGATTGGAATTGTGAAACTGCCAAATTTATCCACAGGGATGGAATTCTCCAACACTGTTTAGGAATTAGTCTATAAAAAGTGTCTTTGTCATGCACACTGTGCTGAGATGTCATGGTCACCTCTGGTAAATTCTGTGAAGTGCTGTTGAGGAAATGCCATGGATTATTATTCAAAGAGATTTGAAAGCAAGCTGCAGAGCACCTGGGGCAGGAATCAAATAACTAACAGCTATAATTTAGAAAACTCTATATAGGAAAGACAAGAAATAAGGCCCACTGCCAAACTCAAAGGCCTGTACATACATCAGCTCCCTGCAGTCATTGAAGTAGAGCTGGACTTGTTCTGCCTGGCTCAGTCTTGCCTTCCTCTCCAGAAACTTTTTGTCCAAGTTTTCCCAGCACTGATCCACATCTGTAAGTCTCTCCATGATGTTTTCCTTAACTTCAGGGTATGTGCGGCTGAGGTGCCAAGCGTCTCCTCGAATCCGTTCCAGCTCTTTCATGATGACTCCTAGATCTCTCTGGAACAGAGACAGAGTGGATTATAAGACCAAGTCACTACTTAGTCACTACTTATCAAAAGTGGATTTAACGATGATGCATATTTTTTTCTACCCTCTGGCTGTACAGAGACTGGAAGTATGAATGCTTCTCAATTTTCCTTTAATGCCTTATTCATCATCAAACATAAAAGAAACTTCTCTAGACACGAGACAGATTATTTTGGTAAATGTGGAGCTAAAGTTTCCTATGGTTCAGCTCACACCTTTGCAATTATAATAACAGCTTGGAATAGATTTTAGAACAGAAGGTCATCCTTAAAAGCAAAAGCATTAATAATATAATATCTCAATGTTAAAACAGGAGGAAAAGGTCCTCTTCTCTGAAAGAAGAATATTTAAGGGTGCAATAAATTTGTATTGCAAGCAAGACCCGTGAGAGGCATCAGTTAAGAATCAGTCTCCTTATTTTGGCCATCTGTGCTTTTCTGCTACTGCTTCATCACAGATCCTCTTACCTCTACTCCCTCAAGATGGCTGAGAAGTGTCTGTACACCTGGAAGATCATACCCATAATCTTCTATATCCACCACTGCCTCTTTCTCCTGCATCCAGCCCTTTACCTCATCCACATCATGGTCGTACTGGTGAACTTGACGGGCTGCTTGTAAGTTCTGGAATAAAGAGGTGATTTAATGGTAATACTCTACAGCATTTTGTGTCTTCAACATGAAAAACAGTAACCCTAATACGTCATAATGCAATACAAGATGACTGGGGATTTTGATAGGGAATGAAACATCTTCCCCATTAAGTCACCTGAAAGTGAGGTGTTAACTTAATTTCCCTGAGTTCTTTTGGACAATGGAAAGAAACAGATGTCTCCAACTTATCCCTACATAAGAAGAACGATCAAAATAGAGAGCATGAGTTGCCCTCTAAAAGTAGGTCTCTACACCACAGAATTTGTCTTAAAATACTTCTTGGAATAAAGATCTACACTGCAAACAGTGAAAATAAAAGGAATTGAGCAAAAATCATGCTTTTCTGAACTAAGAGGTATAAAAAAACTATTCTAATACTAGTTTATAGTCAAACTCTACAATAACAATTGTCATGCATTTATTTCTACTAACAGACAATACTGGGCTTGAGCTACCTCATAAGCAACAGGTCATGCAACAGTAGTGAAAAAAAAATGATTGAGGACATTTGATGTTTTATATTCTCCTTAAAACAAACAAAAATGTTGAGGTCTGTGTGCCACCTCTGCCTTTCCAAACATATCTTTGACTGCAGTTTCCTGAGAGGGAGTGAGCAGATTTAACACCTAACTGCTGCCTAAAGGTAGGGGGGTTAGCTCTGTGTTCTCCATCACGTTCTCTTCCATATGCCTTCTTTGATTTCAAGTAGCTAACTCAGAAAAAAGCCTGGAGAATTTCGATCATGTTTAGCAAACTGTTAAATAAATAGTTCCAGAAAGAGACTGATATGTGGCAGAGCCAGACTGCTGTTAGTGGTGGTAAACTGTTGGATTGGCTTTGTTTTTCAGGAAACTAGAGTTAGCAGTGAATTAAGGAAAACAATTACTCAGAGCTGATAAGTATCTTTCAGGTATAAACCTTGCCTGGAACAGTAGGGTAAGCAGTGGCTATAAAGGGAAATGAATCTAGAAAAAATTGAATTGAATGTACTCATTACCCCTGTAAACCCTCTGTTTCAACATAAGAACAATGCACCGGTTTGGGAAAGAAAGGACATGGGAGACTGCAGGGAAATCAATGCCCCAGTTTTTCATGCATTTCCTACCTCTGTCCTTAGCTGAATGGCATTGCATAGTGTCTCCCACATTTCATTGATTTGCTTTGTTCTCTTCTGGATAACATCCATCTTGCTGTGGCCTTCCTTATCCAGTTTAGATGCTAACTCATTTAAGGAGACAATTTTGGAATGTCCCAGAGGTTTCATCTCATTTATAAAATCATTAAACTTTTTCTCCAGCACCTGCAGAATAAATAGGGACACAAATTTAGATAAAAGACTTTCTGCCTACCTCCATGTGAGAGATGGAAGGAATCACTTTCTCTGCTCTGTATAACACAAAAGCTATGCACTGCAATCTACAAGTGCAAATTGTTTGAAAATCCAAATGATCTGGAGTCAGAAAAACACATCTGTTGTCTTGATCATTTAAAATTTTATGTCACAGAGAAAAATTAACCACACCCTGACAAGCAGAAGTTGCCCAGATCAAAAGCTAATGAACAGAGCTTGTCTACATATGCAGCAGTTCCTAGGAGAAGTGGACACTACTAAATATACTTCTCTGCATTGTGTGGCCCAAGGAGAAATTTATCCTTCAAATCAGCAGCAAGAGATATGAATACTGCAGCCCAGTGTTTTTGACCATAGTCAAATTTTTTACATCCTGTCAAATTTATAGGGGCAAGTAGGGCAAGCAATTAAGTGTGCTGATCTCACCTTACTCCAAGAAAAGCTAACTTTCTGATACATCTAATTTTCTGTTGGAGGTTGCTACCTCAGTGAGCCTGTCAAAGCAGACAGAAGCCAGTCTGAGCTCTTGCTGTAGAGATAAGAGCTCTGCTTAATTTTTGTCACTATAAAATGCTTCACTGTCAGCAGCTACACAAAAATTGCAGTAAATATATCCCTGCTTTGCCACACAATACATGCAACACCTTTTACTTTCTTTTACCTCAACATCATCTAAGTCCTGCCCATAGTCGTCGGACTCTGCTACAGACAGTTTACTGGAAAGCCATGCATCCACCAGCTGGAATTCTCTTTCAAACTGATAGAGCTGGAATTGTTCTTGCAGACGTTTTCTCTGGGTGTCAGACTTCTGTAGGAGAGACTGATAGTCTGCTAGGATTCCCTGGAGCTTTGAAAGTATTACTGAACTGGAAAGAATAAGAAGCAGAAGGTAGGTCTTTGTTTTACTGTTATTTTTAAACACTGTTTTTTCTGACCGGTTTAATTTGCAACCCCTTTAAAATACAGAATAAACCAGATAACATCATGGAGTGAGTTTTACTGTGCCATTAAAGCCAGCTAGCTCAGGAAATTAAAGTATGTCATACAAATGGCTGCTCTTTTCCCTTCCTCTTCCCCAGATAGAAAAACAAAGTTTCCATGAAAAACAGTGAACTATCAGGAATGTTCATTTCTTTTTCCAAGCACGGTGGTTTTTAAACATTTGTAGCAAATTAGAACTAGATAACAGTTCCTGGGAGTAGACAGTGGACAAAGAAGCTAATTGGCATTAATTGGTCTGATGTTAAAAAAACAAACAACCCTCACGAAAATATTAAAACAATCATCAAGCTTTTGAGGAGCTCAGTGTGTGCGATGATGATGATGATGATGATGAAGGGATGGATGATCCCTGAAGTCTTATTTCTGAATGAGCTATGAAACACAGTTGAACTTTTCTGTGTTTGCCTTCTCTGGGCATTTCTGTTTAGACCTGAAGGAGAAACCTGCTTTTACTTTCCTACCTCTCTGGACTGTCTTTGTTTATTAGGCTGGCCCCTGTCTCCTGTGCTTTCTCGATCCGCGACCTGAAACTATCCATGTCCAGTTTGGTAGCTTCGAGTTTACGTAGTAAAACTTGTGTGGATTCTTCATTCTTCCCATAATCAGAGGTCTCCAGAATAAAACTCCTCTCTGCCAGCCATGCCTCCACCTCCAGCAGCTGTACAAAAATAGGGATTAGCCTTAACACAGCTTGGTTTAGGTCAAGACTAAGAAAGCAGTGGTGCACTGACACATCAGTGAAAACAGAGAGCACCTTAGGTGTCTTCCTCTAATGCAATATAGCAGACACTGTTCCAAAAAATATGTGCCCAGAATCCAGTAATTGCAGTTACATGTTACTCACTGTGATTAGTTGGGAAGATAACTGTTATTTCTCCACCGTATCCATGTTTACCAGATATGAAAAATCAGGACAATGTGAATTCTGCTTCTTTCTCAGCACTTACATCCATTCAACGACATAGGTGTCAGTTGTTTTAAGAAAAGAAAGGCCAAAATAAATCTCTCAGGAACCCTCTTTACCTCATTTAGGAACAGATGGGCCTCATAGGACTGCATAAGCCTCTGTCTCCTCTCTTGAGCCTCTGCCTTCAAGGTCTCTACAGATGTCTCAAGCTCCTTCAGATGCTCTATAATCTTGCGAGAGGTTGAGTGGCCTCCCCTTGCCAGTTTCTGTCCTGTACTGATCACTGCTTTGGTCAAAGCATCCCGACTGTTTATCTCATTCTCCAGGTTCTGGAAAGAGGAAAGAGTAAAGAGTAAAATGATAGACAGAAAATTGAAGTTATGGAATTTTTATTTCAGAAAATGTAGTAATGCAATTCCATTACAAATTTGCTTTTTATTCACAAAGGTGGGTCAGAGGTACAAAGTCTGAGTGCGTGCTTGAAGTAGAGTGGAGGACTTTTTTTGGGGTGAAGAGGTGATCACAGAAATCAAATTTAGCCATGAAATTTGAACCTTGATGTATGTTTACCTCAGAGTCTGGTGGGAAGTTTCTAATCACAAACCTCTTATTTGTAGATTCCAGTGAAATATACCCAATTACATTCCATTACATGTCATTTCTTGAATTAAAACATGTCTAGAGAAGAATGACCAATTTGCCTGCACATTGTTATTTATCACTTGCCAATGCTTTTGTAGAAGATGCATCTTTGCATAGCAGCCATTGTAAACAAGTGGGTACACAAGGGCCAGGCAGCCAACAGAACAAGGGGAGAAGAAAACCACCAAAGGCTTTACTTGAAATTAATTTTTGAAGACTGGTAGATTTTGAAACTATATCCATCCCTCCATATACTCTCCCCTGAGTAGGCAAGGCCCATGCTGTGATTTTTCTGTGAGCATACATGCATTATTTGGCTGACTGTGCCTGAGCACCCTGAGCACAAACAAGCCCCTCAATTTTACCATTGTTCTGTTTAATTTCATAAGTATGAATAAGCAGGTCCAGAGTTAGATTGCAGTGCTGTGTTTATGTTGAAGAGATGCCCTCTATGAGGAGAGGAGCTGCTTTTTCAACTTAAGTGTCAAACTTGGCTGGAAAAGAGCTCTGATTATAATCTTGCCTTTCACTTCCCCCTATTGATTTCAAGATGTTGTTGAAAAGTGACACTGTATCTGTTCCAAGCCAAGCAGCTGTTTGAAGGCATAATATATTTGTGTGTAAATGCTGTTTTGCAAAACAGCATTTTTTTTCCTTCCTTAGCTTAATAGAGTTTGAACACAATCTCTCTTGTGGTAACAAACCAAGGACTGAATTTTGCAAATCTGGCTTATTACGACAAACAATAGAGGGTGGAACTAACAGTATTCTTGACTGTTATGTTAATTCTGACATTTGTTTGCTTGTAAACCAACATTAAAAAGAAGGTGCAGAGGCTGTACCTAATAACATGTTGAGACTTAAAAGATTATATTTTAATCCTGTTTCCAGAAGAATAGTAAGTAAAAGGTCAGAGAATTTTATTATGCACTGATTTTATGGTATATATCTCCTACTCTCACAGTTAGTTGAAAAAATTTGAGACTTAGGCAATTAACAAAAAATAATCATAGCCTAAAGCAGTATCTCCTCTATTCTGTCAGTTATTTGAAATATTTCCTCAGATTAATTCAGCTCAAGCATTCTTTTCTTCTGTAAACTTAATTACTTTCTTACCATGCCAATGAGCTCATAAATTTAAGGAGTAATTGCACACATAAAATCATTTATACTTTTAATCATGGCGAAACAAGCTTTTCATTCTCGCTGTTTCACAGTGATTGCACCAGATGCTTGGGCTTTCTCTCTCTCAGTGTATATCCCACACATTGACAATTTATAGGATCTCCTGTCTTTCCCAATCCTAGTGCAGGTTGCAGATTTCCCCTAAAGGCACTTGACATGGCACTTAAATGGATGTCATATGCTAATATTAATATTAAATATCAATAGCTGCTGGAAAATCTTAGCAGGAATATTTTTTCTTCCACCTTGTGTTTACAAAGAGGCAGTTGTCTTTATTAAAGAACTATCAGGAAGTATTTATTGGTTTTTGAGATCACAGTATTCCAGGCACTGCTTTCTCTATTGGCCCATCTAAACCTTGTGAAATATTTCAGCAGCTGTCTTGAAAGCTACCACTGGAATGAAGGTCAGATAGCATAGTAATTCTCTGTTCACTCCCATGAGAGCAGAAAAAAATTTGGGGAAAATGTTTTCCAGGGAGCTCATCCTGACACACCTGAGCAATGAGCTTTCTTAGATGTACTTATGGAGTTTGAAAGCATTTTGTTAGGACCAAAGAACTCATGAAAATATGCACAAGTTTGTAAAATCTATTTCGTACTGAAAAGGCCAAGGTTTGAACTCAGTTCACAGAAAAAGCCGACGTGTCCACAGAAAGCCTGTGGTGTGGTACTTGCACCACTGCAATGATAAGCAGGATGGCATCCTGCATGTTGCCTAGTCATGGATATACCCTTGAAAAAGATAAGGATAAAGTGATCCCTGACATCCTGACTAGCCAAAGCACAGCAGATGAAGTTTGCTAGACACAAATTGAGTGTAGTGCTCTCTATTTGATTCTAAAGATATGTGAATGGTTGTCACACGACACTACCTGGTGCTTTTCTTGCAGACTCTGAACGGTTGCCAGGGATTTGCCATAATCCTTGGAGGAAGCCATGGGGAGCTTCTCATGAACCCAAGCCAACTCCTCATCAACATCTCGGAAGAACAGGTACTGAAGTCTGCTTGACTCCAGACTCCCCCGCCTCTCCTGCAGAGGATCATGTAGCCTTTTGTATCTGTGGGTTTTAAAGATAATCCAGTGAGGACTACCAATTGATAAGGAATGAATGCAAAACACTCATTTCAAAATAGTCTAAAGAAGGAAAGAAAAACAACATTCAGGGAAGAAGAAAGCTGATAAAAGTAGAAAGAAGATGGCACAGGCCAGGCACTCACACACCTCTGAACCAGCTCATCCACTTTCTCTTCTAGTTCATCAGCAAGGAAATGTTTTTCCTTCTGGAACTGCTGAGCTGTGACCACAAGCTCTTGCAGCCGGTCCCTATGGGCAGCAATGTCTTCCTCCAGCTCCTCTTGTTTCTTCAGATGACTGTCCAAAACCACCAGATCATTGTCATTATATGGTGCTTTCAGGTCATTTTCCACACCTTCCAACCATTTCTCTGTGTCCTCTACATTTCGCTGAAAATTAAGACCCTGCGAACAAGCAAGAAGAAAAGATCATTTAAACCTTTAGGACAGATAATATGATGTAAAAATCTCAATCACTTTCAGTAAAGATTGCACACAAACATGGATCAACTTCCCAGCACTCAGTGAACTCCTCCCATATATAATGGTGGTGCAAATAAAGAAGAGATTTCAGTCACAGTGAAGACAAAAACAGATGCATTAAACATAAACAACCTTTCTTACTTGTGTTGTACAAATGCAGATCATGGACATAGCACCTTAAAAAAAAAAACATTTAAAAGGAGAGATCTGTTTTATAACCACAGACTTTCTGATAGCCCAAGCAAGCGTAACTCACAGTCACAAGAATTCATGTGCCTGGAGCTAGAAGAATGAAAAGCAGCTGTAGGATTCTTTCTCAGTGTTCTGGAGAAAATATGCCCTTGAGACAGATGCAGAGAGTTGACACATATGAGTAAACACATTTTTCCTCAGTATCTCTCTCTGGAATCTGAATCTAAACCAGCAGCAGAAAGTGGAATGGAGCCCAGCCTACAAATCCTCTTCCCTTCATAGGGATCTCCAATTATCCTGCCAATTCCATTCAGTCAGACCACATTTAGTAGATTCTTTGCAGTAATGGTCTTGAGGAATCAGGTTACATGACACACTTGTAAATGAGACATTTAGCAAGAAAGCCGTGCTATCTCTGGAAAAGACACCAAGATTCAATCACTGGCATCCCTGTAACCACTGGCATTACCTTGTAAGCATCCTGCAGTTTGGTCCATTTATCCTGGCAACTTGCTAGCAGTTCTTCCCATAGCTCTTCCATTTCTTGTAGTCTGGACAGAATGGCTTCTGTGGCATAGTGCCTTTCATGGACCATCTTCTCCCCTTCCTATGTCAGAAGGAACAGGCAATGTATTCTTCCTTTGTTGAACACACCAGAATATATCACTTTGCCTTCATAATCAAAGCTTACTGGCACTCTTATGTAAAGGACCAGCTGCAACATTTACCTCCTGATATAACAGATGGAGGGATTGCAGAGACAGAGAAAAATCTAATAAAGACAAAAGGCTTACTGAAATTAGGGCATAAACTGCACAGCAAGGGAAGAAAGAGGTACAGCAAATGAAAGTTGCTCTACCAGGTCAGTAAGTGTTATAAAGAGCAACTACTAGGACTATTCCCAACAAAGAAGGCAGAGCATCATGAAATAATGTGAAAGAGATTGTGCAAACAAGTCTTTAAAGCCAGATAATTTAACCAAGGATTGTAACTCCATCCTTTAACCCCCTCTTGTGTCTGCAAACAGAGGAAGGGAAGGGAAAAAGAAAATGGGAGGTGTCTCTAAGATGCAAGTAAACCTGAAGGGGGCAATCTACTTTTAATGTAGTAATCTATTGCAAAATACATATAGTAAGCACTGTGCAGAAAATAAAATTAATAAACATGTAACAGTCTGTCCTTCCAAACTTATCATCTGATCACAGCTTCTGCCAAGTATTTGACAAATCTTGTCAGGCTTCCTGCATATCTCGCCTACTAGCAAGATACTAGCATGTCTCTGCAAAGGAAGCACTTGAAAACTCTACTTCATCCATTTTGTTGGATACATCTTATGTGACTTGTTAAGGTTGTTCATCCAATCAGGTAGGTTCTCTGCTGGAAAGAAACAAGGTTACCTCTAAAGTGGCATTTACCCAGAGAGATGTCCCTAAAGTCAGCGGACTGAATCTTTTATTGCAGGCCACCATCTCTTTCCATTGCATGCACAGTGAATATGCATAGCAAGCTCACACTAAATAGTAAGAGAAAGTGAAGAAACAGATGGACACAGGAAATTCTTGATGGACTAAAAAAATAAGCTTCTCAGTATACTTAGAAACAACATGCACAATGCCAGTGACCTCTCACTCTGACTCCCCCTCCCTTGTTTGAGACCACTGTAACTCACACAGTCTGCAGAGTGTTTCATGCCAGTTGCCCACCCTTGCCCAAAACCCTGCTTCTCTCACTGATTTGATGGAGTCCAGATGATTTCTGTTGGCCATGATCTCTGCTTGGAAAGTCTGGTGCCTCTGCAGTTTGGTCTGCAGATTGCTTGGATCCTTCCAGCTATCATCCTGGGCAATGCTATTCTTCTCGTTAATCCAGGCAGCCACCTGTGGGGAGGGAAGAACAGAAGTAAACAAAATCGTCAGTGTTCAGTTTCTTCAGCTCCAGCATGCCAGGCTCTCCTCTCTTATGTATAAAACAGGGAACTGGTAAGTGGGGACTAAAATGAGTAGTCCTTCTGAGGTTCTGCTTCCCCAAGCTCCTCCTGCCCTTCACGCCTGCCCTATATGTTTGTTTACTAGCACTGTTGCCTGGAATGAGAGCTGTCTCCATCAGATAGCCCCCATGTATTGAGAAAATGCATGGGCACATGTGTGCACGGGGCGGGGCATAGACAATGATCTCCCTATTTCTAACCCATTGACAGTATCTCACAAAAAAACCCCTAATTTATTTAATTTTTTTTAATGGTGGCACATTCCCTTTTAATGCATTTATTTCTTCTGCATTTTGCTGTTGTCCAAAGTACAGTAGATCTTTTGTTTACTAGACTAGATGAGAGGGAAAAAGAAAAAAATATCCCTTCAGTCTTATCCTCATCTTTCCCAATATTATCTCATTCCAGGCTCAGTATTGTTCCTTGATTTTTCTCACAGTAAAACTGTCTGGGGATTCAGATCTATGCAGCACAGTGTGTTTTAAGAAACCAGAATATTATGAATCCTGTGTAATTGTACCTCAAAAGAATTCTTCAGGAACTTCTGCAGAAGCCTTGATTCCTCTAGCAAATGTCTGCGAGCAGCAGCATTCTCCAGTAGTCTCTGTTTTCTGAGGTAAAGACAGATGTGTGAGGTAAAAGTCACAGAGTGAATTAGATAGATCAGGGTTTTTAAATTTCACCTCTAAAATACACATGATCTAATCCTCCATTCCCTAGGAGGGAAATGTCCATAATACGCACATCCCCTCGATCAGGGCTGTCAGAGAAGATGCCCAGGACGCTATAGGAAAGACTGCTAGCTGATAGATACATTTAAACCACCCACAAATTCTGTATATATGGTATCTGCCTCTAGAAATCACCATTATTGCCTTTCAAGGTCCAAGAGAACATAAACTCAGGATGTTTCTTATGTGGAAATCCTGAAAGTGTGATGGTGTTTGTCATAGACAAACCAAAGCTACACCATCCTTTAATTTTTTTTCCAAATTTGGACCTGCAGCACTTTATTTGTGTTAATGCAGACGTGAGATATTGATAAATCATATCAAATTGGACAATACTGGACAATTGGACATTCAGTATGTTCACTTGAATCATAAGGCACCTCCAGTCTCTTTTCATAACTTTTATGTAGCTCTTTTCATCTACCAGAGCAGTGAATAAAATTGCTCTTACTTCAGCATTTGTTTAAGATGAACAATATGCAAATTGCTTGTAGGAATAAAGTAATTCACATGAAAGGGCAAGATCTGATCAGAAAATTTGCAAATGCCCTAAGGGATAATTTGAGTGGGGCTTAAAGATCAAGCCCATTAGAGCAGAGAAAAGCAGTTGTCTAGCAAATGACCTTTCTTGATGGTATTTAATGATAATGAAGTATTTAATGGCATGGCAGGCCTTCTGTTTGCAGCACTGTCCCTAAGGCCATGCCAGAATGCACAATTACAGAGGAACTGTCTTTTCCTGCTCCCCCTCTGCTAATTGCATTTTGGAAGCCTCCTAATGAAATGTGGCCAACTTGAGAAGACCCCAGTGCAAAGCACAAAGCTGAGCAAATGCAAACCAGCTTATAGTTCTCTTAAATCATTTAAAGATAATGAGTACATGAAGAGGGTCTCATTGCAGAAGAGATTGGTGGCTGACATGGGAAGGATTTGACTTCACCTCCTCAGAACAGCCTGACATCTGCTGTTGATATTTTCTGAGTCATAATGCTTGTTCTCTGTCAGCTGCTGAGCAAATGAAGCCATCTCATCGATTTTCTCCATCTGAGCTTCCAGGGGTTTTTCAAACTGCATGTGTTTCCTCTGCAGGCTTTCCACACTAGACACTGAGTCCTGGAGAGAATTCAACAAAGGGAAGCTGCTTTCAGTCAGAGTTTTTCCATTCAAAACACTGATAATCCAGAAGGTAAATGGCATTTACCTCACATTTGCAAAGTAACTGTCAAAAAATTTATTGTTCTTTGGAATTGATTGGCACTGATCTGACACTTGGGACCTAAACAACGTTCCATGCAAGGTCTGAGGCCATTATTTCAGTGCTGGATGCTTAGCTTCTTGTGCATATTGTTGTGCTGCATAGAACACATAACTTCTCAAGAATTAAAACATCAGCCCCTAATTTTAAATCAGTCTTAAGACAGATGCCGTGTTGAAAGCAAACGTGGGATGCCAAACTGAAATCAGAGTTAAGTGAACAAATATGTCACAGAAAGAGGATAAAATTAGAGTCTCAGTTTCAACTCATGGAATTTGGAAGAGCACAGATCCAGATTTGAATTTGAGGACTGGAGTCTGACATTACAGTTAATCTGGAGAGAAACACTTCTTGTAATGTTTGTGAATCCCAAGCTTAATGACTCAGAGTTGTCCTTTCAGCACCCCTCTGCATTTTAATTATAGAACCAGTGGTGTCAAAACGTTGTTATCTTAGTAAACTCTGCTTCTCCACTCTTCTAAAGGAAGTAATAAGCTCACATCAAATGGCTCAGAAAAAACACTAAACTTCTGGGTGCTTACATGAGTCATTGGAAGGGAAATTACTCACAGAGTAATTTTCTGCACATTGCTGAGCTAAATATGATTGGATGAATCCTTCTAAGTCTCATATACTGTAATGAAGGGACTTCAAATACACTGAACTCAGATGTTTTTGTAACCCCTGCAGAGGCAACTAATTTAGTAGCACTACCTATACAAGGTGAAGGGTGAGCTAAGTGTCAGAATGTATATCCAGCATCCTGAACAGCAACCCATGCATCAGTCTGCAGTTTCAATTATTGCAGTGTTACTGATACTTGTGGTAGGTAATTTAAAGCTACCTTGGGTATGCCAGCAGTGACAGCAGTGATGACTCGCACACTGCTGGCAAAGGTGTTTGGGTCACATAAGACAAGTCAGGCTGATGGGAGGTGTCCCCATCCATGGCAGAGAGGTTGGAAATGGAAGATCTTTCAGGTCCCTTCCAACCCAAACCATGCTAGAGTTCTATGTTTCTATGCAGTCTCATTTTCCTGCTATAATCAGAGCAGTTGGACTGTTTCATTACTCTTAGGCTGAAATTCCTATCCTGTGTAGAGTACCAAGGAAGGAAGTCTGTTCCTAAACCATCATCAGGGCAGAGCAGTAGCTTCAAAAGGAGAAAGAGGACAGGAAGATTCAGAGCACATACTCCTGACAGTCCCCTCTCCTCCAGACTGATTGCAGAGAAAATTGTAATTTCTCAGAGCACATACCCCTAAGTCCTCATTAGCTAGGAAGGCCTCTTTGCTGCTGAGCCAGCTCTCAATCTGTTCCACGTAGCCATAGAATTTCTGTATAGGGAAAAAAAAACCAACAAACATGACAATATGGTGAAATGCTGTAAAGCAGAAGATAACCTAACTTCAGCAGAGTACACTGAAAAAACCAAACTTAAAGGGTTATTTCAAAAATTAACCTAACACATGAAAAAGCATTGAAACTACTCATACCATAAGATTTAAGTTCTCATAAATGTGATGATTTAAATGGGATTAGTAGCCCAGGTCTTATTTAAAGTACTTGACATTCTTCATTGTAGAATCTCTGTTTGGACAGAAATTTTTAAAGTGAGATGACTGTTACAGGGAAGTATTTCTGGAAAACTGCAGCCAAAATAGTTCTTTTATTAGGGAAAAAAAGCCAGGAAAAAATACATTATTCCTTCTATGCTATTTTTTTTGGGTTTTTTTAAATACTTGTCTGGCTCCATGTTTTTTTGAGAAGGTTATAGAACTTGGAAGAGTAGTGTTGTTGTGTTCTAAGTATGTCTTTTTCCAGATGTATGAGAGTTTTACCAAATTTTACTAAGTTTTACAGTCTTTGAAAAACATATTAGCACATATTCCACAGAAATTTCTGTGATTGGTAGAAGTAAAATCAAAGTCTTGTCACCACTGAATGTGCTTGGCCCTCAGCACACCTTCCAGAAACCAGTGAAATATGGATTAAACACTGGGTATTATTAGCATATCTTTCATCCTACCATCTCATAAATTTGCTGTTTGTATCAAGAAAAACCGTCAGTGGCACGTGCATTCTCTTTTGAATGTCATTTTACTCACCTGTAAATCTTGTGCCTGAAACAATTTTATATATTGCTCTTTCCATGCTTGGATCAGTTCAGACCAGGCTTGCTGTAGTCTGGAGAGGGACTGGTGAATCTCAGGGGTTGCATAGTGACCAGAATTGGCAAGTTCTTTACCATAGTCACTGAGAGCATTGAATCTTTCCACTCGGGCTTCAATCTCCTCCTAAAATACATTACTAAGGTTGATGTCAAGGATTTATGAAAAGCCAGTTATTCAGAATACAAGCCTTAAGGGGAAGAGTTTGGGCTGTAACTTTCCGGCACTAATATTTGTATGGAAAATCATTAATCTCTGACCTATGTTACTGGAAGGGCACAGAATTGCCTAAGAGAGGATAAAAGTAAATAATAAATTACTTTATTGGTCTAGGAACAACTGTTTTCCTACAAACAAAAATTGAGATTTAGTTAGAAACAGATTAGAAAATGCTGAGATATAAATGTACACAATTTCAAACATCCACAATATCATCCCCTAGTCTTTCTACATGGTAGTGGTTCTTTTAAGAAACAGTGCCTAGAATTTTTACTCTCCCAACAAATAAGTTGTGATCAGATTTTTACGTTAAAGACACAGTTTTACTTGATTTTGTGTTTTTAAAATGAAACACATTTAACTTTTGCACCTGGTCTGAGAAATTAATTGTACACCTATAAGGAATCCTGAAGATGAAAGCATAAAAAACAATTACGACCCCTGCAAACTGAATGTGGGATTTCTAATGTAAGCTATTTCAAAATTAAAATAACTATGGACTGAAATAATACCATGTATTAACTCATAAATGGCCTTAAACACTATGGCATGTACCGTTAAATTTCTGAAATTAGTACTGCTGCTTTTGGAGATTTTTGGGGTGGTGGTGTTGCTGAATCATAGATAACACAGCTATAAAATCATAATTCAAATATTTTTAAAATACACATTAGCTTCTCATGTTCAGCTCTACTCTCTCCTAAAGACCAGAATGAGAAAAACCCACCTTCTTGCCTTGTCTGTAATTTTAGTTAAGTCAACGTAAGAACATAATGCCTGAATTCCTCCTTTTCCCTGTGACTGTCTCCTTAGAGCCATTTGAGCTCCTTGACTAACAGATATTAAAGACTTAGATCTTGCCACCATTTAAATTTGGAACCCACTAGGTCAGTGGTTTGTGATATTTCAAATATGACAAAGAATTATTAGCAAAACCATTGTTAAGTGATATGAGAAACCATTGTTAAAAAGCATAACTCTAAAGAAGGAGGGGATTTCAGATACTTCACACTAAATTCAGGTTTTAAAAAATTAATCAGAATCTGTTTCTGCTATAACGGGATCCACAAAGCACTGGGTATTAGTAATTATTCTTTGAACAGGATTTTTAGAACTAAAATAATTGTAAAGAGAACGTAGCAAAACAGCTGAAAGATAGCTATGATTCCTGGAAAAAAGTAAAATATTGACTTTTTTCCTAATATTAATTAAAGATGTCACTCCTTTTAGAAAAGAAACCAAAAGTATTATCCAAATTAGCCACCAAAACATTAGTAAGGTAATTATTACTGGGATATGAACTGTTTCAGCACTGAATGTGTAGCACTATTCAGTGGTCATTTACATTGCTGTGTGAAACAAACTGCTGTTTTTATTTTCTTCTCAGGTAAAAAAGGTTCACATGAAAAAATCTAGCTCAAAGCAAGGATTAACAGGCATTAACTTCTTTGGCAATATGAATAAGGAGATGAGCAGTGAGCATGATGTGAGACTGAACCTGTTTTTCATCATCAGGCTTGGACAGCAGTACAGGTGAGAGCTCATGCGGCATTGGGGCCTTTTTGCAAAGACACAAGCTGTCAAAAGAGCCCGTGAAACAGTTTTGTCAGGATGTAGGTGATTTCTATCCTCAGCCTGGTACTGAAAACAGGTTTTTTTATCATGTTATTGACAGACGCATGCTGTGCACACAGAAAGATTCCCAGTATGCACAATTGGAACCACGGGAGATACTTGCCTTTCTCTCCTGATGTTCCTCAATCATACTTTCAGCTTCATTTGCACTTTTAGGCAGCCCCCCTGCTTCCATTAAAGCTCTGGTGTTTTGGGCCCAGTCTAGTATCTCCTTCATCTCCAAGTTAAATTTCTGCAACTGGTACGAGGCTGCCAGCTTCTCCTTCCTGCCACACAAGGTGCAGTTCAGCATTATCTGACATGGAAACATCTGGTTGCCTCTCCCTCCCCATTCACAGAGGAAAGTGTCTTAACAGAAGCCAAATGAAATAAATTCAAGCTTTCCCTTACAGTTCCTAAGAATCCTTATGTTAACCAAAAACACAGGAGACGCACACTGCCTTGGAGATGCTTATTAATTTTTCTAGATTGGTTCATTAGCTCAAGAAAGGTAAAAAACCTTCATGTCTGTTGCTTACAGTGATGATTATGGATCAGGATTAAGCCTCTCATTTTGGAAAAATTTGAGAAAAAAACCAAACCTTCAAGAACCATCCAAAAATAAGTCCTCCACAAAGGTTTTATGATAGATATAATCTGATAGTCTGAAGGCATTTTAGTAACATTATTTAATGGGATAAACCACAAAATGTTTATTGGTTTTCCCGAAGTTGCATCAGTGGAACTTTTTGTGTATCACTTTTTCCAATGCAGGTGTCTTAGCTGCCTGTGTAAACTTTGTAAAAAATCCTTAAAAAACTTTAACAGACCTCTGGCAAGCAGGGTTTAGACCCCAGGGAGCAGCTTTGCTTCTGCTAAGACATATTCAAACAACTCTAAGCCTTCACCTTTGTTTGGCCTGGCCCTGGAGTCGTATCCAGTTGTTTTTCATCTCCTGTTGCTTCATAGTCAGTTTGTCATTTATGGATGGATTCCTTGTGGAAAGGCGGAAAGATTCCAGTTCCAGTGGCTGGGAAGAGATTTATAGTGGGGTAAATTTATGCCAAATACTTACATTCATACCTGAGTTTGTCTTTCAGGAAAAATAGCTCATTTTAAGACCCCAGGTCTCAAAGGCAGTTAATTAAATTACAATAACAAAATATACAAAGGGATATTTAACATACAAAAAATAATACATGTGTATTTGTGAGCAAATATCCATGTGAAAAAAGATCTCTGTGCATTGCTTTGCATGCACAAAGGTTAATTTACAATTTAGAAAACAGTTTTGCAAAATATGGACAAACAGATGGGAAAATGAGGTGCTAATTCCAACCTCTATTAGCGGTCTGATGAACAGTAATGAACTCTTATCAACTCAGGTTTAAAGTTGCAAACTTTCTTGAAAAATTCCATCAAGTGGATGAAAATGAAGAATTTTAATTCAGGCTGGGTTTAATAATTAAAAAAAGGTAAAGCTACTATACTAAAAAGCCCAAACCTTGCCCATCTCCCCCATGCAGCCTTGCTTTTGCCCTCTAGTAATCACTCACTTTTCACATGAGAATTAGCTAACAAAGTCTCAATGTTGAGTGTACCATGCATATTATCACTATTTATATACTACTGTGAAGAAAAAGTTTTTCATATGCAAACTGACCATTCTACAAAAGTCAGAGTGGATCAGGTAGGCAATTATAACCTAGAATTTCTGTGTTTGATGTTCATGTCAGGAAACTACGTGCAGTATGGGGTTTGCATTTAAGTTCTGAACAGAAATAGAGTTGTGATTTTGGTTCAGCTAGTTACAGGAACTGGGGGAAATATGGAATCTATGCTTTCCAAAATGTACAGGACAGTCTGGTCTGGCTTGTAGGTGAGGGCCAGAGACTCAGATAACTTTAAAAAGGGACTTTTCTTCTTTGATTTTGTGCCTCAGAAAGAATAATATTTGACAAGATAAAGTAGGATTAAGCAGCATAGTATTTGTATGAAAAGGAATTTATGCTGCACTTGTATTGCTGAAAACTCCTGTTAATCAATCTGAAGAGTAACAATGATTTTTGCACCATATTTTCATGAAGAAAAAGCAAATTTTTTTCAGTATCCTTTGTACTTCCTTATTTCTTACCTCCATTTTGGACTTAATAACATTGATTTCTCTCTCCATTTCTTCGTGTCTTCGAATCAGGTTTTCCACACTTTCCACATCTTTTCCATAATCCAATGCTTGTATCAATACACTCTGGAGAGGGCAGTGGGATGTGCAAATGGTGAAGATGACACCAAACAAAAGGATTTGTATCTTAATTATTTCAAAGAGCCTCCTCCTTCACCTCTTTGCATTGCCATGTGAATATTCTTATTGTCTTCTTAAATATCAATAGACCGCATTGTCTGCTCTCCTTACAGAGATGAAACAAGAATCCGCAACTCTTTGAACAGTCATAATCCTGCTTAAGGTGCCTCTGGCCATTCTGATGTAAAACAAAGACAGGCGTGCCTCCCTGCATTTCTCAATATTTCTTTTCTTCTTTTTGTTTTTTTTCATATGCCAAACCAGAAAAATATTTCCCAATAAACTGTGGCACAGAAATTCAGGTATGTGTCATGAAAATATAAAAAATAAAATTTACCTTTGGGATTCTAAGAAATTAAATCCCATTAAATGAAGAAATACATTTAAAAGTTGTTATAAAAGTTTCAAGCCAAGAGTCTTGTAAGCTTAAATAGTACCACTTGCCTACTGACTTATTAAATAAATATTATTAGTTACACTGATGAAATAATAGTTTTTATACAGCCTTTTTTCCTGTTAATATCAAAATTATAATTCAGGATCGGCATTTTTACCTCCATTTTCTGAATGAATAAGATTGATAGAGCATTTTTCCATTTCAATTAATCAAAACTGGAAAACTTACCTTCTCAGTAATTCTTTCTGTGATGTCGTCTATTTCTCTGATTAAGGCGTGAATCTCTAGGGCTCCCTCTAACTTTTTCCTGTATGCATTCAGGTTACCATGAAAACTGTTCCACCTTTAATTAGAAATAATATTTTAGAGATGGATTTCAGAGATAAGGATTTCCACAACTGAGTTTCATGATGCTCACATTTAAACAAAACCACAGGTTTGCTGAAGGACCTCATGTATTGATCCCCCCAGTTCTCCATAACAGCGGGCTCATCACAGGGATAAAGCATTAGCCTGAGAATACTATCTGGTTGTATTCATTCCATATCTTCAGGATGGCATGGGAGTTAAAAGCTAAAAACTGATCCAGTTTCCTTAAACTGTCAATAATCTCGCAATCAATATCTTTATGCTTTTGTTTCTTAGACAGGAGGCTGTGGAGCAGCAAAAGCACAAGGCAATTAACCAGGACCACTGTGTGAAGAGATGGAAGTGTCTAAGCTTTATGACTCTTGTGTGCCAAGTGATGTGAAACAGAATATTTGACTCCAAGGCTAGAAACATGACTTTAGCACTTCTGGATTAAAAATCCTTCTAAGACACCTGCTCTGGGAGTCTGGGAAGACAACTCCAGTGTCTGATATTTGGTAGTGGTGATATTAAAGAAGAAAACAAATGCTCCAATTCCTTTATTTATCTCAGCTGAAGACAACTAATTTTCCCCTCCTGTTTTTGCTTTACACAGAACATTGGAAAGCATACTCACTTCTCATTGAGCTGCTTTCGGCGCTCATAGATTGTCCTTGTTTCTTCCTTGTTCTGTCTCTCCAGTTTCATGGCCAGGGCATTGATAGTCCTGATGTGAGCATCATCCACTGTTGACTCCTGTAAAATGAGAAAGGGAACAAAAATACACGCTCAAAGTGAGTGAGTTTTCCACTGAGATGTGAAAATAAACATAAGCAGCACCAAGAAAGGGTTTTACCTCACTAACATTTCAGACACATGGAGCTTGCCCTGCTACAAATGCTGGTGTTACAGTGCGCCTGATGAGAAGACAGTAAAGGCAAGAAAGAACATTAATGGCTCTAGATGTAACAATGATCTTCGTCTAGGTGAGGGCCCTCAGACCCTCATTTCTAAGCCAGATATTCCAGCACGAGTTCATTTGTGAAGAAACACAGATGCAGTTGCTGGTTCCAGAGGTGGCTGCTGTGGAACAGCTGATGTGTGGCAGATTGTTCCTCTGTCAGACAGACAGTGACCCATGGGCTCCTGGGCCTACTGGCTGTTCTATCTAATTGAGCTTCTGTCCTCAAGTGCCTTCTGTACTGTTGACAACAGGCTCAAAATCCGTACAGCCTTGAGAATCCCAGACAACCTATGCCACTGTGTTTCCTTCTAAGATGAAGACTTCCAGGAGACTTGCTTCCCATGCACATACCATAGAATGGATAATATTTGCACATTGCTCGTATAATCTGAAGCACAGTGGGATAATTTTTCTTTTGGAGCACTACAGACGGCCAACACTTAACACTGCTCCAAGATTCAAAACCATTCTTTATTTTTCTGGGACAAATAAATCACAAGTTTAGCAGGGAGACAATCACTGGTGTAAAGGAGCACAGCTGCAAGGTGCTAGCACACTGTTAATGTAAGCATTCACTCCACTGTGTGCTTTGTTTATGCTGCATCCATACTAATATTTGTGCTTCCATATGTGCTTTACCATTATAGACAGCCATAAAGCAAATGAGAAAAACCAGCAGACAGATATTCTTGCCTGTCCTGGGAAATAATAGCAGCACAGTGAATAGAAAGCCTGGCAGCCATCAATGCAGGATGATTACTCCCTATACTGATCTCAGATTTCTCTAGTGGGAAAACCCAGCCTGGATGGATGCACACACTGTGCCAGAATCAGCCTCCTCTGTTTGTATCACCCTAGGAAGCACTGCATAACTGAGCATCAGCTATCAGGGCATAACTGCATGACTGTCCCAGCTTTTTATCTGCAGGAGTCATGTTTGGAGTGTTACAGGAGCAGTGGTCACAAGCCAAGAGTTTCAAGAGTGACACATAAGATCTACCTTAGTTTATGGAAAAACATTCCTATTCAGAGGCTTATGCTGACTGGAACACTGAGTTGTTTCTGCTCTATTAATCATCCTTCTTTTGGCTGGTACAAGCTGTAGAAGAGCCCTTGCTCAATCTCTTATCTCACAGCCAGCTGGTGAGTATAATGAATGTCTCTTCAATTTACTAATTCCCTGGTGCTGAAGCCAAATAATTTGGCTCTCTATCCAAATCCAGTGTGAATGCGCTGTCACGAAATTCTGCTGGGCTCTGGAATAGGGAGCTCAGGGTTTTCTCCCTGGTGTCAGGTATATGTACACTGCTAATTTGTGTAGAAGAGGATTGTCTCCTTCTGCTACTAGGCAACAAAAGTAGAAGATGGGAGCTGCCATAACAAGAATCAACAAAAAGAGAACAGGCAAACAAAGGATAAAGAATATTAGGAGACTACATTAGAGTAAATATCACTCATCACTCAAATTCCTAACACATCTCTTTCCAGACCTTTCCCCCAATTTCCAGACTAGCAGATCAGCACAGTACTCTTTCCTGTGTGACACACAGAATCTCTTAGTTCTCATCTGTAGCAGTTCACATAAACAGAGAGAACAAGAGGTTGCTGCAAATGCATCCCCTCAATATATGGCCTCACAGCTCTCCTTGTGGGAGCTGAACACACGACAGGGAGGCCCCTGCTCCCCAGGTTTGGTGCCCAAGTTGACACGTCTCACTGGAGGCAGGAGAGGCAGCTGACATGACTCAGCATCATAAAAGAGGGACAGAGATCTCAGCACTGAAAGGTGAAGAGTGCAGCTGTCCTGTCACATGGCAGTTATCCAAAGTGTAAACCACTGCTCTGTTTCACTGAATGTCTGGTTATTAATGTTATGATTCATGAGTAACCATGTGTGCTGTATAAACAGAGGCCCCCAGATTTACATGCTTAATTTGGATGAAGGAGTATGAGAAAGAGAGCATTCTTCAGAAGGAGGAAAATGGAGGAATAAAGATAGAAACAGAGAAAACAGTAATTTTTTTTTACAGGCTTGCTCATGGAATGTCCAGATCAGTTCTCAGATTCAAACAAGCATGGCTAAAACAAACATTTTTAAACCTTTTTTGGGTGGAAATCACTGTGACTTTGCAGACTGCATGAAAGAAACAAAATCTGCTCAAATTCAGGCTCATACAGTGAGTTTTCCAGTCACTTGATGAAGTCTGAAATGTTAGGTTTGTCATGAGAGGCTAACAGCTCTGCCTAGATATTTTCAAAGCAGAAGGTATAATAAGAGAAAATTCTGTATTTTTAAATGTCTTTTGAGGTAGTGATGTTTCCTGTCACTTTGGTCTTACACCTCCTCAGAGCACTGGAACTGTATTTGCTAACTGGACCGAAAAGTTACCTGTTGCTTGCAGCCATGCAAGACATGAGCATGAAAAACACCCCTTACCCCTGATGTTGCTCCACGGAACTCATTCAGCTTTTTCTTGAGCTGCAGGCAGTGTTCATAGTCATTTCCTACATCACCTACATTAATCATGACCTCCTGGGGAAATAAAAGCAGCAAACAGACAAATATTTAGGTGAGGAGTACAAGAACACAGCAACTCCCAGTGCTTATCCTGATGCAGTAAGTTCTGTGATGTGTCTATAAATCACCAACCTACAGTTTCTGAAATAGTCTCTTCTGATCTTTAGATAATTATGAGACTTGGTCCCAACTCCCTTTTTGATCTATTACTGGCTATGGAAGCAACTCTGACTGAAAGTGATTCTTCCTTCACTTCCACAAAGAGAAACTTTCAGATTTGATATACAATATGAGTGAGGGCCAGCTGCTAAACGCCTCAAGTCTCTTCCATTCTAATCTGCTTTCATTTCTCTATCTCAGTATAGACACGAGAGTTGGCTACAAATAATCACAAACTCTTCATGTGCACAGTTTACATGAGAAGATGTGCTAATATTGCCCAATTGACTCTGGGATGGACAGACTCCATAGAATTTGTTCAGTCATTCCTTTCATAGTGTTTGTAGAACATGTCTTGATTCTTCCAGTCAAAAATCACTAGCCAAATATCCCAGAAGATGACACATTTATCAGAATGTCATTGCTAAATAGCAAGTCTTTAAAGTGCTGTTTGGGTTAAATACTAAAATCCACTTGCCTTCTCCCTGATCCAGGCTTCCACCTGGTCCACCTTCTGGAGAAATTCTAGAAAGTCCCGACTATCCTCCAGCATCTTTCCACGAGCAGCAACAGCTCTCTTCAACTTCTCCCAGTGCTCCTGAAGCATGCGGACTTGGCGACGGATCTCTCCTGATTTTGGGTGGCCTTTTGACACCAGGGCTTCTCCTTTCTTCACATTTAGAAGAAGAAATTAAAGTTAAAGTTGACCCATTTTTAATGGGATTACCACATTGCATGACCTTCCTAGGAGGACTCTTTCACCTTCCTACACCTGGATTGAACAATAGATTACTAATATAAATTCTTATCACCCAAATTATAAAGCCAGCTGGAAAGCTTTTACATCTGGAGGGAATCTAGAACCATAGAACACTGAGATTGAATATTTCCCTGCCAAGAAAGATATCCATGAAATGGGAGCACCAAGTATTACAGATGACTGTGCCCTTTAGCTATATGATTCACCCAGTTACAACAAGAATATTCACAAATTGGCATGAAATCGTATTTGTCTTTTGTAGGAGTAATCATGTCAGGCAAGGAAGAAGTCAGTGTATATTTTCCTATTTAGGCTGTAAGGAAGATGGAAGCTCCCTGAATGGAGCAAATAAAGTATCTCCCTGTTGTAAATTTACAGCTTTACATTTCCATGGCAAAGCAACAGGGTTTTTGTCACACCAGTAGGATAATTGATGCAGAAGTGATGACCAAGCTCCTCTTCCTTTACATTTCATCAATCTGTCTATCTTTGGATGAGCAGTAATAATCTGTGAAAACATTAACAGAGTGAGAGGGTCACCTTATTAACAGCTGTGATGATTTCTTCATTTGCTAGAATCTCAGCCTCAAAGACCTGATGTTTCTGCAGCAGCTTCATCTTGTCCTGCAGATTGCTGGGGTCTTGTATGGAAGGATCCTCCAGCTTCTGCATGCGCTCACTGATCCAATCTTCTGCCTGCAACATTGAGAGGCACCTGAGTTGGCATCACAGCTTCCTGGGGTCCTGGGGCCTCCTCCCAGGATATGTTGCTATTTTGTGCAAGTGTCTGTACCTGGGCTGGATACATTTGGTGGTAGCTGACAGCTGAAGTGCATCTCCAGTTTCTGAACTTATTCTACTTTGTTAAAAGCAAGTAGGAATTAAACAAATTTTTATCTGACCACAGGAGTAATGAAAAATTCCTTGAATACTTCGGATTTTATCACAAGGCATTAACAGATTACAGAGTCTTCTAAATTATGTAGAAAGAATCCTTTAGCCTTAATGTGGTATACATTTAAAATGAGATTATGATCACTGAGTCTGGGGGTTTAGGGCTCTGAGTTTCATCTGGTATCTCTGTCACTGACCTATCTGCAAACTGGGTAAAGATTCTTTAGAATCCAGTGCCTCATCTATATGACAGCACTAACCTTTCCTCACGTCAGTGGTGTTGTGACACCTAAATGGAAAATGCAATGGAAATAAAGATTTGCTGATGGGGCCCAAGCACTAGTCAGCTTATTTGAAAGGAAATACAACTATGTTTGCTTTTATATTTCATAAAATTCAAAATGATCTGGTCAAGAATATCAGATTCAGAAAAGCAGGTGATTTGTGAGAGCTAACAAAGCAAATGTCACGTGTTTCTCTTAGGAAATAATTTTTAAGGGGATTTTAAAGTATGCAGAATAAAAAGAAGAATAGTATACCAAGTTTTCCACAATTTTCTTTAAGTTCTGCTGAACTTTAGCCCTTAGCACTGAAGGAAATCCTTTCTATCCGTCAAAACACTGAGAATTGAACACTTGACATAATGTTGTAACTGATCCTGTTGTCCTCAGAGCACTGAAGTAATGTGATGTTTTGACAACACAAGAGCTGCAAATTGAAGGGCAGCTTATTAGTTTCAAAGTATCTTGGCTGTCCTTGTGGAACTGTGCACTACATGCACACAAGACTTGTCAACTGGAGGATTTTCTCTGTTAATTAATGATTTGAAATGTTGTTTCAGCTGCTGAGATTGTATAAACAAAAATAGCTTCCACTAGGAGTGTGCTCTTCAGAAAACATTTCCCCCCAAAGCACAGTTAGAGACTCAAACAGGCCATGTCAAACTTGCCCAGGGCTACACATTGTCATGTGCTGCTTTAATTTCCTACACGGTCCTTGATGGCCTTCTCCCATTCCCAGCCACACATTCGTGCTTCAGTGTCACTTAAGTGACTCTTCATTTGAATGGGAGGCTCGTCCATACAGCTGGAATGAGAAACGAACCAATCCCCAGGATAAAGTGACTTCAAGATCGATTTCTCTCCTACTTTTTAATTAGAAGCGGTGGCTTTAATGATAGGCTGAACATCTTAATTCTTAGTGCCTTGGTTTATTTTAAGCCTTGTTTAAGATGGCTCTGGAGAGTGAGGGATCCTTCTCCTGGCCTCATGCCCACATTCAGATGTGAAGCAAAGCTGATCTGTTTTCCCAAGATCTTTCTATAGAAAGACTTAACAGTTGTCTGGACAGCCATTTTCACTTCATTGAAGACAACAGAAAAACTAGTGTTATGCACAGTATAGGCACAAGATCAGACTTATTTCTATGAAAGTCATAAAAAATGTGGGCACTACCCATTTAGAAACTTACTCATTCAAAATATCAGTTACTGTAACCTCACGAGTACAAATCGTAAATTACACTGATTTTTTTTAATGACAGAAGTATGCAAAGTATACTGAAGGGATGTGCCTGCTCCAAATATCAAGAGATAACAACTGATTGCATAACCAAATAATACAAGTTAATATTTGGGTGTATAAATGATTCTCTCCCTCATTCCCCTGAGATAAAGTTGTAATTGTTTTTTTATTCTTATGTACAGGATGAAAGGGAAAGGAAGTATTACTAATATCATGAGCAAGTTTCAGAGTCAGTGTTTAAATCCAAGCCAGCTTTAGAAGTCAAAACTTTTAACTTCATAATATTCCCTCTGCTATAACTTAAATACACATATTTCTAAGTAGCAACTTTCTCATTCGCCTTCCAGATTAACACTGAGCTACAGACTTTTTGGCAATAGGGTAGTCTGTAATTCTGTCTCACTTATTTGCGTGAGACAAAAGCACTATATTTCTACTGTAGAAGGGTGAGTTTTATTTTGTAAACTGCACATGTTCACTGGAGCTGATTATTGTGGGTCATTGTACTAATGTGGGTAGTTTTCTATGTAATTACTTCTAGAGAGTAACTAGAAGAATTTTAATGAAGACAGTGATCAGTAATTTCTGCTGACACAAAAAATTCTGTTTGATAGTAGAAATTCCTTAACATCTTTGCAGGACAGAGAGTTTTCAGGGGAGTGGAACCTGAGCTATGGGTCTTGTTCTCTTAACAAGTAAGAATAAGCAATGACCACATTGATTTCACAGCCAAACTCAAAACTCATCTCCAAATTTACTATTCCTGTGGGGACCATTCTCATACATGAGCTTGTACACACCCAGAATATAACTAAAATCAAATTAAACATTCCATTCTATCCAACAAAGAGAAAGAAAGATATTACTGTAAGATTTTTGGGTTTTGATTCCTTGGTGACATTCACATTCTACAGCAGTAGGCAATGATTCTAGATTAGTGAGGTAAATGAGCACGTAACCTTCAGAGCAAAAACCCCACAAAGAACTCTTGGCTGAATTTATGTGGAGAAAGTGGATGAGAATAGGGAAATGTTCTTCACTATGCAGAGCCAAATCCTGTGCTCTAAGTGTGTGATTCAAGACTGAAGGGGGACCCCAGCCCAAGCACTGATTTGAAATTACAGAGAGATGGAAAGAAATGCATAAGCATTCCTATCTAATGGGTTGATTGTATTTCTAGAAGGGCATTGACAATTTCTTTACCAAGAGAGTTTTGGGAAATTGTTTTTTTTGAAATTATAACCCCTGTGCAATGCACCACCCAGTCCATCTACTCTCCTCTGCTAGTCCAGAAGATGGATAGGCCATTACCAGTGAATTTCCACTATTTTTCTATAACGGGATGATAAAGTATAACCAAATAATACAAGTTAATATTTGGGTGCATAAATAATTTCTGATAAATTTTATTAAAATAAAAAGGAAGAGAAAAAAAGAAAAAAAAAGGAGAAAAGGAAAAAAAGGAAAAAAAGAAAAAAAAAAGGAAAAAAGGGAAAAAAGGAGGAAAAGGGAAAAAGGGAAAAAGGGAAAAAAGGAAAAAGAAGAAGTATAGCTCTGGTTTTATAAACCATTGAGGACATCCCATTGGACACGGAAGCAGAAGGGGTGGATATCAGACCATCAAGAGTGCTTGAAAATGTGCCCCAGGTCTGTGTGCTCTTGTTTACGCCAGCACAGTTCTCAGTCACACAAGTTGTGCTGTCCTTTGAAAGGCTGACCTAGTTTGTCTTTCCAACAGTAGTGACAGAGCAGAGCTACTCAGTTACAGGACTAAGGCCAGAACAGGAGACAAACAGAGACCAGCATGTTTTGCAGAGGCCAGTTGACAGTAGCTCAAGGCCTTCAATGAGCACCCACTAAAAAAGCTTGGTGCCCAGGCCATAATGCTTTCCACTTTGTGTTCATCCTGATTTGAAATATATTTTCCTTCCTACCAAAGGAAAAATATGTATTAGCTTGCAGTTTTCCTTCTAAATGTTTTACTTTAGCAGAGCTTTTGATGAGTGAAGTGGCTGTAATAGGCACAGTGCCACAACATAGTATAGTAACAGGAATGGCACTGAAGCATCCTTTTGCATGAGAGTGGCAGGAGCTGGCACACCAGAGTAGATCATCATCCACCTAATAATGTCTGGCAAAAGTGAGCATTTCATCCAAAAAGATAGGCAATTCCTCTGCTTTACATCCCCATCCCAGTCTAAAACCTTCTTACCTCTTCCAAGTTTTGGTAGAAAAGTGCCAGAAGAAGGGCAGTCTGCAGCTTCTCTCTCCTGCTCTGGGATAGATCCTTGATCTGACGCTTCCTCTTATGAATGACATCCAGTTTGTGCTGAACCTTTTGCCCTTCCAGTCCATCACTCTTTTCCAACCTGCTTGCTTGTTCTTGAAGAGACATCATCTGAAGAGGCAACAGATCGGAAATTACTTTTATGCTTCCAAGTGGTGTGAAAGAAACAAAATCAAACTCCTTTCAGAGCTAAAATATTATCTTTTTTTTTCTGTAATGAACCAAGAACATCAGGGACAAGTTAACTAGCATTCCCCCTCATCCTGTGCTATGTTACATCTATAGAATTACTGTCACTGGATGCTATGGTGCATCCTGACTACATAAATTAATTAAAATTATAGCTTCAGGAGTTCCAATGCCACAGTGCAAGGAATCACGGAGCAAGCATGACATCCATGAGTGCTCAGATTTTATTGCTTTCTGGAAACCAGCTAGCTCTCAAAATGAGCAATCAGTCTGGCAGGGAGCTGGCAAGAGTCCTGGGAGTTCATTCTGTGGAACCCAGGCACGGCCACAGATTTAAGCTTAGCCCTAGCCTGGATGAGTTAACAGCAGTGGCCACCAGCCAGGCAGATTCCTTTACACACAGGTGAGCAATTCAGTATCTATTCCGAAGGTGCAGAGAGGCTGCCTATTTGGTACAGCTGTTGTATACCAAATGCATATTTAAGTAATTTGACAACTTTTTAAAATGTCAAAATACCTACTGTGTTTTGTAAAATACGTATTATATTTTATTTGTTTTAAAAGTCACTATTTTTTTAAATGAAAAAAGCAGAAACTTCTGATATACATAATACAATATAGCCTGCTTTAAATATTTCTTCTTGTAAGTCCCCACATTCTGCTTACTGAGTGGTTTTCCTATCGGTTGCAAGGACTTGGGCATGGACTGTTTTGACAATTGTTCTCCAATGCTCTGCCTCTTATTTCCCTAAGCTTCCCCATTTCACCTTTTGTTCAAGCATATCAGGCATTTCACACCTGTCACCAATTCAAAGTGTTACCAGATTAAAAAAAAAGTATATATATAATTTTATCTCATAGAATTTTAGCTAGTAGAATATTTGATGTTTATTTTTTTACCTTCTCATCCTGTGATGCCAGAAGCTTCTCAAAAGCCTCATGTTTCTTTATCAGTTGCTCTACTTCATCTACAGATCTTCCAAGGTCACTGCTTTTCAAATAAACCTATAAAAAGAGTTATTTTTTTTTCTCAGTGGATTAATTATCCCTTAATCTTGATTCATAAAATGAAGAAGAGGTATTAATTCTCCTGCTGAGAGTACAGTAGAGAGGAAAAAAAAGGAACATGAGGCAACAGAAGCTAGAAATTAATTATTTGAAGTCCATGATCTTGAGCAAGAAAGAGAAGCATTAACAGGTATGGCTAAGGAAAGTGACCTGTCAGTCCTTATCACAATCACAAAGTCACAAAACAGTGAATTACAGAGGTCTAAGCCATCCTTGTAATCCCAAGCAAGATCGTGGTCACGTCTGACAGATGTCCGTATGATTCCTTCATAGAAGAGTTCCCATAACAGAGGCTTTGCAGCCTGCCTGAGCAACTTAAATCAGTGCTTTATTATCTCAACCATTAGCAGGATTTTCCAAACATGTAGCCTGAAAATGCATGGCTATTGCTACACTTAGTTACATACTGCCTGCTTCTTCACACTGAGGAGATCATTCCTTTTATGTTTGCTTCAGCCTAGTGCATGTTTGTAGACCTTTTTGTGTACTGGGATTTCTGTCTTCGCTAGGTTAAAACTACAGTGATCTGATCAATCATTCCAAAACAGCCATGTCCCTTTGATTCTGATTATTCTTATTGCTCTCCTCTGGGTTTTCTCCATTTCCACTTATTTTGAGACTTGATGCAACAAGTGGCAATAAGCAATGAGGTTATGAAGTCAGCAGAATGCCTTTCAAGCTGCAATCTTCAGCATGTGCCTGTATGTAGCGCTTGTCTTTTATACACCACCATGAACTCATGTTCACCTCAAGTTCACTATGAGCTTCCAGAAACTTTTCAGAAGAACTGATGTCAGACCACCTTGTCCCCATCTTACTTATGGGGACAAGTACTTATGCAGCTGATTGCTCCTGGAAAGATATCATAGCTTGCATTACATCTGTCATTCTTTCAGGTCATCATCCCAACTTACCTGCACTGATTTTATTTACTGCCTGTTCTGCCAGTGTCTAATATAGAAAGACTTTAGTCCAAAATAACAAATGTGGTTTTAAGGAATCTGACCTCTGCATCTTCTAACACTGTGCAAATGTGCACATTTTCCAACTAATTCACACACATCTCAAAGGCATCGCCATGTTCCCTTACTCTGTTCTAATGTTAATATATGTCCCATATATTCTGTTATACTCAGTTTTGCCAAATGCAAAAGAATAAAGAATATAGTTATCTATTATCAAGAAAAAACTATGCTTTTCTGCAGGTTGTCAGGAATTTATTCCTTTTCGTTGGATGCAATTGCCCACAGGTTTTTTTCTCATTCAGTGATGAGGCAACAGCAGGATAAAATCCCCAGTTAGAGGCTCTGATTGGACATGAACAAAGACTACCCATGGACAAGGTTCACACTAAAGTGACTATGGCTGGACAGTGAAATCAGGCTGCAGGAATTGAATTTACCAGCAGCATGTAATGTGTAATCCATTCTGTGAGGTGATGGAATCACAAGTTTTTGGACAAGGATGAGAAACTCCAACCAGCAATTTTGCCTGGGTAAAATGCAATTAACAAAGATGGTAGAAGAATTTCAAATCAATTATATAGTGTGAAAGAATTAAGAGGAAGGAAAGAAACAGAACAGAATCAGTGAAACAGCACAACTGCTAAACATTTTGGAAAATGGTAGTAAAAGACATGGGTAAATCTGTGCCTTTAAGCCATAGATGGGCACAAAAAACCCCAAACATCTAGAGAGATTAATCTTGCTTTGCAAAACATCACAGTCCTGGAGCAGTCTTACAGAGTGTTTTGTTTTTATAAGAGGGAAATTATGTTCTTTGACAGCTACTTTAGAAAACCACCCATAATGTCAATTCTCTGGCTGACTGCTTAACTCCACAGGGCATCTTTTGCAGGAAAGGCTCCCCAAGTTTGAACACATGTGCACCTACTTGCCAGGGTCTGACTGCACTAACAGGCCCTGGATGGACCCCTGGTCCCATCTGGGAATCTCTCTGAGGCTCAGCCCTGGACATCAGTCCCTCCTGAGCTGCCTTGCAGTGCACTGATCCTGCCGTGATGGCCTTGGACCAACCTCATATTTCAGCCACTACCTTGCTTTGATGCTTGACCTTCAGCTACTCAATGGACTTTTTTACTGCTGCCACCACTCAGCCCTCCTTGGTGGCTGTGGATAAGAGGACTGACAGCCAGACTTGGCCTGAAGTTCTGGCCCATTTTTGGGCTGTGAATATTTTGTATATACAGAAAAATGCGCAGATAAATATCATGCCCAGGCCAGATTTTCAAGCTGCTCTGTGGTAATCCATTCCCATCAAAATAATTGCAGTCAAGAAGAGAGAAAGGCCACTGTGCAACAGGTCTAAGTTTATAGTAAGTCTGGCCCATAATTCACCAGAATGTCTAAAGAAGTACATTAATACCTCTGCTATGCCTCTGTGTGTTACACACAACCCCCACCAGAAGATGGATACTCTTTCATTCAAACTTTAATCCTTTGATCTATCCTACTCATCAAGTGCATGAAGTGATGAGAGAGATCCTTTTTAGAGGGTTATTGGATTTACTTTGCTCTTTTAAAGAAAAATGTGTAGGCTCCAGGTCTATCTATTGTAATGTTTTATTAAACCAGTTATAATTACCATCTGTATTTATGTCACTGCTGCTAACACAGACATAGAGCCACATGCTGCATCTCTATTTTGGTATTTTAAACACTGCTTTAAAAATTCTGTAGCTTCCTGATATATTTTGTGGGTTATCTACCATTTCTGGTCAAAAAAGATTTACCTCCGGGACTTCTATTTAATAAATGTTAGCAGTGAAACTGATACCTGAAGAAAGGTCAGCTGTTAGTTTTCCTGCTCGTATATCTCTGATGGAAGAAAAAGGCAAGGGACATCTATTGGTAAAGATGGTTATTTTCCTTAGAGAAAGAGAACTGAGACATCTGAGAGCAGGGGTGTGGGGCGGTGACTCATAAGCAGCTGCCATTGGAGAGCTCAGTGCCTAGCTCCCACAGAAATCCACTGAGCACAAATGACACTGGACGCTGAAAGCTCAATTCTTTTGAATGTTACAGCAGTGGGAAGAAGTCCTCCTGACTACTGAAAGCTTTGGGCTAAGTCCTCCAAGTAGAAGTCTGTGCAAGTGCTCTTGGCAACCAAAGTTTTGACACTGAGTAGGAAAACTGGTGCTCAGAAAGAAAATTTCTCCAAAGGGAAGTGGCTGCATACATTGCAGGGGAGGCAATGGCAAGGTGCTCAGAGGAGAGCAGCCCCTGTAGCACTAACAGTGCTGCTGCCTGGAGAGCTGCTGAGATAAACATTTTCCATTTGTCTTTTACACAGAAATCTTATGACAGCCATTGCTCTAATCAGAACCACAACGTTTTTTTCATTTAAGCATTTGTTATACCAGTCTGAAAGCAGAATAAAAATTGGCTCCCCATGCCACAAGGCTGGCCTGTCGCCAATTAGCTCACTTTTTGGCACACTTTTACAGGTCTCCTAACTTCTGCTCTGAATGAGACACATTGATTTCAAATACAAAACACTGCACAGCTCTCCTCAGGTAACCTACCAGGGTCTCCCACAGAGTGCATTAGGTATAAACTTTCTTTCAAGATTGTTTCTATTAGGAATCATGGCTCATTGTTGGGAATTTAATATTCAGCCACAAAAAGCATGAAAGACTTGGCCACTCACTATAAAACAGATTCCTTTTCAAGTGAAGACTTCCACAGATGCTTAAGATCACAAAATGGTTTTTGAGATTTCTGAGATTTTCTGGAATCAATTTTCAAGTTATGAACAATGTAAAGCATAGAAACAGAGTTTTAACCCTACTGAACTGGAGTTTTTCTTTATTTCTGAGTTAATTGCATAGTTGCTGCCAGAAAACAGAAACCTCTTTCATACAACTTAATGCTGAATTAAAAGTAAAGTCCAATTTTAAAAAAAAAATGTTTTTAAATAAATCAATACTATTCACACAGTTATGAGACAGCATCTGCCAGCTCTAGCTTTTGGAGAAACACTGAATGAAATGTTTCAGTCATTATCAGAACTATGTTCTCTCGGTGCCACAATTTCACATTTACATGCACTGGAAAATGACACAGCCCCAAAAGAAATTTGTACTCCAAGAAGAGCAGTTTTTATTTCTCTAGAATAAAATATATTTTAGGCATTTGTGCAAATCCACCTCCTTCATCTGCTTTTGCTCTTCACGGTATAACAAGCTCAAGAGATCTTGCCCCTCACTGCCTGCCATGGGCTTGCTGCTGAGATTTCAGGAATGCCACAGAAAATCTTTCTGTTCTGACCATGTACTAAGAGTCTGAATCACTATCAGTTTTAAAAATCTTGACTTAAAGCATGTAAGCAAGTCCAAACTATCTGCCAAGACAGAGAAAAATAAGGTTTGATTTGACTTAATTCTGACAAAAGTAAATACTAGAAACAATGATGAAAATAACCTGAAATTTGCTTTAGCAAAGTAAGTAACTGGTCTTGATACCATGACTATATAAGGTTCACAAAAATGTTTTACTATGTTTCATTTCAGTAAAAGTTATAAGAAGGTATCATACTATAACCACAAGAGGAATAAAACACACTAAAGTTGCTTATAAAAAAGAAAATATAGATTTTTTTCTATCATACAGACATCTCTGTATTATTGGCATCTGTTCTCACCATCTATAGGCAAAATTCTAATGTTAAATGTATTTAAACTTTCCTTCCCTCCCCCCACTGCATCTTGTCTCCTTGGCATAAGAATATAGTTATCTGATATTGGAAATATATGTGGGAAAAGCACAGATACAACCAATGTTTTTCTGATAACTGCTATGGCTGCTTCCTCACATCTATTTCCTCCTTCTTCAAAATTTGCAGTATTGATCCTTATCCTGTAAGTATTAGGTGTTAGACCAGAATCTTACACCCCTACAAGATCATCATTTAAGTATTTACTTATGAAACATTGTCTGAAAGCAGACTAAATTCCTCTGAAACTCCTCATAGTTTCACTGCTAGAAACTTTGTTGGGATATCCAAATCTGACATGCTGTGGACATTAAATTCCCTTTGTTTCCCTCAGGAAAGGGTGGTACCTCTCCTTTTCTAAGAGAGGCAAAAAGTGATTTCTTCCTACATACTTAAATACTTTGGCTTTTGAAAGCAAGCCTTACTTTTAAAGCTACAAACCCAGGAATTAACTGTTTAGAAATACAGTATAATTTTACAAGTAAGAAATGAAAACATTGAAACAGAAAAGAACTAAGAAAAACTACACTGAAGATTTTTTCCAGCTGCCAGACTGACTACAGAATCACAGAACTGACTAGGTTGGAAAAGACCTTTGAGATCATCAAGTCCAACCTAGCAGAGAAGAAAACCAGCTCTTGGCTCTGAAGTCTTGAATCTTCAAAGTGCTGAGCACTATGGCCCAACCATGCAAAGTCTGTGAGCAGTTGAGTGCTGTGTTACCAACAGCGCCCTAATGGTTAAAATGAAACTCTTAAAGAGCTTGATTAGAGCAGAGTCCTTATCTTCACTGGGTGTGGATCAAGCTGTAGCTGCAGCCTTGTTGACAGCAGAACACAAGCAGCTTTCTCATTGTCTTGCAAGTCATCTCTAGGGAGTTGGAACATGGCAGGATGCACACAAAAAGAAATCCATATGGATTGGTTGAACACATCTAGATCTCCTGTTTGCAAATGTTCCTAGAATGGAATGCAAATCTTCACCACTCTCCTCCCAGATCCAAAGGATGCAATGTTGACTGCGACAGATGGACAGCCTGGACGCTCTGTGTCTCTGTGAGTTGAAGCTGTGCTGTGAGCTGGTATGTTTGTCACAAGGTTGTCAGGGCATACGGTTTTTACAGTGCATGTTTCCTGGGAAGGCCTCAAACCAGATCTTGTCCAATGGCTAGAAAACAATCCTGAGCAGCAAACAGGGTTCACTGATAGAGAGAGGCCAGCCCCAATCTCCATAGGGTGAAAGGGTGGACCAGCTCTATCTGAATCAAGTGTTTTGATAAAGATTGTTGGATTTGGGCTTCTTCTAAATTCTTTTACCACCTGGATAGGCATAGCAGTCCAAGGAGTGGCAAGTATCAAGGTGATTTTGGAAACCTTGTGATGAGCAGGTGTTAGACCATCACATGGAATCTTCCTAAACTCTGGCCTAGATGAGGAGCAATTCTGAAAGACAATCAGCTCTGGACTTAAATCCTTGGTCATGATTTCATTCCCACTGGCTGAATTTTCTCTCGCAGTCAGCACAGCTGGGGACAGCCATATATCTCTGGATAAAGTCTGCTGGGGAAGGCCAGGATACTTGGAGGAAGTCACATGAAATCTTGTGATTTGAAGGGCTGGTGACCCACCTGAAGGGAAACCTTGTTTTGGCTTCTGGGATCGTGTTGGAAGACCAGAGGGAGTTTCAGACACCTTCTCTAATTGTGTCATGAGCAGACTTGAATGAGCATGATTGCTTCCATGGGAACCTGCTCGAAAAGGCTTTATCATCAAGCTGCACGTTGAAATGTAAAGCTTCACTGAAGTGTGGACATTTGACATTTGGACATTGCACTGGCTACAGCTTTGTTGGCATGGCATTGAATCACAAGGTTCCAGTGATGCATGCAGATTTTTGCTGTGGAGCAGAGAAGCAGCTGGAATAGCAGAGAGATCAACGTTTAGGCATGATGTCCAGCTTGATGGAGCGTTGCAGGAAAGAACATCTGAGGGCAAAGACAGAGCAAGCTTCAAGGGATCACTTTTTCCAGGGGAAATATGATGGGCACTTTTTTCTCTTTTTGAATATTGCTTGTAAGATGCAGATGTTGACTGAGTGCCAGACCTCTCATCTCCATGGCCCCAAGGATCCTTGCAAGCACTGGAACACGTGGATGTCTCATCAGAAGGACTGACACAGTGACTAGTGCTCCCAAAACCTTTCCTCTGGTCTGTGTGTGCCAGGATGACATCTAGCCTTGAGCAGTAAGACACACTGCTGGGTGGTGAGATGGCATTTCCTGGAGCAAGCTTGGCAGCTGACTGACCAGTGGGAGGATGCCAAGCTGGCACTGGCATCCTTTGAAAAGGCCTGTCCTGCACAGCAGATTCAAAAGGAGGAGGTGGGGTAGTTCTACAGGAAGAGAGCAGCACTTCCACAGTGGAGACGTAGGTTGCAGATGAAGGTTTGCAGCGATGGTCCCTGTATGACATTCTGAAGCTTAGTCCTAAATGGTGCAAAATTCAAAGCCACAGAAGCTTGCCTTTCCCCCTGTGCTTAAAACCAAGCCCTGATCCTTTTTCCTTTGGCACTGGAAATTTCCGTTCTTCCTCTGAAGCAAAGGAATGAGAGATGAATAAACATTCTTCAGGAAGAAAAATATGAACAAAAATAATCCACATTCAAAATAAAAAAAATCTCAGCTCTTCTAAAACTGCTACCACCTCTTGTCATGTCTGCAAAGCGATATGAGTGTGGGATGGGCTGGAAGATAAATTACGGAGCATACGGCTCTGCTCCCTGAGTGTTCTGACAGTGAGACTGCAGACAGAGTAGGAGGGAGCCAAAAGTGCCTGCCAGAGACAGCCTGCAAACTCGCTGTTATTTCATCTGTGAAAAAAAAGAAAAGCAGCTAACCTGAGCAGTGGATCTCCTGCCGTGAAAAGATCAGAACAGAGCAGAGAGTATTGGACACAGTTTCTGCTGAAAGCAAAAATGATTTTTTCCTTCTTTCCCTTTTTTGGCTGTTAATTGTCTGTATTCTGCATGACGAGATCTCAGTTTGCAGCTCTTACAAGAGAATACCACGGAAGTTCCATGTGATGGCACAACTGAATTAATAAAAAAAATTAAAAAGATAGATATTTGCTTAATTTTCTCCACATGTGCTCTGTTTTCTTTAGCACAGGACAATGGTAGATGATATTCTGCAGAAATCCTTTGAAGGCTTAAGTAACTTGGATGTAATAGAAGATGCTGGCTTAAAGTCAAACCTGTCACAGTGGCACAGACTGGGAATGAAAGAGCAATTCTCAGTAGTAGTTCTTAGTTTAACATACTCCTCTGTTGTCTTCTTCCTTCCCCCATTTCTTGCTTCTGGTCTATGGGATATGAAGTACTGGCAAAATAGGATTGAAAAATTATGACATGCTTCCTTACACAGACATTTTGCAGACATAAGAAGTGAAATGCCTCGACTCAAGTCAAAAGAAATGCAAAGGGTGGAGAGATTGCTTCTATTTGTTTGCCTGATAGGAATCCGTTTTGACTGTGAGTTTCTTTTTGTCCTTTCTGAAAGCAGCAAATGATGAAATTCCCATTGGGAAAATGTTTGAGAGTCTTCAGCTGATGCTCTGGCTGAGCTTTTTAAAAAAACATGTTTGAAAAAACTGCTTTCCTATCATCCTGCATGTCTGTATCACTATGCAGCCATGTTTTAACTCTATATAGTTGTAACAGAGTTAAATCCAAAAGGACTAGATTTCTCTTCCAAGAACTTCAACTGCAGGAAAGTGAAATCCAAGTAGTGACTAAGGAACATCATTCCACCGTCGTTTTTTTTTTTTTAATCTACATGGCAGATGGTGGCAGCTGCAAAAGACAGCTTGACTGAACAGTGTAGCCTGCGTGAAAGAGCTGTTGGAAGGGACAGCTGAGTATCCACACTTCACTCTTCCACCTTCTGGATGCTTAGTGTCAGTGAGGAAAACTGAGCATCAGACTCCTTGGAATTCATAGAGAGGATACTCTGGGGGAAAGATTCTGATAACAGAACTGCACTTAATGGTCTTCAAGGTCACAATCTTCATTCTCAGGCTTTGCTTTGGCTGAAGAAACTTGGGGTTTCTGATCCCACCAGGAGAATTTACCTAGCCTCTGATAAACACCCACCCCTTTTGTGGCAGTCTACATCACAGCCTATGGCAATGGCAAATTTATCTGAACAAGGAAGTAATATGAAGTGCCATTATTGACCTGTAGAGAAAGTGCTGGTGCCATACCAGAAATGCCAAAATACGCTTTCACATATGAGTAATATAGACTTTTGTAACAAGGACTCACAACTGAGGGGCAAAAAAATCACCTACCCAGAGTACCTTCCTACACATTTACCCCTGCATTACATAGGGCAAAGCAGATGCTGTAGTGAATAGTGCCTCTGTGTGTTGGCTGATATCAATCTGATGAAAAGAGAAAAAATTCAGTGGCTAAACTTCTGTAGAATTTACATTTTCCCTGATAAGCTCCTATGCAGGAGGTTAACAATGATGTACCACTGCTTGGTAGGGAATTGGGATAAATAAAATCCAAATCATGTCATTTCCCATATAAGCAACAAATGGTGGGCAGAACAATGTAATATTTTACTCCAGAAACCTGAACCTAGGTGAAACTCTCTGCTTCGTGTCACAAATTCCACAATGGAGGTCACACATCTCAAAAGAATCAATTATAAGGAATTATGCAGACATGTATTTCCTTCAAGGAAAGAGCAGCAGAAAGCTCCAGGCCCACGTGCCACAAAGGGTTAAGCATCACTGCATGGCACTGCTCAGCGTCAGTTTCCAAAGGGATTTAGCGCCAGTGGCAAAGCACTGGTGGAAAACAGAGCTCAGCACACAATGAGAGCCCATTATATTTTGCTGTCAGCGGTCTTGGAGAATTAAGAATTATTTTTCCTTAATGAGAAATGACCCAGAGGTGCAACCTCCTCCAGTGTTGTGTCAGTTCTTCACTGAAGAACTGCCAACCTGCAACCCATTGATGTGGTTTCCACACCAAGTCTCAGCACAATTACAGCAATCTATCAATTCATGAATTTGCAGAGCGCCTGCACTTTGTTTTGTAATGGCAAATGGAAGGCCTTGAACTGTAATCTTTTTAAATAGTTACATGAATCAAAGAAAATAAAAGAAAGACAAAATATAATTCAATAATGGTGAAAAAAATCTGTTTCAAGAGCTGCAAAATGCTGTAAATAAGAACATCCTTCTGTCTCCTTGCATTGATTATATCTGCCCTCTTTTTTCATGAGAGGGCCTTTTTCACTAGTTTGTTTTTCTCAACTGCATCAAACAGAAGTTAATACTCCTTACAAATTATTTCATTGTTGTTCTACACACTCATATCAATGCCCTTGCAGAACTGAGAAGTCAATACACTTTCCTGTATTAACTCACATGGCTGACATCTATTTTCCATTAGTTGCATTTTTCCAACATAACTCCCAGGCTGAGGTAAGAATTCCAGCAACACCTACAAAGTCAACTCCCTTCAAACCCTCTTTACGATTTCCTTTCTCTTTGAATCCTACAAAATTTGCAAGTAGTTAAGCAGCTGGCATGCTGAGATCTGTTTGTAAAGTGGACTCTTGTCTCCCTCTTCTGTTGTGATGCTCATATGTTCCCTCATATATATTTGCAGTGAATTATCTTTCAGGTAAGGATCATCTATTTATTTCTGTTCCACACCTAAGCCCCATGAGAAAGGAGAGCTTCTTGCTCATTGCTACAGTCTCCAAGTGATACCACAACTCAAACAACACTAATAATAGAGACTGTTTTGTCTGTATATAGGCACAAGGATTTCAAGCTGTAGTTGAACTGTAGTGCCCTTTTTAGTTTGAAAGAGTTTACATGCTTGAAGAGTTACTGCTTATTTCAAGTTTATAATTTGCTCACCTCCTGTGAGTTCAGGAGCATGTCAAGATGATCCCAATCCTTGTAGAACATTTGTTCTTGATGTATTTTCTCCAGCCATTCCTTCTTCTGTTTCCATGCATCGTATACATTTTTCTTCTCTTCCAACAAAGCCTGTAGTTTCTGCTGAATCTGAACAAAATTTCCAATTAAAAACGTGTGTTGGTCTTTATACCCCATGATTCAGGTAAATTGAGAGAAGAAAGGATTAAGTGGAGTGGTGGATAATCCCTTAAAATTGCAGCAAAATTATTAAACAGAAAAAAAAAGTAGAACAAGTTCTAGGACTACTGTTTGGGCAGAGAGATATCAGAGGTGCCTATTCCAAACCAAAAGCAAAGAAAGGTAACTGTTTCTCAAGTGTGACTTCAAGAATCAGATCCTAATTCTTCATCATCTTTAAGCATTAAGAGTGCTATTATAGCACTTCAAATTTTTATGTGACAGATACTAAAATATAAATTATCAACACAGCATATTCTTCTAGACAGTGAATTCATACCACAAGGTTAAACATAATATAACTTCAGCTTTCAAATATTGTATATCCACAGGCCTTCTATGAATGATTTTTTCCTACCTTTTTCTACAGGCAAAGGACTTTACATTCAGCAAGATTTCTAGTTACCATAGTCATACAGTGCAATATTCAGCAAATTTTCAGAAAATAGCTGGTGGGATGGGAGAGTAACTTGTACAAACTCTGCATTTTTTTGAAGGTATTCAAGAGACATGTTAATGAATTATCAGGGGAGAAATGAACTGGTGGATACTGGAAAAGAAATAAGTGCTGTGAGAATCTTAGAAGGTATTTGCCTTGAGTAAACTGACATTTTGATTTAAATCTTTCATTTCCAGGGAGTATATTTTACTAGTGTAATTCTTTTCTACAGAAAATGTTTCAATCAATCTTTAAGCTCTCTCATATATTTGAGTGTTTTCATTCTTTGGTTGACAGGATTTTGTGCAGACTGTTCTGGTGTGGGTATACCACTGTGATACAAAGTGTAGCCTTTGCATGAAAATCCAGTTTGGGAAGGTGGTAGAATTGACTCCCTGACTCAGAACCTGGTGAACTTCTTGAAAAAGTCCAGCTTTGCTGCAGGGGACCTTCAGGAGATGCCTCCACACATCTGCTGCTGAAGTTAGAAATGGAGCAGATGTTTTTGTGCCCAAAGGTAAGTAAAAGACTGAGGCAAATGTAGGTCATGTGCAGGGACAAGTGAGTGTACACGTTTTTCGTATCTCACAGTGTGATACAATATAGAATCATAGTTACATTGGGGTCAGTGCTGAATATGCACGACTGAACTCAGAGGAGTTTCAGTTACCTCTTTTGATGGCATTTCCTCATCTTGCAAGAGGGCCTGTCCCAGCTGTACAACGTGATCGTACTTCTCTTCTCGTGCTTCGATCTCTGCCAGGAGCTGATGATGCTGGGTCAGTCTCAGGCTGCTGGTAGATATATCCCGAATAGACTCCTTGGCTCTCATTTCCCTTATTATTTCTGCCGTCCATAAGAAATAGTCCCATACCTGGAACCCCAGAAAATATGAAAATTGAGGTTTGTGCTCAAGTTTAGGTTAGCAGGCAGAAAAACCTTTGGCTGACTCTTCAACTTAAAGTGAATAATAGGTAATAAAATAATAGATAAATAAAATATTTCATTAGTGCTTGCAGTACTTCTATGCATTTTATAAGGATTAATTCCAGCTGCAGGAATTTTTATATACTGTGTTACATGGTTTGTAGTATCATAATCAAACTGTCATATCATATCAGTGACACCATGATGTCATTTATTGCCCTTTAATCCATCTTTCTTAATGTATTTTCCGAAGTTGTTCCTTCATAAAGGATAAACTAGTATCATCCTACATTTCTGTGAAAGCTTTGGCTAATACAAGTCTGTTTGAAAATTAGATTATGCACATATTCTAAAAAGAGAGTGAGAGTTTTCAGGTGAAAACCAAGTGCACTCTAATACAAGAGGGAAAAGGGTAAATCACAGGTGAGAAGAAATTGCATAAGCATATCAGGTACACAGATTCAGCTCTTGGTTTGTGGAACTATAGGACTGAGATTGGGAGGAACAAGTATGTCATGCTGGTTTCCTTTCAAAATGTGATGTACCAATAAATACAGCTGCAATAACTTAAAATTTCTGAAGAAATTATGAGCATGCAAATGCTAAAGCAAATCCCTGAGGATTATTTTTTAACTGTGATGGAAGAAAACTGTGCAAGAAAAAATAATTTGATGTTCTCTGTTATAGTTTAACTATGTCTGGATTAGTTGATTCAATTTTTAGGTAGTAAATGGTCATTCAGGTTTAGAAAATGTATTTTAAAATACTATTATTTATAGTAAGTACTGAAGAAAAATTCTTTTTTATTGCAGAAAACTAAAAATTTTCTCTTCTAAATGGTTCCTGGCATTTTCACTGAAGGAAACTATGTAATGGAAATAGATTCTTGGCTGCTCCAGTTTACCCATACATTTTTGTTCATATAATCAAAATCTGGTAAAGACAGCCAGGAAAAAAAATTCAGAAAAGCACCACAAAATGGAAACGGACCCATTTGGGGTCCTGACTTCAGGCTTTAAAGCCAAGATACTGCTTTTTAAAAGGCAGTGAACACAGCTACTAAATGAGTCTTTAAAAAGACTGTGGTCCTTTTAAAGGGGCCCATGGTAGTGCACACATGTTGGCATAATTTCCTTTTATAGAACTAATTCATTCACACAGCTGGATGTCACTGTAGACACTGACATTGCCCTTGGCACAAATGTCTAAAACTCCCTGAGACTTTGAGCTAAACATTAGGAAAAAAATCCATAAGCCTCAGGATATATAATGCAATGGAACAAGTCAAGAGCCAATAAGAGGTTACAGTCCTGCCCCTGCCAGCAATATTTAAGGATAGAGTAGGCATCAGTCTGCAGGAAACTCCTAAGCAGAGCCTGACTCTGATCATGCAGATCCTAGCACAAACTTCAGAATAAGAGCCTCAGATCATTCAGAAATACTTTGAGTCTGTGTCTGCACTCACCTTCCTTGACTAAGTTCCATGGAAGGTTTGAAGCCCCCTGCTGTGTGCTATCAGTTAGGCCCAGCTCTGCTATTTAATCACATTAAAATCTTGATGGGGTGTAAGGAGATACGGTAGGTGATTGTGCAGAATTCTCATTTATGGAAATCGATTTTTTTGTTTGTTTGTTTCACTTAATCTATGCATAATTTTTTAATGAAAAGGTCCTGTGGACCCCATATGAACAATATAATGAAAAAAAGTCCACTGAACAGCTGTGACTAGCATTAAGTTTGTGCAACTCTTGGCACAGCTGAAAGACGAAAGGTAGCAAAGTTGCTGCTTTGCATTCAGCAATTTGGGTGATATCCTGCAGCAAAGCTGCTCTAACCTACTCTAGAGTGTCTGAAATTCTTACAGTTATTAGCCATGGCTGCATGATCCTGCCTTGTCCCATCTGGGCATGAAGACAGGTGTACCTAATTGCAGAACCAGCTCTTCACTTCTTCAGGAATTATTGTCAGAAAGAAGGTGATAATTGAGAGGATTGGGAATACTTTTTGCCATTAGCCTGACATCAAAGAGACAGGGAGTTGCCCGAGGCATAGTCACTGAGAATATGGCCACGCGGCTTTGTCATTTTGTTTTATGATGTAAAGAGTCATGAAGATCAAAGGACACACTGGCAGAGCAAGAAATGAGCTATAGATTTGTCATTCAGATCACAGGATGCATCACACATTTCAGACAAAATTCAAATCAAAGGTGTTTGAGATCATTCCAGTAATAAAAATTGTTGTCCCCACAGGATGGGGACAACCATTTTCTATCTGAAGTCAAAAATTAAATTTATGATGTAAGCTATGAAGTAAATCAATAAATTGAACTCTGAGTGACTACATTTTAATGGTCAAATCCACCAAGAACCACCTCTCAAAGAAGATGCCTCCAGGCTGAAGACTTCAAGAATATGATAGAAGAATACATTTTAAAAGTTTGCCTTGTTCTTCCTATCACTCCTAGATACTGTTAGAAAGACAGTGGGCAAATGAACTTGTCACCTACACCAGTAGAATCATGCTAATTTTCCCCATCAACAGTAATGCACATGATAATGGGAGTTGTAAGAGTTAAAAAACAAACCAAGAAAACCCTCAAAATATCCAAATTGCCATAAACATCCTTTATCTCTAATTACATAATATTTCCTTTTATAGAATATTACAGCTAATGCTAATTTAAACACTTAAAAGAGACTTAAAATGGATTAATTGAATATACCTCTCATGCTAAAAAAAGAGAACCATGTACGTGGCTGTTGTACAGATCACAAACCTAAGATAAACCTGCAGCAAGTTTTTTAGAAGTGAACATACTCTGGACATTCTCTGCTTCCCACTAAAAATGGAAGCAGAGTGTGAACTACCAGAGGTATCTTGAATTGACACAATAGTTACACTTGGAACAGTTCAAGAATAAAAGAATGTAAATGTATTCTTGAAATCTACATTAGCAACTCCCTTCATGATGTAAAGGGATACTCTTGCTGGTTTAGCACCTGCAGAGCTTGCAGCATTAATCTATGGAACTGCAGTGGTGTAGCTCAAGCACCTTCACCGAGGCTACTGACATTTGCAAAATATTCCATGGCAAATCACAGCTCAGTGGCCTGCTGAGTTCTTTGGAGACAAAGCTACTGTGCATTGCTGATTATGATGCTATGCTGATATATCCATGTCACTGTTTGAGCTTGGGAGGTTAGTGCAAAAATCAGTGAGTTGTATTTGATACATTCCATGTGGTAAGTTAGCCATAGAGAGAGAGCAAATTTCTGTGCATTATAAATGGAAGATTAACATCTCTTTTTGTCACTCTTACTCAGTGGAAATTACAAAGTCATTGAAAAGATTACTGCTATTCCTGCAAAGCAGTGACCTCTTCTGACAGCTGACAATTATTCCTTAAACCTCTGGATGGAAGCTTCTATTCTTACAGAAGATAAAAAATCATTATCCTATAAAAAAGATCCTTATCCTCTAATACCTTTTTAAATATCTACAAGCACAAAATGCTTGATTGATAACACAGAGAGCACTTGCAGCCTTTTCCAGATTGGAAGTGCACCTCTGATTCACACCCACTGCAGGCAACTTTTCCCTGAGCAGTGAGGGACAAAGAGCAGAAGTGCTTACATGTGCCTGAAACTCATAAAGCTTGTAGGCTTGTTCCAGGAGTCTCCTGCGTTGTTCCACTTTGGACTTCAGGGCCCTCCAGTTGGTCACTATTGCCTGCTGCTTTGCCTTCAGGTCTTCCACCTGCATCCTGGAGCAATGGGGCAGCACATGATCTGCAGAGTTGATCAGCTCCTGCAGCTGTTCACAGGGGATGAAAGAAGAGGGTAAGGAAGAGACCACCATGGAGATCATGCTTACATTAGAAAAGTTCTGAAAAGGGCTATCTTTTCTGTACATGAAAATACAATTCAACCAACATTTTCTGACTTAACTTTTCTCATATTAAACAAAAATTTCTACAGTGTCTGTTCTGTGGAGTAATAGTGACATCCAGTGTTTGCCAAGGCTCATCACAACAGTGATTTTTTCAGAGGCAGATTTTGTTTTCCCTTTTTACTGTACCATTTATTATATGAATAATGAAAGTAGCATTATAATTGCTATTATAATGCAAGTAATAGCCAACCATTCCTTTTTTTCCTCATTGACCATATAGCTTAACTACATTCTCTTCATGCGTGTCTCATGCTTTTTTATCCTTAAAAGTAACAAGAAGCTGATGGGATCAATTCTAATGTTACTGCCCCAAGGCCAAAATATTTGGGGACACTGATAAGTACTACTGGGATAACTTCAGTAATCTCAGTATAATTTTTGCTGTGTTTTACACTGTATATACTATTGTACATACTATTACAAGTATTAAACAAAGGAGTGAAAACTCATACTAGTTTTATGGGTTTGTTGAAGCCAATCAAGTCTTCCACATACAAGGTAGCCCTCCTCATGAGCTAAAATTTTAACATATTTGTATTGTGAGCCCTATCCTTTTTTCTCACAGTCCATTCTGTACCAATATTAATTTTCTCTACACATAAAACTGATTCTGGATTTTTCCTTGTAATCACTTGGAACACTTTGAAGAAGACAATAAGCATTTCACAAAGCCTGGCATAATCCTACATTTCAAACCACAATCAAAAATATCCCTGTGAATCACTTCAATAGTTAGCAGTTATTACAGTATGTGCCTTATTTGAAAAGCTTTAATTACCTACTTTGTCACTGCCATTGGACCTTGAATATATAAAAAACCCCCAGAAAACTAAGGAAAATTCCTAGAGATTTCCAGGCTTTCTGTGAGAGACGGTAATAATTTGGTTCACATACCAAATTATTTTTATGCTTATCTTGGAAACTTGAACTTTGGCTGCACATTGAAGACCACAATGACTGTCATTACCTGCTGCTCATTCCCAGAGAGCTCGTGCTCCAAGGCCACATGCTTCCGGAGCTGGGTTTGCACACCTGTCATGTCCTTAGCAACATCATCTGGAATGCTTTTGGACTTCTCCTAGAAGGAGGAAATCAGAGAAAGCTTTGGCTTTTTCCCGCTTCCAAGCAAAACTCACTACAAGCCTACATTAAATAATATTGGGTACTGTAACTCATACTGCACACTTCAGGATATTCTGAGTTACTCGACTATGATAGCTGAAAGGAAGCCAGAAAAATCTCTCCTTGTAACTCACTTCTAAATATATTAATGGCTAAACTCCTCAAACAGACTGTTAGAAATGAAGGTTTGTGTTTTTCCTTGATCAGACAATACAAAAAAATATCTTGCAGGCCTTATGTTGGGAATTGATCTTGAGTACCTACTGCAGCGACAGTGAATTCTTAAAAGCAGCATTAACAAGCAACAGCTGGTCAAGATACAGGTGACCTTCCTGTGAACCATCTTTAGATAACATTTTAGTTAGAGATGCACAAGAAAGATGACTGTAAAGGTGAGAGAAATGGAGGGACCATTATGTAAATAGAAACTTAAACAGTTTTTTTAATTCAGCCAAGGTTCTGAAGGGATTTAGTTGTTACCCAGACATGCACTGGAAATACATGCAAAAAGAAAAGGCATTTCAGCTGGACAACAGCACTGTCGCTAAAATTATTAGAAATTTGTTCCAGGTCAATTTAGGGAAAATTAGCAGAACATTTCTTACCATTGAAGAATTGCACTTCTGCAAGAGAATCACAGGCTAGTTTGGGATACCAACAATGCGTCTTGGTAAGGTGCTATAAAAGGAGATGCATGTTGTAGTTCCCTATACTGTGATGGCACTAGAGCTGGTGACTTAAACAAGATCTTCTAGTACTGTGTTCCTGTGAGAACAGGCTTTCCCTGACAGGTTTCTGACCAGGGTACACAGGAAAGGATGGACGAGACGATTGCTCTCCCTCCCTGGTGGGAAGCTATTCACAAGATGTAATGCAACAAGGGTGTAGTGGTTGCCTGGACCAAACTCAGCATGGGGATAAACCAACAGCTGATCTGTGAAGTGTTTCTGAACCCTTACTTGTTGCTGCCTCAGCAACTTCACCAATGAAGTTAAATAAGCACGAGGTTCTGAAAATCCCAGCTGGTAGATGGTGAAATATTCTGTTTGATTTTCTCTTCATGACAGGGGAAGAAAACAGGAATAATATGGTTGAATAGTGCAGCCTCTGCCAGCATAAACAAGTAGAAAATTCATTGCATGTAACCAAACAAAGCCCTGTTGCCTTGCAAACAGTGGAACCCCTTGGATGGCTGCCTCCTGTAAACATTTGCATTAGGGAAACCACTCCTCTCGTTACAGAAAGGATGTGGTTTCTCTGTGAAATTCTTCAGGATGTTCAGATGAAAACGAAGACTGAAGATTTTTTGGGGGGGATTTCTCCCCTGTAGATTTCATGCTGGGACTGTTTGAAATTATTGCTAGTACTGGGCACTGAATGAGAGGAAAAGATTTTTGGCTCAGTTTTCATGTCAGGTCACATGATTGCCTGAGAGCCTTCCAGGCTAATGGTCACTGTAATCCAAACAAATGCCTTTTTCACAGGCGAGTTCTTCAGCACACATAAAACTACAATGCTGTACAAAGAACCACCATGGTAATGCAGTAGTTTCTCAGGCCTGATGACTGCAAACATCACCGTATGCATTGCACTGTGAGGCTGCTTAGTTCAAGCCTTGATCTTCTCAGCTTTTCCCACAGATCAGCAACTCCAGCTCCACCTGGTTTCACCAATGGTTCTCATAAAGTAACCAGTCAAGTGTCTAAGGATTACCCAGGATTTTTTTTAATGCTATGAGTAATCACACTGTCTTCTTACTGAGAATTCTTTTGAAGTCAGCAGTAAGAATGCCGAGAATCATAAGAATATTCAATAGAAAAAGCTGAAATAAAGTTTGCATTATATGAGACTTTCTTATTAATTTTTACCTCAATATGGGCCAGAGCATCTGTCAGATCTTGGTAACATTTGTGAATCGCCTCAGCATCTCTCAGCCGCTCGCCTCGTAGTCTGGTAATTTCCAACAGTTCCTCCCAGGAGTTTCTTCGAGGTAGAATGGGGAAATGAACCATGTAAAACATTTAAACTAGGAATAAAGGTGATCAACAGTCTGAAGAAAGACTGAAAACAAAACCTGTTCTTGCTTAGTTTTTAATTCCTCCCTTTAAATTCTATTGGAGTGATTCTCTGAATGGCAGCATGTCTCTCACCCTACTCTGTCCTCCTGTCTGCTCCAGGACCTTAAAGAAATGGTGCAATTTAAGAGTTACCCCTCCTCAACTGATTTTTCAGGTTTTATTGTAGTCCTTGGAGGACTGAGTCATGGAATCATAGAATAACCTGGGCTGGAAAGACCCACAAGAATCATTGAAGTCCACATCCTGCACAGAAGAGCCCCTGTAATCGCACCATGTGCCTGAGGATATTGTCCAAACACTTATTGAACTCTGTCAGGGTGACACGACTGCTTCCCTGGGTAACCTGTTCCAGTGCACAACCACCCTCTGGGTGAAAAACATTTTCCTGACATCCAACTTAAACCTCCTCTGACTCAGCTTCAGGCCATTCCTTTGGTCCTTTCACTGTAACCAGGGAGAAGAGATCAATGTCTGCCCCTCTTCTTCCTCTCACAAGGAAGTTGCAGACTGCAGTGAGGTCTCCACTTAGTCTTCTCTTCTCCAGGCTGAACAGACCAAGTGATCTCAGCCACTCCTCATACAGCTTCCCTTGAGGCCCTTCACCATCTTCATGGCCCTTCTTTGGACACTCTCCAATATCTTAATAACTGTCTTATATTGTGGTGACTACAACTGCCTGCAGACATACTTCTCCTTTGGGCCAGTTTGGACTGATGCCAGAACTAAGAAGCTCAGAGCATCTTAATGTTATTCTGCGGAACAGTCATGGGATTCAAACTCGAAAATAAGAAGCAATAAAAAGCATCTAAACTCTGAGCCTTTCAGCTGGTGATCCAATTTGATAAGGCAGAGGAAGCTGACCTGGTAAAGCACCTCCAAAACAACTTACAAGAAGCCAAAACAGCAAGTAGATGATGTTTATTTTTAAATGAGGCTGAAAGCAACTCAGTATCAGTGAGCAAACCAAATAATTTGCAATTAGAGTCAGGAGGGCATGGCTTATCCTTTCCTAGTTTCTTGTTAATACCTCCTCCCCAATATCAAATGAAAAGGACAAAGCATTTTAGACCTAACACAAAGCTCCTACCTTAGTTGTTTCTGTATCTGCCGAATTTCCCAGGACTCAGAATACCCTTGGTTCAGCAAGTTGTCTGCCAGCTGCTGGAAAGCTACAACTCTTTTCCCAGATGCTTCCAACTGGTGTCGGAATGTGTCATATTTGGCACAAAGTTGCTTTAGAAGGGAAAACAAGAAAAACCCTTTCGAGTGCTCTCTTTTTCCAAACATACCTGCTCATCCATCAGAACACAGCCAAAAAACAGAATAAGCTGATAACACTTGGAGAAACTGCAGAGAATGACTGGATTCTACCTTCAGACCACGAGGAGCTTCAAACTCTTAGCAAAACATGAATTTTGTGGTGTGGATGAGAGGCAGAAACATTCTTACTGGGGTTAGAAACAAACATTCTATGTAAAATTAATTTCAGTTATAAAATTATGTGTTTTTACTTAATGAATACAAATGTGTATTCAGTACTGTAAATGGATAATGTAGTCTGTTTTTTAGGACACAAGCTATTGTGAAATAAATTATAAAAATGAAGATTCTGAATGGCTAGTGATTTGTAACAGGCTGGCATTAGATTGGTTTCTATGCCATGTCAAGAGGTATACCTAGAGAGGTCTGTATATCAGCAATCACAATTAAAAAAAAAAAACCAAAAAAATTCTAAATGGACACCATACTGCAATATCTACTTATTAAGAATAGAAAGGATTTGCTCCCTGAAGGTATAGACATTTTAGCATGCATGTTGTTTCACACAGCTCAGCTCTCATGGTAACAGGATGCAATGCTGCCTGTTCTTCAATCCTTCCTCTTGACTTCATCTTTTTCTCTTCCCATCTTTCAGTTATTTGTACTTATTTCTTACTCTGTCTTTAAAGTTTTCAAGGACAATCGTAGTATCTGTTTGCAGTCTCACTACATATGATTTATTTGATTTTTTTTTTAATCTGCTACTCAAAAAACTCACCAAAACATGTTCATAATCATTTCCATAGTCTTCGGAGCTGGCTGCTTGTTTCTGCTGAGTGATCCAGTCTTCCAGATCTTCATATTCTCGTAGAAACTCATGCAAGACAAGAGTTTCATCGAGCTTCTTCCCTCTGTTGGGGGAAGGAGACAAGGTAATATAATTAATAATATAAGAGAAAGGTACTATGAATATAAATTCCAGTGAAGTAACTGGAGATATCCTTTATTGTTTTCATTGGGCTTTGAATCTAATCTAGGATCCAAGGGAGAGTTCTGGTTTATACCTTGCTGCTGCTAGCTCCTTTAACTCCTGTAGTCTTGAATGAACCTGTTCCTTTGGTGCATCAACCTCAATATACTGGATGGAGCCCACAAGAGGAAGACTTTGGACACTTCCATTTAGTTCCTTCAACATATCTTGGTAGATGGCAATTTCATGCTCCAGTGCCTAAAAAAGAAAAACAGTGAACTGAAAGTCAGTTGTCTGAGACAGGTCCTCTTTGTGAACAGCCTGGGGTGTAGTGATTGAAAGAAAAATACTTTTGGGAAGGATATGACATTTCCAAGACTTGATCAATTTTAGATTATTTTCTAGCAATTTTTTTTTAAAAAAGAATTAAAATTCAATACAGAAATTCAAACAAATTATATGAGTAAAGACAATTAGAATTCCTTGATGGAATATCAGGTAGAAAAAAGTACTTCTGGATTAATACTTTGTCTGTATCTTTGATTTTAGGAAAAAATTACAAGGCTTTTGCGTGGGTCTGTTGAAACTGAAAAGCGGATAGTCAGTTTTGGCCTCAGAAGAATATGAGAATATTCACCATCCTCCTTTTCCCCCAGACTACGTTTTACCAACCAGGTTAGTAAACTGCACTGATCTCTTGTATCAATCTACCCATATGTAGGCATATATCAATCTAAAATATCTTGTAGATGGCTGGGCACTCAACTACCAATGAGACAAACAATTTTATGATTGCAGATAGACAAAAAGATCAGGCTAGCCTACAGAATTTAGCCAGAGAAATACCTTATGTTTCTTGATGAGTTTCAGTGTTCCATCTTCGTCTTTACCATAGTCCTTGCTTGTCACAAATGGATATTTTTCTGCTATCCAAGCCTCCAGGTCTGAAGTATTCATTAAATACTATCAGTTAAAGAGAAAACAAATGAGCTTCAACTTTCAAAACATTAATGACATTTATTTTTAATCTAATAAATTCTAAATAGATGGTGCACTGTAAGGCTTACTGTAATGTTTTATTAAATATTTAATTCACTGTTCTCTGTGAAATCATAATGATGGGGTCACAGGTGGAAGACTTCAAAGCAGGATATCTAAGTGCATAATATCAATGGGACATTTCTCCTTCCTCTGCCTGAGAAGTTCAAATCACTGTAAAAATCAGGCTTCATTAAGTCTACAGTACTGACAAGTGTTATCATATACAGAGGAAATAAAGGCCAGATGATCAAATACTCCAGGGAACATTTTTAGCTGGGCCTGTGAACTCCATGCAAATGTTTATGTCTACAAAACTGCACGTGCTATCTGAGTAACCGCACTTCTACATGACCCACTGATGACAGAAAATTTGGATTATCAATATAAATATTCAATTTTTAATTTTATTTTTTAACAGGCTAAGCATGAAGGTCCAGAAGCCTATAGAAAAGAATAAAGTCAAAATCTCTAACTTGCTCTGCAAGTCAATGAATTTTATCTGTTCCTCAGTATCATTTTATTGCCTGGAAAATTCTTGCATGAAACAGGTGAAGAATGAATAGCACAAGAAATCCCCTCTTTTCTAATTTGCATGTTGTAATTCTACTGTATGAAGGGCCAGTTTAGAATCCATTACATTAAGAAGTCAAAGCCTGATATTGTGTAAAGACACAGAGAAAGGAATTACTACTAGGAGAAATGTGTGTTCTGTGCACAGCCGTACAGAATGGGTATAGAACCCAAGGGAAGCCTGTAGAGCAGCAGATTGAGAGTGGAGGCTGCATTAAACTATGTAATCCAGCCCTCCATTCCCATGAGTCTGGCCTCAAGCAGCTGAAGAGTACCAGTCCTAGCAAAGCTTTTTTTAAATTCACTTTAACACTTTGGTACTCCTGTTTGTCTGAAGAAGCTACTGTGTAAGCTCTTTGCTTTAATTTGTACCTCCTGGAAGCCAACTGAGTGCTGCAGCTGCTTCATCCTTTCCTCACAGGACTTCTCCAAGCCCTGCCAGGCAGTCACAAGCTCCTGGCATTTCTCATTTATTTTCTGAGCTGATGGGTGCTGGCCTACAATCATTGTCTTTCCTTTATCCAGGACCCGTTGGACTTGCTGTTTGTGGGCATTCACTTCCGCCTGCAGCTCCTGGGAATGAGATAAAAGAAAAAAAGAGGAATAAAGGAAGATATTTGAGGACAAGTAAATTCTGTGTGCTCCTAACCCTCAGCAAAACTGGCAGCTGATGACAGTGGGTAGAGTACAGCAAGAGGACACCAGGACTGTCCTATTTCTACCACAGCTGTAGCCTTGGTCACCAGTGCCAGCCCCACTCACATAATGCTCTGCTCTTGGTACTGCCATCGAGAGGAGGGAAAGATGTGTAAGGAAGCAGAACACATCCCTTTAACTTTCCTACACCAAAGCCTCTCTTTACCATGCTCCTGCCCCTTCCACTGTCCAGCAGCCAGGGAGGTTTGGGAGATGGAGCAGATCACAGGATGAGACACAAACCTGGGGGAATCAGAAAAAATGTTGAGCTGGTGACAGAAAAATAAAATATCCAAGACGATGGGGCTGGAGGATGATGCAAAAAGAGACATTGTCATCAGTACCCTGAAAACTATTGGACTACTGCTCCACAAATTCCTCCCCTCTGGTCTCATAACTGTTCTCATGAAACTTGCAATTAGGGTGCTGCAAAATCCAGCATTGCTTATGGTGCAGGACAGCTGAGGTGCCCCTCTGGCTGTGAGGAACTGCTGCAAAGAATGAAATTCCCTAGAAATCAGTAATAACCTGTCCTCATAAATACAGTGGCTGTAGCTTGTTCAGACCATTTTAAAAGCTGTAGAGATCTAAAATAATTGTTAAATGCCTGTTATATGCTCTTCTGGAAAATTCAGAATGCACAAACATCAAGATTGAATGTATAATGAAGCTAGAAGCATACAACTACAATAGTTGTATTTAGTTTACTCCTTTTTTTCCTATTTAGTGTCAAATACACTAGTTTTTTATCCTCTTTTAATGAGAAGAGCTATGAAATTTCTCAGAATAATAATACTCCATAATATGGCAAATTTTGCATTTCTCACAGGAACGTCATATTTGTTCCGAAAATCATCACCCATCTGCTTGATTGATTTGTGTCAATCCACTGAACCATTTTAGCTGGACTAAAGATGGAATCAGTGAATGAATTCATTGGAAGCTTTGACTGGTGCAGGACAGGTGCAGGTTTGTAGGTGGAGGTGCAGTGTGTCACCATGCTATAAAGCACTTGATTAAAGGAGTTACCTTGTGCTTTTGCAACAGGTTTTGAGCCACATCCAAGGACTTCCCACAGTTGGTGGAATGGGCAATGGGCAAGCGCTCATTGATCCAGTTCAATTCCATGTCATGGTAGTGGTAGAACTCATAAAGATCCACGGCTGCTTCCAGCAACTTACGCCTCTCATAAAGAGGTGCTTGCAAAGACTCAAACCTAGGGGTCATTCATTAAATATATGTTAAAACAAAGCTTCATCCTCATTCTGCCAAGGGAATTAGGCTAATGGTGAAGATTTCAAAACACTGAAATGTGCATTAAATTTCAATGGCACATATAAGGATCCCTTGGCAAGCAGACCTATATGATAACACTAAATGTAAGCAGGGGAAAAATTATTTACACTTTTGAAGTCGTAGGCTTGTCCTGCATACTATGATGTATTGGATGCTGGATCATTGTACCTGTGATGTACACTGTACTGTCCAAAGCAGTGAACAACCTGTGGATAAGAAAGGGTCTAGAGGAGGAGTGCAGCTGACAAGGAGCAATGTTCAGTCATAAAGGTTGAAGTGGGTCAACAGGCAGCTGTATAGGTGCAGATCAGAGCATAGTTGTGCTCCAGCTAGGAGAAGAAATCAATCCTGAGTATGGGTTAAACTTAATCAACCAAGAGAATTTTTCAGAAGGTAGAATAAAAAATGCTATTTGTCACAAGAGGTGTGTGGAAACAAAGAACAGAGGTACACAGTACCTTTCCAGATATTTCTGTGTTTCATCCAGAATCCTTTGAGAGTCAAAGTGATTGGTGGCCATTTTCCTTGCATGGGATACAATGGCATTCATTTTCTCTGCCAGCTCACGTGTCTCATTTTCCAGCTGTCTGTGCTGCTTGAGTAGATCACGGCTGGAGCGCAAATCATGGCCTGTCTCAGATTCCTGAAGAACTTTCTCAATTTTTTCTATCTTCTTTTTGGCATCCTGCCAGGAAAAGATTACAGCACACTCATACTGTCCTTTCAACAACATTTTCTTTCACTCACACTTTATATGACAGCTTCCTGGACACAATTTTTAAAACCAATTGTCCTTTTTTGGTAATATGGTGGCTGGATGTCTCTAAGAGATATCTTCTGGGAATATTTTGCTTTGTGAACTATTTTGGAGTACTCTTCTCTCTGAGACACTGAGCTCATCATAGAAAACAGCCTCTTTGAAATATCATCAGCAACATAATATAAAAGGGTCAAACAATCTTCAAAGACTTTACATCGTAGCTATAACACAACAGCACTTCCATTCATAATGGTCTCAAAACAGCTTCACAGGATATTGTTCTTGTTATAAAATTCATCTGGATGATGGTGTGCTTAATACAGTGCCATGCCTGCAGGCCCCAGACTGCCTGCAGGCAAGCAGTTGTGTTTGCACAGCACTGACCCCTACAGAGCTTGGGTTGTTTTCCCAGTACAGGATGGCCAAACAGATGCACTGTTGAGCCCGAGTTCAACAGCCTGATGCTTTGCTGGCACTGCTATTGTGCTCATAACTTTGAAGTGAGCTTGGACAGCATAAAATTGGGGTTTATTTCCTGGGACTGTAGAAAAAATGGAGACCTTTGAAACCACTTCTATATGGACAGTATTCTCTTTTATGTGGTGTTCACACAATGGAGGAACCAGGTTTCTAGGCCATTCCTCCCCTCTGTTCCTCATCACTTCCTGACCTGCAGCAGTTCCATGAGCTGTTCCTGCTGTCCAGCTTGTCTCAGTTTGTCACCTCGCTCTATCATCTTGCCATACAATTCCCTCCATTTCTTTTGAAGCTCTGACATCTTCTCCTGGACAGAAACTGCAGCGTAGTGGTTGTCTTGAATCAATTGATTTCCTTTCTGGAGAAACACAGTGGATCACTTTATTTATAGCAGATCAGCATATGTGAATTTTGGTACAAGATGGTAAACCCAGCTCCAAAGCTGCCTTCACCTTTATCAGTGTTGTGAAGTGCTCCTCATTAGCCAACATTTCCTTCTCAGCAGCCTCATGCCACTTCAGCTTGCGCAGAACATTTGTTGGATCACGATAGGATTCATCTGATGCAATCTTGTACTTCTCTTCCATCCATATCAAAAGCTCAGCAGCATCACGATTAAACTCCTTACAGAAAACAAACAGGATTAAATTGATTAACTAATGAAGAAGTATGATCTTGAACTATAGATAAGATTTTAAGCCATCATAACTTTTGGTCCCTTTTTTACCACATTTACTAATCTGTTGCCTGTAATTGTCAGTTAAGGTTTGCATTGTTGATAGAATATTTTAGCCAGAAGAAGACCAGTCCTCCAGTATAACTTTGTATCTCAGCATGGAAAATTAAGTTTGGTGCCAAAATTTACATTAACTGAACTAAGTTATTAAGGCCCAGAACAATAGTAAGTAATGAACAGAATAAACTTAACCAGAAGACAAAGCATTCTGTTGATATTTTTCATTCAGATTCTCCTTTTTTTTTTTCTTTTTAATTTTCTACAGTTATAGCTTTGTAAGTTTTATCACCAGTGCATCATCTGCTCCTTGGAGAATGGAGCTCTGTCCCACAGACAAAGAGAAAGTGAGCTGCAGTAGGAATGCTCAGAAGTTTGAGTTTTTGGTTCATATTAAGACAAGGGGTAAAATTCAAAATTCACAGATGCCTGACAAAATCAGCAGTATCCGTTACCTGTAGTTGTAGGGAATCCAACAACCTCTGTTTTCTCTTGGCATTGCTCTGTATCAGCTGCTCCCACCTTCTCTGGAGGGTGACCATTCTCTCTTCAATACTACCAAGAAAAAACAGGAAGTTCAATGCTGTACTAATATTGGTTCCCCTTGCTTGTGCTGCAGTCATGACTGTGATATAAATGCAATCTAGTTTCTACAACTTTGCTGACAGGAAGAAGGGATTTATGGCCTGGTCCCATCACCATGTTGGGCTCACTTGGAGAGCAGGTATTGCTTGCCAGCTGCTCTGGATTTTCCTCTTGTGTGGCTGTGTCACATTAGTGAATTGCAGTCATGCACTGGAACACTGAGACCTCCCTCTGCCCCAAATATTCCATAGTATTGCTATATTAGTTATAATTAATTAATAACTTCTTATTTGGTGTAAGTGCAATGAGGTTTTGGAATGGCTTTCTAATGGTAGTAGTGCTGGCAAGAAATCAGACCTTGAGAACAGTTTTGTAAATTTGTGGAGGGAGTGTTCAAGACATTATCACTTATGATCACAAGAACGTAGTCTTCTGATCCAAGAGGTCCATTCTAACCCTCTATTTCTAATTCTTGATTGCAAAGGGGTACTAGATCCTAGTGGTTCTAGTCCAGAAAAAGGAATTACAGGTAACAGTTCAGCTTGGACAAAAACACAAAGGAGCTACTCCCGAAGAGTTTTCCTGTGAAGTCTTCAGTAACTTTTTAAAAACAAACTGTCTTCCTAATATGTGATACTGATAAATTAAGGAATTATTTTTCTGTAGGCATTCAAAGAGTTCACTTTAAGGAAGTTTCATCACTGTATGTAATTTATGACACAAAACAAATTATTCTAGTGTTCTGCCAAATGCCACTTTTAACCTAAAGCTCATTTGTCCTAAGAGCACAGGAAACCCATTTTTTGAAAAGAATTCCTTTTGACTCCCTTATCCATCAAATTGTGGATTGGGGGTCAACTAATTTCTCCTTAGAGAAAATATTTCATTTCACCTGATCACACTGAATCATTTATTAAAGCTGAATAAAAAAGGAATGGGTTTGGACTCACACATGAGATGCAAAGTGCCCGCTCTCTATTAGGTTCACCCCGTTTTCATTGAGTGCTTCCACTCGTCTCTTCAGTGCCACCAGCAGTTGTTCAAATTCCTGATGTTGCTTCAGCAGGCTTCGAACAGCATCTACATGGTCCTGCAGTTGAAAAAGAAAATTTGATCAAGACTTTTCTTGCTCATATTGTTTCTGTAGCAATAAAAAAAAAAATTGGACCCTACTTTCTTCTTTCTCTTTCAGGCAGGAGATAGAGTGTACATTTTGCATGAACCCAAGGATGTTGAGGGCTACAAACAAGCAACAGGTTTGTTTAATATCTGGTTTCTCTGTTGTATGTTTCCATTATGGTTCCATTTTCACCTTTTAAAAAAACCTGCTTTCTAAATTTAGCCAGCACTCTGGCCCATCTAGGGATATGCAATACAAAAAACCTAACTTCTAAACTGTTTTCCACTCAGTTGGTCCCAAAGTATCAATGTTTTAGGTTCAGCTGAAAACATAAGAGGCAGTCAGGGACCACAACCTCCTTCTTCACTGATTTTGTGAATATTGCCTGAATTTATTTTCTTGCTTCATATGCTTGAATATTCTTAAATTAACAAAGGAAAAAGCTCTTTTTTTAAAAAAAAAGGTTACATTTTTACTTGAAAAAATACTATGTTTAAGCTGAAACATTTTTTAATGGATGAGTCAATTTTATATAAACCATACAATGTGTACAAATAGCAACAAATCACAACCTTAGGTGTTTTAATTTCTTATTTTTCTGAGGGACATTGAGCTTTGTTCTCATTAAGATAAGCAAGAACATATGAATGTTAGTAAGATTCTGAAAGTCTAGTTCCCAAGCACAGAAATGCCGTGATCAGAAGAATGAAGAAGCCAATCAAATAAAGAAGATTGTTCTACTCCCTGGATGGGGAGAAGGAGCAGGAGAAAACAAGATCAGATGCTGTACATACCCCAAGGTCATTCCCCCGGAGAAAAGCCTCATGGCCAGAGAGGGCTGCATTGATACGGTCTCCCTCCCTATTGAACTTCTGCAATTCCAGGCCATCCTGCAGCTTTTTCCATCGCTTTCCCCACATTTCCTCCAGCTCTTTGTTCTCCTTGGCAAGTCTCTCCATGGTCTGGTGGACATCTCTGCTCTTGTTGTTACTGGGTTGTTGGTGGACTACTTTGTGCCCAAGCTCTTTCAGTTGCTGAAATCTTCCCAGAGGCAAAAAGAAAAATGAGACCTCACGGCATCAGGGAATATGAATTCTCTTTCGTCACAGCTTTTTGCTCTCTTGGCAGTGCCCACACACCAAGTTTCCCTCCCTCTCTGTTACCTTTTCCCTGCAGGTTATGCACTACAAAGTGCAGCTGTTTTATTGCTCAGGGATACATGCTGGAGGCAGTAGGTGAGATTTCCCCATCTGGACTGAATGCCCACATAAGCAGGCTCTCACATTAAAATGGAAAGGAAGGCCAACAGTATCTGGAAATTCATAACCAGTGCAGAAGAAGAACTGAAAATGATGGCAAATCGAAGCATAAGGCCTGAGAAGGAATGGGGGAACTGGAATAAAATACAGATGGCACTCTGGGAGTGTCAGGAGAGCTTGTGGAATTCTACTACTGCAAACATACAGCTCCTCCTTCTCCCTCCATCAGCCTTCAAGATAAGTATGTAAAAGCTGACCAGAATTTAGGTTATTCAGTCTCCTTTTGTCACTAATGTTCAAGTGCATGTGAATAAAATTTCGGTATCACCTTCATGCACATGATTTACATGTTTCATTTTCACAGCACTGTTGTCATATCACCCCACTCTGCCCACCCTTCCAGAATCTCTCTACCTTTCATTCTGAGAGGCAATTTCTATCAGCAGGTCTTGATGTTCCTTCAGCAATTGCTCTGCAGATCCCACATCCAGACCCATTTCTTCACTGATCATTTTCTCCCGAATGCCCTCTGCCCACAGCAGGAGCCGACGGCTATCTTGCAGGAAGGACTGTTGGTTTTGGGCCCACTGCAGGATGTCCTGCTTCTTCTGGATCTCCAGCTTGAGCTCTGCCAGAAGCCTCTCCATGTTTTCTACCTGTTCAGTGATGGCCCTGCTCTCTGCAGGGTTGGTGTCCTTGATCCTTCAATAAAACATTCAACTGTATGAACACTGACTTAGAGTTGAACCAGTAGTCTTTAAATGTAATGGATTATACTCTTTAAAAGGAATGGATTTGGATATTTAGAGTTCCATTAAAAAGAAAGTCAGCTAAAGCAACATTTTTCCATTGTGAATGTACAGAAAACTTGAAGTAAAAAACTTTAATATTTCAAATTTGAACTCCTGTGCACAATTATCTGCTATTTTCCCACCATCACCCTTGCTTGCCCTGATTACCCTCTTTCAGGACCTAAGTGATACCTCCAGATTTTGAAGTAGGTAACTAACATTAGTAGAGATGATTTTTTAGAGCCACAAACAATCCTGTGGTATTCATCCTTCTACAACCGTGAAGTCTGGAAAGAAACACCTCCCCAGTTACCCAGCCACACTCAAGAGAAATCAGCTCAGTCCAGCAGGCAAGTGAGCTCTTTGGATTTCTATTAAGAGCAGCTTTTAAGGTTTCTTTTTCTCTTTATAGCCATAATCTACAGCATGATCTTAGAGAACTAGAAAAGAAAGTGAAAACAAAAAGAAGGTTCCTTACGATTTTGCAACACTCCTCAAGTATTCAATTTTCCTCTCTGTCACCAGGACCTCTCTCTCAATTGTGTACAGTTTACGTTTGTCTGACTCCAGTCCAGCAGGCAAGTTCCCTGGTTCCAGACCCCTGAGCTGGACCATCTTGTCTTGCAGTAGCACTCCTATGCTCTGACAGTCCTGAAGAAATGTCCTCACATCAGCCACTCCAATCAGCTCAGAGCCTTTCTCCTCCTTCAGTGTTTCCATGGATTGCCATCTTGAAGCAAGGTAACAATTTATAGCCATTGTTATACATGAACTTTATCTGTTCTCTGTTCAGAAAAAGTCTTGTATAAAGATTTCATCAGTACTTAAATGGGCTGGGCAGAAGTGAACACTGGCACTCCCTCACAACATCAAAGTTCATATCAGTGTCATCTCAAACAAGGTGACCTGCTCAGGTGACCAGAACATTCTGAACATGATGCAATTAAACAACCATGGTCAAAATCAGGGCCTGACTATGCCCACCGAGTGACATGGTAGCAGGAATACATTCACAACAGGTACTAAATACTCTTGGTGAAGTCAAACATGATTTGATGCTCCTTTCAAGATTTGTGAAGTGTGTCCTCACCCTGATGCTTGAATAACCAAATCAGCTGCAGTGCTGCAGAACTACTCTGAATACAACACTGTCACCCATGGATGAATTCACTTTGTTCTTTAACATGCATACACAAATTTCTACAGTTTAAGCAATTTGGTGTCAGGAGCCCCATTCAGTCCTGGTGCCATGGCACTGGGCTCAGGGCTGCCCCTTTCCTGCTGGTGGCACTGTCATCTAGAAGGGATATGAATGGTCAGCTCTCCAATTACTCCCATTAGACAATCCTCTGCTTATCAGTAGCACTTTTACCTGATGTTGATTTCTTCCATCCAAGTCTGGATCTCAAAATATTTATTGGGACTGATTTTTCCATATTTAGCAGCTAAGTTTTCAATGTCTTCAAGCTGGCCTTTGCCTGCAGCCAGTTCAGTTAAAAATCTCTAAAATGGAAAAATAAAAGAATGAAGAACATGAGGTTTTTCCATTTCTGTGGACATAATTCTCAATAATCTCTGATATACACACATATCCCCTTTTCATGGCTGGCTTCTCCCCTTGCCTGCCTGCTGACTCCATGCATACCCGTGCACACAACTCCCCTGCAGCCCCCCACCATGCAGTGCAGTGTGCATACTACATCTGTGCATGTATGTCCCACTCTACTGGGATGCAAGTTCACAGATGGATTTTTTTCATAATTTGGTACTTTTTTAAAGTGATGTATCATAAACCACAGAAAGAATCCTTGTGTACCATGATATTTGTACAGGATACTGTGTTCATGGTAGGAAGATAAAGAGACAGAGCCACATCAGCTTCAGTAATTTGTCAGTCTGTACAAAAGAAATATCTGGTCTATGCATGACTCTCTAAGTTGAAATTAATGAAAAGGCTCTCAAAATATCGTTTCTCAACTTAATCATTTATCTTAAGGTCAAATTGATTTAGAAGGTGTCATGTGTGAAGAGGAAAAAGAGGTACCTGATATTTCTGCTGCATGGCCTCCACATTGTCTGCTTGAGGCTGAAGAGTGCGGAAGATGTTCTCTTTATCTCTCATCCATGACTGAAATTCTTCGCAAGAGCTACAGAAGCGATAATATCCAATCATCTCCTCCAGAGCCTTTTTTCTGTTCTGTAAAAGAGATGAAGACTTAACTATTGTAATATCTTCTTACCATTTGAAGCATCAGAAGAGAAATCCTTCCATTTAAGCTACAATACACAGGTGGTAGCTTAGTAGTTTTCCCAGACACTGCTGAAAGAGAATAGAATGTGAAATTTTAAGATCATGATACTTCTTTCCACAGCAACAGTGGTTTAAAAGCCTAAGAGAATCATTTGGAGAGTGCTCAGCCTCTGGGCAGTAAGGAAGGCTGCTGTGCTTCTTGCTGCTGCTCACTGAAGGCATAAGGCAGTAGTGTCTGGAATATGTAAAAGTTGAAACGTGTTTGTGTTGGTCTTTAGGGCATGATCAGAGCTGGTGTGAGTGAAGATCAGCATATTAACAAAACACAGGTTACAGCTTATTTTTTCTGGTGTCAGGCAAGACAGCCTGGTGATTTAGGACCTACAACAAGAAAATATTAAGTGGAAAAAAAAAGGATTACACAAAAGAATCTGCTCTTCATCGACTAAAAATGCTGGAATGTAAATGGGAAATATGCCAACATAAAATCTGTTTTGATACAGAACTTCAATGATAATCTCAAGGCTTGAAGTCCTACGGGAATTAGCAGGATTGAGACACATTATTAAACTGAAAAGCAGAAGCCAGCAAAGAACTTAATTTCAATTTTAACTGGTTTGGACTTTTTAATGAACTGCACAGTAGAAGGGGATATTATACCTCAGCCATGCTCTGTAGATGTTCATAAAGTGAATCTATTTCCTCTTGGGTCTTCCAGATATTCTCTGGAAGAAAATGATCATCCAGACTTGAGGTTCCAGTGGATGTAGTTTCAGATGCTGCCCAGGCTCGACTGAATGGTAGTTTAGTTGTCTTTTGGTTTAAGTCACTTGGGGCTTCCCTCTTTGTGATCTGTTAAAAAAAATTAACAAAATCAATTTCAGATTTGGATAAAAATTTGACCTGGAAGGAAAAGTTGAACTTGCTAGTCCAAAGCATTCTGACCCTTTATACCAAAAACTTCCAGTATTTTTTGAGAACTGTTTCCACCATTTTATTCTGAAAAAAAAAAAAAAAAGAATTAAAAAACCTGAAAAGCGTTTTGGTTTTCTTTAAAGAAGAAGTTTAATTCAGCTCATTTTAAATTGTACTGATTTAGTAAAAATTCTCATTTTCTTCCCAAATCAAAGTTATTTGGTTGGAAGAGCTTTTTTTATTTTCAGAAGGGCCAACAAAGCAAGGCAATTGACTATGCTCATGGTTCTCTTTGTGGTGATATTTTAGTACCTGAACACTTCCAGTTTCAAAATCTGTGAGTGCCCTAGTGAATCAATACTTCTATTTGTGCATCAATACCACCTTGTCACATGCTTTTCCACGTTTCATAACAAACTAATAAAATATTTTTCTAATAAAAATTAATGTTGGATTGATGAGGTAAAGGAAAGATCACAAGCCATGCCCATTGCTCTCAGATTTATTGGACTAAGCATTGAGTGAATATAGACGTCTAAAGAAGCAAGCTATGAAATATGTCATTCATTTATTCATCTCCTCTGAATTCTGTTACTAAATGAGCTGATCTCAGGTCAAATGTTCCCTTTCTAGTCAGTAACAAAGAGGAGCATCTGCAGGGTGGACTTAATCTCACTTGCCTTAAGGGATGGTATGATTTGTCCCTGGAGTTGTGGGATAGCTCTTCATTACATTAGGGTACCAGAAGAATTTGTAAGGATGTTTTGATTAAATGTTTGCTTTTAAAAGATTATTAAAATTAATAATTTTATGAGAATAAAGTGTGAGAAGGTATTTGTGAGGCCAGTAGAGGGAACTAACATGGATGAGAATATTCCTAGCACTTCAAAGAATACTAACTAGGTGTGCTATGAGCAGACAAGGAACTTCTTTTTCACTTAAAAATTTGCTCCAGCTGTAGTTAAAAACTTAATTTGGAATATTCTATTTTGGCAAAATAAATTAAAAAACAAATAATTGAAACCCCGTTATGCTTGCATTCTTCAACACAATGTGACACAATCCCTCCTCTACTTACTGCAGCTGGAGCCTGCTGTGCTGCAATGTCAGCCTGTTCTTTGAGGCGCCTCATCTCGGACGAATAGGCTGCAATCTCCTTCTCCAGCCGCAAGTGGCGATGCAGCAGCGCTTCGGCACTCGACTCGTCTTTGCCATAGTCCTTGCTGGCCAGCAGGGGCTGCCTCTCTCGCAGCCACGAGTTTGCTTCGTCGATGTCAGCGAAGTACTGAAGGAACACAGGGAGGAAAGCACTTGAATTCATCCTGGAAGTACCATATCCGACTCCTTCCTCTTTGTAAAATGATGGATAAGGAGAAATTCCACTACATCTGCAGCCATAAGGTTACTTCCAGGTGTTGTGAAAGCTATGGATAAATGTCCTGGGTTGTAGTGTAAGATGTACACAAAGTATTTATTCTATCACCATCTTCATGAACTGTTAAAACCAAGTGAGGCAGTGCTCTAGTGTTGGGCTGTCTTCTGCTAATGGCCCATCAATGCCTTGCCCGTGACTCACAGGTAACTCCCTCCAGGAGTTATCTCTGTTTAATGGGCCATCAAGGACCCACTTCACAACTCATCATCCCATTGTGAGATGCTCTGCCCAGGGGGAGGAGCCAAGCATTCTCACCTAGATATAAACTGGTATTTAGAACAGTGCAAAGAGCCCTTACCTACTGGATTCCCAGAGGACCAGAGCTACCAGACCTTTCTACAGGATCACTGCTTCAGGAAAACCACCTCATCTAGACTGTTTCCACCATCCTGCTCAGGTTGTATTCTGACTCTGTCCAGTGGTCCTTTGAGTTATTGCATTTATTTTATTTTATTTTATTTTGTTTTTACCTTTCTTCTTATTAAATTGTATCTCTGACTTGGAGCCTCTCACTCGTTTTGCTTTCAAACCACAACAATAAGGTAACTCCAAACCTGTGATGTATTTCATGCTCACAACACAGCTAATTCACAGAATTATAGTGAGTAAAGAAATTCAAGGATTGCCTATATAGCTATTTAAAAACTCCTAACTAGCTAAAACTTCATGGTGCATAACAGCAGCAATAAAAGGAACTCACAATGTATGATGTTGGTAGGCATCACTATGTAATACCAGCAGATATTTTCTAAATGTTTAAGGAACAAGCAACGAACTTGGTCTATAAACAGAAGTTTATTTTTTTCCAGAATTTGCAGTCTGCCTGGCTATGGTTGTAGAAGGGTAAAACAAGGTTTTGAGACACACAATAAAGGTACAACAGGAAAAAAAGAATACCTGTAGTAATGAGGGACAAAGAAAAAACTAAAACACCATAATGGTGTCAAACTTAATAGAGAGAAGAGAGAATTTAGACTTTCTTAAGAAAAAGCTGTTCAGTTTTGTTCAAATATTTCATGGAAACAACAGACTGTGTAAAATGTTAAAAAGGGGAGAATAAGAATACCTGAGATAATGTGATATGATTTAAGAATGTTGCTTTTATACAAATTCTTTATTTGCAGATGTATGAATGTTTGTGGGAGTAAAATCACAGGTCAGAATGGAAGTGTCAGACTGCAGGATTTGTGAAGTTCATGGTCAGTCTAAGTCTTACAACATGTTTATTTTGTTGGTGGTCTTTGAAATTTTTTTCATTTTTGAAATATATCACACAGCTACCTGATCCACCCTCTAAAAAGAGTCTGCATTAGCACTATCATGTGAGCTATTTCCACTAGCATTTTTACCTTTAGAGCATCTCCCAGCTGCTCAAATTTCCCGTGTGTCTGGCTTGCAGAGGATTGAGACTTAACTGCCATGGATCTTTTTGAAGACCAACAGATGAAGTCTTTCCTGCCACTGTTATCTTCCACATGGGGGCACAGAGCAGAACTGAGCCACATCCATGTCCCACATATCACACACCCCAGCAGAACCCTCTTACCTGTTTGATGAGGGCTGCTGCCTGCAGGCGGCTTTTGCGATCAGCCACCTCATCTTGGAGCTGCTGCCAGAGCTTCTGGAGGTTGTCTGTCTGCTTCAGAATGTTGTCCTGATGTGTGGGGTTCTTCTGGCTGAGCTCCCAGCCCCTCTTCATCACATCTGCACATACGGCCCTATGTGAATTGCACTCTGCTTCAAGAGCCTAGCACAAGGACAGGGAACATGTCAGCACAGCTCATTCCCCACCAGCCAAGAGAGGAGAGTGGCTCCTACTCTCTGCTACTCCAGAGTAGCATGCATTTCCAAGAGCCTCATGTCTTATCTTTTGAACACCTCTCCCTTTACCCTCATCTCTCTTGGCCAGAAAAAGAAGGTGAGAAAAACAGAAACTAGCAACATTTTTTTTGCCCATTAAATGTTAGCTAATATGGAGCCCAGTGCCCCCACAAGAAGCCCCACTTCTAGTCCAGTAAGAAGCACATTCCTTCTCTACCTTTTCCTTCCTCTCTTTGGGAAAAAAATGCCTACCTTATGCATTTTTTTTAAAATTCCAACTCTGGTCATGATACTTGAGGTAAGGATTAGTATGACAGCATTCTTGTAAGTTCTGCACTGACTGAGCTGAAAGACACGGATGTTCTAAAATCTTGCTTTAATACAAAGACAAGGCGTCAGCAGCCAAGTAAGATACCTTGTTTTTCTGAATAGAGGCTGTGATCTGGCTGACATCTTTCCCTAATGTTGTCATTCTTGCCAGCTTCCACTTCTCAGAGATCCATGATTCTTCCTCTTTGCAGTCACGGAAGAATTCAAAAAGCTTCAAAGCCTCCTCTAGCTGAGATTTACTGAACCAAAGAAATAAACAGTGTATGACAGTCAGAATTAGGATTCCGTGAAGACAGTGGTAGATTAATCAAAGAAAAAATTAAAAATCCAGAATTTGAATGCCTTTAGTTCCTCTTTGTCATGTATTAATTTATTCATGCAATAAGACAAAGGAAACAAATTACATTTCCTTCTTTCTCCAGGAGATGAGGAGATAACCATTTACTATTCAGACTTGACATAAAGCAAGTTATAATAAACGCTGAGAATGAAGCTGTTCTTCATCTAGGAAAGTGAATGATGCTTTCAGTCAATTGCAATCAAGACACTCAAGTTGCTTTTGTTATGTCTTTATAAATGTAAAAATGAAAAAAATTCAAATGCTGGGAAGCTGTGCCTTCTGATTAAACAGTTAGGATTGGCATCCTAATCAGGGAGAACAGAGACACAAGCACAGGCCTACCGTGACTTGCTCTGAGTTGTGAGGTTCTGGTACAGCTGACGAAGCATCTGAACTTTTGCATAAAGCAATTCTGATTTAACTGTGCTGTCCTTGCTGATTTCTGCTGTCCTCTGGGTGATGTGTGTCAATCTGCCATCATAGGAAGAGATCTGAGAGTCAACCAAGTTGTGATTCTGCAGCAAATCTACTACTTCCAGGAGCTGTTTCCCACAGTCCTGGGAACTCACTAGCACCTACAAAATGAGAAGAAAAAAAAGGCGTTTTCAGAGAGTGCATCTAGGGTCTCAATACAAATAAATCAGTTGAAAGGTTCCTGTTGTCTCTCATAACTTCTAAATGTACAAGGATGTCAGGTAGGTAAAGCGAAAAAGCTGCCAATTTAGAAAAATTATACCATTTTTTTTTCAATTCCACAAGCTAATGACAACAATCCAGACTTTCTATCTGCTGCAGTGCAAGTAATGGTCTCATCAAATAAGTATCTGTTTTTGCACCTAAGATATTTCTTCTAATTAAGCACTTAAGGTCTCACATTTTGTGGGTGCAATGAACATCCCTTTGCTAGACCCATCTGTAGGCAGATTGATTCATAATCTGTATTTGAAGAACTCCACAATATCCTATTCTATGGTATGTTCTAACTGCAATATTCTTTATTTTGAGGAGCCTACTGGTCTATGCAAATAATGAAAATAAGTACTTTAAAGTACTTAATTAGTGACTGATAAGAGGTGCTTATCAGTCTGTCTTCTTTCTAATTGTATTAATGGATACAATTATTAATCCTAGGGTACCATCTTTCCTTACCAATCTTTTTCTATATTCTTAGACTACTGCTGTTCCAATGACACTATAACCATTAGATGTTCTACTAACACTAGAACAGAAATATTTATAACTTAGAGATAGCTCTTATCTTTAATTCGAAATTCATAGTGGCATATAGCACACTGATTCTTCCAGCTTGGGTACAAAGCAACCTGTAGTCATGAGGATTTTTCTGTCTTCAAGGCAAAGGATCTATACATACTTCCTTTCATTACAAAATCAATATGAACCTAGTTATTTCTCATGCTGAAGAGAAGACTCTGTGCTCTGACACCCTGGTAACAGCTGGAAATTCTTGCTAAAAGCAACCACTACACATTTACAGTGGAATTTTCCTTTCTCATGAGCTTATAAACCTGTAAGCCTGAGCTAATTCCCATCTGTAAAATTACTGCAGGAACTTCCAGAAGCTAATTCAGAAAAATTACATGGAATGGAAACAGGAGGTGTGTTTCTTCTACTTTCGCTTTTGCACTTGTAAACTTAGAAAATATTATCTCCCATTTTCATTTTACCATATAACTTGAACCTGTAGTAAATTCCATGTAATAGGATACCTGGCATTCTGCTTAGGAAAACCCCCTATAGCAAAGCCTGTTTTCCCTCATGTAGTTACCTGTGATGATGAACTGAAATGCTCGATTAGGCATCTAGGTAAAACCTGTGTATTTTTTCTATAGCTGATAGATTTATCTCCTCTTGGCACCAGCCAATCCTTGGAACATGGGAACACACACTGGCAGCACTGCAAGTTCTGTGCTGCTGGAGAGGGCTCAGTACCTGCAGCTCTTTCAGCTCCTCCGTAATGGCATCTATGTCCCTCAGGAGGCCCAGAATTTCCTGCATTGTTCCCACGGATTGTTCTCGTCTTTGCAGCTGATCCAGGAGATCCTGCCATTGCTTTGAAATGCTCTTTTGCCTGCAAAAGAAGAGAAAGAAATTACCAGTCTGGACCAAAGGCTTTGGGCAGCACTGGAGGATTGCCAGTTGCTCTCAGCTTTAGAGGGGCTAAATGAACACACACAACTCTAGACATCAGCGTAAGAGGACAGGCCAGGAAGACAAAAGAGGTCAAAAAAATGTTATTACAGGAATTTTGACTACCACATCAACTGTCTTTTTGACAAAAAATTGACTTTTTAAAAATTTAGACATTGTTTTTAAGGATATTTATAAAACACCCTTTTTTTTTTGCTACAGTGCTTTTGCTTGGTACAGAGGAAAGGCTTGGAAACAAAGAAATTTTCTTTAAATGGCTGCTTAAAGTAAAGCATTAATCTAAACCACATCATAAGTAACAATCTGATCTCATGGTTTGATTTACTCTTTTATAACTGGTTTTCTGAGTTTTCACAGAGAGTCTTGATTTTGTCTGAATTCAGAAAAGCAATAAAATACCATGAGTGAAGTTGTTTGTATGGCATTCTTAGATACTCACAAATCAGGTTATATAATAACATGAGATAATCAGAGTATGTATAATTTCTCAATATTTGCTCCAAAATGGAGTAAATCTGAGAATACCATACCTTAACTTATTTGTATCTCCCCAAACTGCAGACTGAAATAGAAATGTGTTGATTTGGGAGAAAAAATAGTATCTCTCTAAGCTTATTGGTAGCAGATAGGATATTTGGTAGAAATTTGTAGGTGTATTTTCATACATAACAAAAATATTTTAAAAATATTTTTCACCCTAAATTGGTCTGAAGCTTTGATCATCCAAGGGAAAAATTTAGAATTTTGAAGATTGTTTGCCTTATCTGCTGGACTATTCACAGGTAGAAGAAATTCCTGACAGTTCTACTCATGAGGAGCGGAGACAAGATTCACAGTTAGAATTAGTCTTCTTCCACCATACCCCAAAATTTCAATTAATTTTGACCTCTGCTGCTACATAGTCTCTCAGCCATCACTCACCTCTGCAAGATTTGATCTTTGCCATGATAGTTCTCCTGGCTGATAACGGTGGCCATTTTTTCCAAGGCTGTGAAGCGTTCCCTCCTGGGCAGTACATCCGCTACAATGGCTTCCAGCTTCTTACTGGCAGCCTCCATCCTGTCCACACTGTCTGGCCAGAAGTCCTGCTTGCCAATCACTTTCCTCATGTCTTCCAAGTAGGACTCACGCAGGGCTGCTTTCTTCAGGAATCTCTGGGCTAGCTGTTCCAGCCTTTCTAGCCTCAGCATCTCTGTTTGCAGTGCTTTTCCCCGGTTGTGCTCTGACTTTTCCAGGATGATCCAGTGCTTTTCCACATCCTGCAGCATCTTCCCCTCGGGGGGCAAGTATGGCCGTTGGTTGTTGGCTCTCTGTTTGGTCCTGATGTTGAAGAGATGAGCTTCAATCATGCCCTTCTCTTGGTACTTGGGGGGTTTCTCCACAGTGCGGAAGGTTTTAAAGTTGGCCATGAACAGCCACATTTCCTGAAGAGAGTGGGGGAAATGACGGTCATCCAGTTCTATCACCTTCTGTTTAATCCATTTCAGGAGGTCAGAGACCATCTGCTCATACTGAAGCTTCAAATCATCTATCTCCATCAGGAAGAACACAATCTGTGGTGGGAATATAAAGTTACAAGCCCCATAAGAAACAGAATGAAGGAAGGTGAGTGAACAGAAAGCAGTGTCTTCAGCAGTAATCACATTTTTATACTGATATGGTAATAGCTGTTACAGCCGAGGCTAGGTGAAATCCTAGAACAGCCTTCCATAAAACACAGATAAATCAGTATTAATTAATTAATTAATGTTTCAATTCAGTTTTAATTAAAAAAAACCACATTTGGGAATAAACAGCATGATTCACTTTTTTTTTTCACAATTGAAAAAAACCCTTTTTTTTTTTCCTCAGTCTCATTCCTCAACTCCCAATAGTTCTATCCTAATATGTAATTACACCCTCTTAGCTTCACCACTTAGGATCTTAGGAGATTGTCTGACAAGATCCTGATTCTCTCACATCCTGATTCTGCACACAGCAGACTGTGTTCAAACAGCCCCTTCTCAATCTCTTCTGTTGGAATTGTTTCTCTTTATAAAAATTATTAGAAAATGTTTTGTGGTTAAACAGGGCTTTGGTAAGGATGTTAACTCTGATTCAACACTAACTTTTCAAGTCCAAGGCATTTATCTGTTTCATTTGTGGCTTGACTTGCTTTTACTTAAAGTTCAGGTAAATACTGGAGAAAACATCTAGAACTAAATCCCTAATGAAAGAAAAGGTTTTAGAATGAAATCATCCTTTCTTTCCATTTTGGGTTTTTTCTATCTTTGTCTTTTTACTTCACATTATTTTTTTATGCACCCAGACTTAGAAAAGACGCAGATCTTTATGCCTGCAAATGTCAGGTTTAGTGCTGAACAATGTTGTCTGCCTCTATCATTCTGCTGAACTTGCCTGCCCCAGCCAGACAGATTAATGAAGGAGATGACGCTGAGAAAAGACCCAGTCATTCCAAGTGATGATCTGCTTCTGCCTACCAGAAAGTGCACTTGCCAATGGGTAATTGCTGCAGTCTTGTAAGAGGAGTAAAATAGGTCCAACCTTTAGTGCAGGAAAAGCAGCCCGTGACATCAGGGCTCCCTTCTGTATTTTCTGCCATCATACCCAGTTCTTGCTGAAAGATCCTAGCAAATGCATGGTCACCTCAGATGGGAGAGGGAATGGATATTTACCTCCCTGAGCTGTTTCTCTCTGCAATCCTTGTCACACACTTAGTCTGAACTCAAAGGCTTCCTTGGCACATTCAGACTTCCCTCCCAATCCTATTAGTAAATTCAGAGCCACCTATTTGAGGGGCTAAGGACATGAAGAGATTAACATCCGTTTTCTTCTCCTTCTGAATGTGTGTGTGTGTCAGAAATGCAGGAAGATAGGAATGCAATATTAGAGATAGGCTAAAAATAGAGAATGAGTTGAAGAGAGAAGAAGAAGCAGGTAAGTGGAGGGAGAGAAAAGAAAGAATAAAGATAACATGAAAAAATGCAAAAAGCAGTGGAGCACAATGAGAACTAAAAAAGACACAGTATGCAAACTGTTTATTCATAAAATACAAAAGTTATGGCCAACTTGTTCCTTACAGTTTCCCTAATACATGCTTGTGGACTCAAGGACTATTTCATGTTATCAAAAGATAAATAATGTCTCCTGGCCAAAATCCAGTGACCCATGTGTAGAGCTGTGAAGTCCTACTGCCTGCTCTCCTCACTGATGCCCAACCCTTGACTGAATTTCAAGTCCTGTTCTCATCTAACACATTTCTTTGGAGAACATGCTGTTCTAAGGCATACAATCCTAGGGTATCTCAAGTTGGAAGGGGCTCATAAGGACCATCAAGTCCAATTCCCTCCTCCTTGCAGGACTACCTAACATTGAGTTTTCTGACAAAGAGCATCCTCCAGACACTCCTTCCCTACTAACAGGCTTGGTGCTGTGGGGAGCCATGTTACAGGATCATCTAATCCTTGCCCCAGATCACATTTTTAGCTGACCAAACCCTGCTTCGCAAAACTTTTCACCCTGTCACTGCCAGGGAAGCCTCAGTCTGGATTTTTGTGCCTCCCATTAAGCAACTCTCTCCCAACTATTCCCCCTCTCAACTGCACAGGCACACTCTGAGTCCAGATGTGCATGTAGGAACCATCCTGGATATGTAGGGTTTCTGCAGGCTATTTCTTTTGGAGTTTTGTCAAAACAAGAACAGATTTCTCTGGAGACAGAAAAGAAATTCTCTTAAGGGAAGTGGTCTTCAGTGGAACAATTACAATATTCCTTTGGTTTTCCATTAGTGGGATGCAAGAAATTTTTAATATGGCTCATGATTTTATGTGAGGTGAAGTGAATGTAGAAACAGAAAAAAACCCTTAATGTAGCTAAATCTAATAAAGAAATAATAATAAAAATAAATTTAGCCAATGTAGCTAACATTCTCTCAGTTTTATTTGTTGGTGGTGGTGGTATTAAGTTGTTTCGGTTTTGCTTCATTTGTTTGGGCTTTTTGTTTGTTTGGGTTTTTTTCATTTTCCACCTAAGGAGTTAGAATGAAATTATGAGGATTTACACAGGAAATCAAAATCCAAAGTAGTTCTATAGAACAAGGGATCATCATTCTTATTAAATGAGAAAACTGTTGACTAGATCTGCTTTTGCCTAGTCTTAATCTTCTCCCAATATTATTGAGATCTCTACACCTCAAGTTGCCTTGGAACATATCAGTTCTCAAACAGAAACCATGAGGTCAAAAAGGGATTGATTTTCAGTGAGATAATTGCAACCATCTTGGAGATCAGAGGGTGTACAGGCTTCAGGTACAAGTCTCAAGGTGCAAGGTCTTCCAGACGGCTTTGCCTTTTGATTCAGTTCAAATGCTCCTGAAGTTGAGCTGCACAAAACCCCACACACTTCCAAATAAAATTTAGCTTTACATTTTAAAATTATAACTTCCAAAGATAGCAATGCACTTACTTTGTTAAGTCTCTTTTGTATTGTCTGGCCTTGTTTCAGTCTGGAGAAGTAGTGGTAGTAGAGTGACACATAAGTCATGATGGATCTCTCATCTGGATAGGGCACTGCCACATCCTCAGCATCAAGCAGTTTGCTGATTCCAAACTCTTTCTCAGCAACATCAAAGGCATTGTTCAGGTTTTTAATGGGCTGGTCCTGACGCAGTGAGCTGTAGTGGATAAGATCAGGCCTGGGCAAGGAGAAAAAAAGAGAGCATGGAAATGAAGGAAGATTTATGTTTGTAGTAAGTTCTTTCAGATCATAAACCATAATCTGTTTATGAGACTAAGTTAATAGTCACATAACTGTGAATGTTATGTGGCATTAATGCTGAAATTACTTTGACCCTGAACTTCATTCAAGAGCATTGCCCCTTGCCTACATAAAAGGAAGAAAACTGTCTTCTATGAAATTGAATTACCACTCCCGGGAAATCTCTGCCCTTATTTCTCCTCTTCCCCAATGGGTGAAAACCAAACCCCAGTAGAGAGACACTTGTGAAAAGGAAGTGACTCCCAACTGGGAAGTTCCAAAATCCCACTACGGTATCTCGTATAAGATATAGCAGAACTGTTCAGGACAAAGAAGTGTTCAAGGTTACCATAGGTGGTTTCTCTTTTCTGCTTTTGGCTGTTTTCTTCGCCCTTTTTCAAAGGGACAGAGAAGGGAGAAAGAAAGAGACTAAGAAGTTGCTTACTCTGTTACAGAACCAGAACATATACATGCTCACAAAGTTCATACAATAAAACCAGTGCCAAAAAGAATTATTTTAGAAGAAGAGAAATGGGAACATGACTCAGGGGCTAAGACCAAATAGGCAGTATTGTTCAGATATGTGATATTCCCCTGGAAATTCAATGCTACAGCCAACTAAAGTTGCTACGAAGTAGGACCTTTAGGTCCTTCCTTCCAAGAAGGAGAGAAAGAATATCCATTTAAGAAGGAAGAGTCTTCAGAGAGAAAGGACAGAGAGTATCTGACAGTTTCTTGACAAAACCTTGTAATTCAGACCCTGGAACAACTCTTGTCAGAGCTAGAAACAGCAATGAGCAACTCTGCCTGAACTGATCCATCAATACTTACCTGTGAGCATGTATGAGTGCATTGAAGGCCAGCCCATCACTCCAACTTCTGGAGAAGTCCTTCACACTCACATTGGAATAGCTGGCAGTTTTATGCTGACACCAGAGTAATAAGGCTTCATTGGCAAATAGAACATCAGCTCTGCCTCCAAATTCTTCCTGTGAAGAGAACAGACAGAAGAAAAATCAGTGTCAACAATATATAAAAGTTGTATCAGTGAGTTTACACTTATGTTCCCAAAGATCATCTTGTATTACTTTTGTTAAATTCACAGATCCCCTCAAAGTCATGACTTACAGACTGTATCTTTCATAAAGGTAAAAATATTTAACATGAAAATAGAACTTTTCTATTAAAAATAAGTGAATTGAATGAATGCAGAAGTTACAAGGTGAAATGCAGGTGCTGAAGTTTTTTAAACATTTCACTTCTGTAAGGTCTGTAGAAACCAGGCAGAAAGGAAAGTTTATTTGCTTCTAGCTGTGAAATAGAACTCAGAAACAAAATATAATGTATTCAGGTCTACTGTTAGAAATTATTGACTTTGATTTCATAATACCTTTATAGAATTTTGTTTTTCACGTTATTAGGGCACACGTTTACTAATTTTAAAAAGCATGTGCTTCTTCAGAGAAAGAGCAAAACAGCATTATGGGACTCAAATCTAGAGAGAACTGTTGACAGAGAAATTAGATATGAAGTCAAAAGTCCTTAAAAAATTTGTAGAACAGAGTAAAGAATATTAATATTCCTTCCATCTCCAAGTCACTGTTTCATCTATTTGAGAAAAAACAAATGGATTCAATTGCACAAGCAAAAAGACAAAGATACCGTTTTACCTTATCAAGTTTGATAGATGAAATCTGAAATCGAAGTATGATAATCCAGATAAGGCCCAGGATTAAGGTTCTGTCACCATCTACGATGTTCTCAGGACCAATCACTTTTACTTGTACCTGCTAATAAACCAGTATCTGTTCAGTATAAAAGAGCCTGTGTCTAGTTCTCAGTGTAACAAACTGTTACTGGGGAGGGTGTTCAGGGCATTTGCGTAAGAAAAGAGTTTATTTTTTATGTCTTTTCATCAGTCCACAGACCTGCAAGCTCCTATATCAGCTCATGATGAATTTCAGCAAAAGCCTGGCAAAGAGATAGTAGTCTCAAAGATTTAAAGTTCCAGTATATATTTTTTGAAAACTGGTGGTTTGGGAAAGGAAAGAAACACATTTCTTTCCTCCAAAGGAGAGGAATGTTAGCTGTTTCTAAAATATATTACTCAAATAACAAAGAAATTAAAATTTGATGAATTATTTTCTTTTAATAAAATCCCTGGCCTGTCTTCAGAGGATATATTATTGTGTACTAGAGCAGGAAACTACAATGAACATGATGCCATAATTAATTAATAACATGTATAAACTGTTGTGATCTCTAATATCAGTATTAACTTACCTTGGATTTCAGAAATGTGATGGCTTTGCTGTTGTTCTCTAGAAAATGCACTCTCATCTTTCCCCGGCTTGGTTTGGGCAAAGCTTCTCCAGAGAGCAGCTCCAGGAGTTTCATGAGAGAGATGCCATCTTTCAAGTCCGTGTAAATATCTTCTATCTCAATCTTTACCTGTAAAGACCAGCCAAACAATACAGACTCCAGCTTAACATTTGGCACACAGAACCCTCTACTTCTAAAACGAAACAAACAATGTTTTCTTGTGTCTTCTCTATGACAGTGCATATATACACAGAGTTGTGAGTCTTAATTCAGAAAAAATGGATTTGCAGGAGAACTTGCATTATTTAAGAAAGTAGTCTGAAGCTGATAAAACCCCAACAACCAAACAAAAACTACAAACCCACAATGGAGTAAAAAAAAGAAAAAAGCAGATTTTGAAAAATTAAAAAAAATCAAGCATTTTTCAAAATCAAAACTTTCGGAAATGCTGAAGAGTTTTATTTCAATTGAAATGAATCTTTTATTTTATCAGAATAATTTTATTCTGAGCTGTGCATTTCATTTAAAAGTTGAACCGATAATTCCATTCAATGACTCATTTTTTACTCCATAGTCTCAACAAGGTTTGTCACGTCCTGCTTGGACCTGCACTACCACCCAAAGTCTCTGTATTTTTAGCCAGAGTCTCATGCTAAGGGAAAGGTTAGGATCATTTACAAAAATGTGTTTTATTGCTGCCAGTAATGAGGTCACCCAGTGCTTAGGTGACACAACATGACACAGTCTGTACTCTGACTCCAACAAGAACTTGCTTTGGGTGTTTCCTTTTGGCCTTATGCCACTGGCCATCTAGAAGTGACATTAAAACCATATCACACACCCAAGAATAATTTACTGTGATTTTGAAATTACAGTAAATAATCTTCTTTTCATAAAAATAAAGAGAGAAAGAGAGAGAAGGAAGGAGAGAAGGAAGGAGAGAAGGGAGGGAGGGAGGATGGAAGGAAGGAAGGAAGGAAGGAAGGAAGGAAGGAAGGAAGGAAGGAAGGAAGGAAGGAAGGAAGGAAGGACCTAAGCTATAATCTTTTCAAATTCAGGGAATATTTACACGTTAAGGGGGAAAAGGACAGAGAATAGGCATGTACCTTCTAATTTCTGATCAGTTACTAATTAGCTTAAGAAATATTTTGTCCAGAGAAATAAAAAGACACTGAAAGTGTAAAAACAAGTTAGAGAGTCTTTAAGTATCTACTGTGTGTGGCACAAGGATTTACAACTTGCTCTTCTGAATATTGCCATAAAAAAACCCTCCCTGTTTAGTTGCCAACTTTATTTCTTTTTGCATAATAAATAAAACTTAAAATTCCTACTATGATGTACTACAATTAAAAAAGTTAAAGCTGTTATATTCTGTGACACTTCCATAAATGAAGAATAGTTCGCTTGGAATTTGTAAAAAGACAGGCTTCATATATCTGCTTTATGTCTCACCCAGCTGTTGTTTTAATAGCTTTGTTGCCTCATTCTTCTCATAAAGATACCAGTCACAGATAGCTTAACAAATTCAGTCCAATAGCATCCTTAGTGCTAGACTTGAAGTAGACAACAGTATAATTGACAACACTTCAGTGTCCTGTAGTATGATCCAATCACCTCAAAGTGTGCCTTGGAAAGCTGGGACTACTCTGCCAGGAAGACCCAGATAAGCTCTGCACTGTCTCTACCGTATATGGTTCGGAAAGCTCTCACAGGCTTTTATGATACGTGAACAAGTACATTGCAGGAATTTAAGACTGGCATTTTTATCTCTGAACTTGAAGGCATTTGTAAAATGAGAGAGTATATGTCTACAGCTAAACGAAACTAATTTCCTACACCATAAAAACCTAACTTTCTGCAGGTGGCAAAACAAGCACGTGTTTTGCATTTTTCTGCTCCTGTCAAGAAAAGTAAATTTGAAAATTCGTTGTGCTCTGCAGCTGCCTTTGTACGACTCAGAAATTTAAGACATTACACTGAAAAAACACATTCGGTACTGAAACATGGTGATGAGCTACATGGACCCAATGGCCTGGTCCGGCTTGGTGTCCCCAACATCCATTTTCATTACTATCTACGACAAACTCTAGAAAAAGGAATTGTTTTGGACGATGTAATTCCTTTCTTTCTGTGCACAGCTACATAATTTGTGCCTGAAACTTTATCTGCAGTAAATCTGGAGACTGGAATATGCCAGCATTACCATACACACAAATCGACTGCACACTAGCTCTGAAGATCTTTTGAAGTGTGAGAGTTACTGAAAACAAACGGGTCTGTACTTGCATGCTAGTATGCCTGAAACTGCTAAAATTAAGGGTAACTTTTTTAGATTCTTTGAGCAGCAACTCAAACTGAACTGATCAGGCAAAGCACAAAATCTGAATTTTTGGCAAGGCAATTAAGAATTGAGCATTGCTTGGGGAAACCCTGACATCTGCAGACAATTTTCTTACAGAAAAAAGAAGCAAAAAGGATTTTCCTCTGAGAGGATCTTCAATGTACAATGGACACCAAAAATATCATAGGGTTATACAGTCTACAAAATGAACCTTGATTTCAGAGAAGACTGGTAATGTGGACAAAGGAGACAGATGTGAGGTAAAAGATAGAGGTGGAGCACTCTGGTTAGTCAAATCCTTCCTTGCTTGCATGTGACAACATTCAGAAAAAATACGATAAAAATAACATTAAAAGGATACATCGGTAAAATAAAATAAAACTCAGAAAACAAAAAAAATCTTCAAATTAAAGGAGCTACCTACATTATTCCTGGAGAAGACATTGTTCATCCAGTTGGTGAAGGTTTTCTTTTGCATGGACATACGCTGCTCCTGCAGCTTTTTGATATGATCTTTTTCATATTCGGAGCCCATAGTCACCCAGGAAGTCAGAAACCTCAGTTGACTGCTGAGTGCTGAAGAGATCTGCCAGGCCACCTACAAAAAACAGCCACATGTGTATAGGAAACCCAGCACCAACAGGTACAAGATGTAATACCACACCCAGTGTAATACCTTAATTTCCTTTTGCTTGCTCTCTGCCCTTTAATTCCACCAACTTTATTTTTAACTTACTTGAGCTCAACCTTTAAAAATACATCTGTAGCTTCAAGATGAAAATGTGACATGCAGCTTTTCTTTCTTGCTCTCAGTCTCTACCCAGTCCCCTTGATCCCATGAGGACCACCACTACCTGAAAGCCATCAATAACTTCCTTGGTTAGGAAACCACATCACAGAGAACTGATCTTAGACTCTGCCAGAAGGAGGAATCTGTAAATCACTTCCAAAAAGAAAATGTGTGTTGTCTTCTCTGAGGACTGGTTGAGATGGTGTCATTGGCTCTCAGACCACAGTGTTTCCAATAGAAATCAAAGAGCTGCTTAGAAAGGAAATGGAATCAACTCGTTTCTTTCCTCACACGGGTTCAGTTTTTGCACATGTATCACAGTAAGGATGGTGATACAGGTCCATAATCAAGGCCCTAGCCTGGGTGTCAGGAAGCTTTATTTCTCTTCCCTACTCTTGTCTACCTCATCCATACCAGTGAAAAGTCAGGCTTGTAATTCCTCACAGCACCCAAGCTGAATATCCAGAAAGATTAGAAGGGAGAAGTCTTCCCTTTAGAATCTGAGATGCAATAAACTGGATTTCAGCTCAGCTGAATAGCTCTTTTGAAGACACTTTGCCTACATTGTAAATTGTAACAGCAGTGACCTTGCTGTTCTGAAGGCAAGAGGATCACTTAAAAAAAAAAAAAAAAAAAAGAAAAATCAGTATAAGATCCATGGCTGCAGATACCTGTAGTGACCAAATGTTATCTGCTTGAATTACTGCCATAATTATAAGTATTACTCTGATATCAGCCTGGCTGGGAAACCAAGAAACCTGTTGCAGTGATGGGAGAGGAGAGAGGTATCTACTGCTGACAATCCACTGCAAAGAGAGAAGAGAATGAAAAATTAAAACATCTGAGAAACTGTGAGAGTGTGGAGCAGTGTGGCCAACTTCCCCAAATGCCATGTTTGTTTCACAAAGGTGAAGTTCTGAACACTTACAGGCTTTGTACTCATTTAATTCAGAAAACATAAAATACTGGGAAAGAAAACTTTCTGTTCTAGCATAAGAAGACAGCAATAGGGAATTAACAACAGCAACCACTGCAAATGGGAAAGCAAATGGGAAATCCCTTGCCTGGCAGTTTTCCATGCTTTGAGTAATATAAAAATAATTCTCATTTTACAATATTATAAGTGTGAAAAGTGTAGAAGCTTTTTTTTTTTTTAACTGCATTTTTTTGTTATTTCTTTTTGGGGCAGATGTTTTTTAACCCTCAATGCTTGACTTCTTCAGAACAGGGACAGCATTGAAGTCTAGTGGTTCAGCAACAGCACAGGAAGGAGTTATGACAGCAGATGAAAGCCTAATGAAAGAAAAAATTTAGCAAATTCTGAAATAGAATTATTGAAAACATCCTCCCAACATTTTCTTGTCTTGTGGGCTAGTTTAGCACTGACTGCTTTCTCCATTTGAAAAGCAGATATTCAAAGAATTGCCTTTCCCTGCTGAAGAGGTGATATTAACTCTCTCCCATGCAATAACCCATATAGGTAACCCATATCATAATGCCATTTCTGAGTTTGCCAAATGCTTCTCAGATTTGTATTTAAGGATTGCTACCCAAACACTGCAGTCAGCCCAAATAATAATGGAACTGGTTTTATTTAGGGACAAAGGAAGTTTATTTGTGGAGCTACTGCCTCACACAACAGCTCACCTGTTTAATCAAGTTGGAAATACTCCACGTATGGAGTATTGTAAATGTAGATGATTACCTAAATACAGATCTGTAACAGATTATCTGCATTTGCAGGATGCATGAACAGTGCTAGGAGCCAAAACTAGTCATAATGGTACATTACAAGAAAAAAAAAGATCAAAGAACGTGAAAAAATGGACTTACCCAGTTTTGGAGGAAGTCCTTTCTGGCATTCAGCAGCTGATTCTTCTGAGGAATGACTTCCACTAGATCCACTCCCACACTCTCCTCACCGTTTTAATGCAGAGTGACCTTTGATTTCAGGAACAGAGACCGAGTATTTATGATCTACCTATGAACCTTTCATCTGATCTGAAAGAAATTAACCCATCAGAACACGAGTAAAGGTTGTTACAGGCCTCGTCCAATTCTTACATGCAAAACAAATATATGAACATCTCCAAAATTGCTATAAACCAGTTGAAAAGTCATACATAGCTCTGATGCTTTGGTAAAGAGCATCTTGCACAATTGAACTGGAGGTTCTGCCCTTCTAAAGAAATTCTTACCTGGAAAATTGAACCTGACAATGGACCCAGGAAATGAAAGCACAGCAGAGTACAAATATCAGGGAGATAGCCAAATGGTTAAACTGGGACACAGCAATTGAAAAGGTGAAATTGTGAAGTGTTAGGAATTTGCTTAGCACTGCTTTGAGGAAGCTTTTGTGCACAGATACCTGCTGCTGGCAGGGCAAACTGGAATCAAGCTAGCAGTGCCAGCTGATTCCAAAGTTTACTATTCATGGGCTTCTCATAAATAACAAAAGGGGAAATAATTCTGGTGACTTATATAGATAGCAGTGAGTCCTTTCTGGCCTTTACAAGGTCACACATGCACAGGGCACATTTACCTGGCATCATTGCCAGGAATCAGAAAATTGCTGCTGGGAATCCGTACTAGAAAATGGGCAGTCATCTGAAATCAGAGGCTGTAAGGAAAGATATCAAGCTCAGAGATGAGGTAAGGGAATAGCAATGTTTTCCCTCTTAGTAAGTGTAGTTTAGCTAGCCTCCAAAAGGGACAGGAGAAAACATAAGCATAAATTAGGAACCCACCCAAACTCAGGACAGATAAAACTTGATCAGTAGATTCTGTGTCTTCCTATGCACACTAGAGAAATATCATATATAATGTCACAGAAAACAGCTAAAAATAAGTAAGTTGAATATTTATAACACAGGTATTTCTCAAAATATTCCCTCCAAATTCCTGGACTTATACCCTGGACTAGACAACTAACACTGTAAGCCATTGCTTTAAATCTGGCACAGGTTGCCTAGGTGGTGTGTGTTGAGAAAATGCCCTTACTCCTTTCAAATAGAAGGCAGAGGACCAGTGGGTGAATTGGTCCTGGATGCAGGCATTTTTCCTATTGGAAGTTAATTATTATCTATATGGTTAAACGTGCAATTCACTGTCTTTGCTTTTTATGATGATACAAGGCAATCAAAGATATGGTATAAAATTTCACGAACTCCTCAATATCTATCTAAAGTTCAAAGTTAAATGGTGGACCCTTACGTGACAGCGATAAATAAAGCCATTTCCTCAGTTATTTATATCCTAACAAAGTAAGAGGAAAGGCACAACAATATTTGCGTGCAGTTTCCTGGAGGGATCAGGAAAATCATCACCCGTCTAGGCTAATTATGGACCCTCTCTTGCTGCCTTTGCAGAGAAAGAAAGCCTTTCCACCAGCCTCAGGAGGAAGGACCTAAAGAGTACCCTTCCCTTGCCTTGTTTCCAGCCTGAAGTGCTTTTCCATGCTGGCAGATGCGTTTCTTTGTTTCCTAACAGGAAGAATGCTGATGCCGGATTCCCCTCTACAAAACAGCCATCAGTAAGACGTGTTAGGATGTCTTACCACCCTTTCTTATCTGCCCACAGCCTTGTTCGGTTTAAGAGGAAAACTGTCTATGGGGATCAAACAGACACAAGCAGCCTGTCTTGCAGACCCAAAACTCCACAGTTCTCAGCCCATCACCCACTGTTCCTCCACTCCTGGAACACCGTGTAAATCAAAGAAACACATGACACTTATTTCTATCTCTTTGAATTCTTTTTCTTAAACGTCATCATTGTCCTCTTCTCATAACATGCATGTGAATTCCCAGCTCCTCTCTAAGATGGGAAGAAATGTCTAATTCCTCTGCCATAAAAAGCATAAAAGTGACAGTCACAGTGTTGCAGACGCTGAGTTTGCTGCTATCGCTCGCACTCCGATCTCAAGTGAGGGCTGATCACCATGAGCTTTCCCAGGGCAGCACAGGCTGTGCTCTGCAGCAGCAGCACTGGCCTCCCCTCATCATTGCCTTTGCCCATAGGGATGGAGGAGTCTGCCAGAGAAGAGCACACATACGCAGGTGGGTGCAGATAGATGCCTTCCTGGGCCAAAGCATCTCCACTAAGGCCTTTTGTCACTGACAGTCCAGCAACTTAAGGAGCCCCTCATTGTACCAAGCTGCTCCAGCCATGCCCTGAGATGCCACTGAGCAAAGCCAGCTCCGATTTCAAGGCCATGCAACTGCACGAATGCCTGTTCTTGGGGAGGCCGAGTCTATTCACATGGCTCAGGTGAAAGGTCTGGCACAATCCATCACTCTCCATTACGTAAGCTTTGTATACACACCTTTTTGAAGGCAGAAGAAAAACCTGTCTGATCCCTGCTAAGGAGAGAGTTCCCCAAATCTCAAAGAAAATAAGCATGTTAAGTGTAAAAGTGTGCATGACAGCTCAGCCCTTAATCCCCCACTGTGTCTCCAGCCACGTTACTTCCACATTTAAGAGTCTCAAAACATCTGGACATTGACTTCATGGGGTATAAGGGCAGCCCCCTCCTGGGGCTACAGTCCCGTAGCTCACAGTGTGCCAAGCAAGCACAGAAATTATCCTACTGCCTGGGGCCAGCAATCTGGATCTCATAGTGGCCCTTTCCCTCTGCCACCCTTCCACAGCTCTGCAAACAGCTGATGTTCAGTTTCATCAACATAGTGGACATAGGTGAGCTGAACCCTGATCCCAGAATGTTTCCTATCCACATCTAACCACATTCCTAACCACACATTACACATAATCTTAGACCTCATTGTGGCACAGACACCTTGGATATCGAGAACACTGGAGAGGAGCAGACAGTAAGTAATTGCAAGAAGCTGTTCACTCCTTTGGGAGTGGAATACTAGAGCTGAAAAAAAGTTGGGAGGAGTTAGCCAAAAGCAGCTGAGGAGAGGCATGGCAACCTCCAGCTTAGTCTGCACAGATTCCCTGCTTTCACAGGTCGCTCAGCTGAACTTTTGTCCCAAGAGAGCCACGTATTTCTCTCAGCTTCTTTCCCCGAAGGACTTCAGCACAGCACCCCCAGGCACGCCCCTTTCCCTGTCCCTACATACCTGCAGTGCCAGCACCGCTGTCACCAGCCACGCCAGGTGCCACCCACCTGCAGGCAGGGGAGTCCACGGTGGATGGAGCTTCTCTTAAAGCTGAGCTCTGCCTGGGAGGATCTAGCACAGGATGCTGGGTTGTTATAAACCTCAGCCTCCTCATGGTCTAGTCTAAACTAGAAGTTGCATTTCTCTTTGAATAGTTGGCTAGCAGCGACATGACATCAACAGGGATCAGAACTCAAGCAGAACAGTTGAATTACATCATCCAAAGGAACTGGAGCCCCTCACTGCACTTGAAAAAGAGGACAGCTTAAAGCAAAATCAGATGGATTTATTTTTCCTGGCATGAAGAAGTTCAGTCATCTTTTTGAAACAGAGAATATATGTTTGCTTGTTTAGTCATGAGTTAAAGATATTTTCTCCTTGGAGCTGTTTATATTATCTTGAAATTTCCCTTCTGTTTCTGAACCTCAAATAGTTAACATAAGAGCTTCAAAGGCTTTTGAGATGAACACATGGGACAAAGGACTTTCAGTCTCTTTCCATTTCATACAAACACAGATAAAAGGTTTCAAGTGACAGAATGGCCTTAATATATTGAACGTCAAACTGAAACTGGGCCTTAGAAATCACTGTGTTGGCAATGCCAGATCTAACTAGTGTATTTTTATCATTTAATTCAGATATTTCCATTTTTTTCATTGCTACTAATGAAGATTGTTGCATGAGAGTTGGATGACTTCTTATTTACAGCTGTATTTTAGGGGGTTGTTTGTATATCAGACTGACAAAGCATTTAGCTCCATTTATTGGTGAAATTTTTTTTTTTTTTCATATATGGAAGTGGCTCCCAGCACCCTTAGTGCCAGAGCACTGCATCTACCCCCAGGGACAGTGCACACCATGGTGTGCTCTCAGGTTTTGGTCCCCCACTGCCCTGACCTGCAGATAACTTACTGCAAACCAGCCCAGCCATCCCAGTTTCCTTGTGAAGGTGTCCAGTCATGTGGAATGGCTGAAGGTTGTTGGCAAAAACACTGTATAAACGTTTAACAAAAAATGTATAACAGTTAGTTAACATTAAAGGTGCAAATTTTAGCAGATGAGAGCTAAGACACAGTAATACAACATAAATAAAAATAGCAAATACTCTCCATTGGCAAAATTTGCCAGGCCCTGAGCTTACTGGTTATACTTACATTGTTAATTTCTTACTTTTGGACTAGACACAAAATAATGCATTTTGGGAAAAAAATCCCACAGAATTATCTGAAAAGAAAATCACTATGTATGAGCAGCATGTTTCAGCAGTTCCTTGTTTAAAAAATTGAAAAATGGTGAACATAGAAATCTTACAGTATATCTGAAATAGTGCACCTGGTGAGAGATACATACCATTCAGCTACTTTCACTACAATTAAACTTTCAGAGCTTCAGAATGAAGGGTTGCTAAGGAATATGGGTCGCTAAGCTAGCAAGACTTTGGAAAGAACATGGACAAGCTCCATCTCAGAGAAAATAATAGACGGGAAAACAACTTAGACACAGCATTAGTGAGCTTCCAGCGTTCACTGGACCAGAAACTGAGTCCACAGTCTATCACCAGGTACAAATCTGTGCTAGCATGAAGTCCTCCAATGGGAAAAGGGAGAGGAGTCTGCCTCAAAACCATGGTTTCCATCCAAATTTTCCCCTCAGATCAGAAAAGCTGCATCGATTCAAGACTTCTGAACATACTGGTGAAAAAACACCTCATCTTCCTGACTGTGTTTTGATCACAACAGGTGATTATTTGGCATTCATATTTATTTCCAGCTCGTTGCTGTGATCCCTGAGTGAAGGAAGGCACTTTCAGCAGATACATTTGTTCACCTCTCTGAGCAGGGCAAGGCAGCCAAATTTTTCTCCTGTGTTTCCTACCCAAGTCAGGCAGGCAAGCCCAAGGGCCAAGTTTTCAAAAGCTCTCCTGTACTCACAGTTAGTACTTGAGGCATGGTAAGACCAGAGGAACCCAGAGCAGTGTCTGCTCCAAAGGCCTTACAAATGCACCAGACATGGGAGCAAATAAGGTTTGGAGAAACTAAGTGGCACACCAGTACTCTTATTTTTTAAGGTTAGTACTGTCACTGAAGTTAAAACAGAAATGTTTCACAGTTTAAGAGTGCCAAATACTAGAAGCAATAATTACTGCAAAACTTATGAACTGGTAGCACGGACACTTGTCTATTTTTCCTATTATCCAAATATGAATTGTGGATTAGAAAGAACAACTGCTGAAGTGTGCTGTAAAATTTTCAAAGTCTGAAACATCTTATATGCAAAGCATGCAAAACAACATTCTATTAAAAATAAAACCCAAAGAGCAAACTCTCCCACGTACAAACCACACTAAGACCTCACCTCCTTTGGATTATTTTTTACTTTAATAAGGACCAGTTTCAGCAAGTTGCCTCAGCTCAAGAGCTATGGGGCCTGCAGGAACCCACATGTTGTTTGCATGTGAAACACTCACTTTTCATGTGACATGTCGCACCAGGAGCCAAACAGCTCCGTTTGCCAACACTGCTACAGATGAGCTCCACAGCAGCTGAAATTTGACCACAATAGGAGCAATGGCTGAACTGTAGCATCCTGATGGTACAGATGTACCTTTGGAAATGCCTCAAGTAAGAGGTGTGCATAGAGGAGAAAGAGAGGGAGAGGATGAATTAATTTCAGCAAAATGTTACAATGAATGTTCTATTGATACCATTGGTTATTCTCAAGTAGTAGGCAGCATGGTGTGGAAGATGTCTTTGGATTTTTTGGGACAAACACATCAAGGTGCTTTTCGTTAAGCTGCTATTCAATCTACACTTACTTTTCAAGGTTAGTACCCCCACTGAAGTTTTTAAAAGTACCACCTCTCAGATCAAGTTTCAAACTTCCAATCCAAGCTTTAGATTTATGTTCCACACTTGGACTTTCCCAAACTTCCCCATTTAGACATTAGGAAGCTCCAAAATTACATTTTGCTGTAACAAGCTAATAACAGAGAGGTGCTGGAGGTTTGTGGGAGTTTGTAAAATTCGTTACAGATAAATTTAATTCTGGAATCAAGCCTTGGCATGAGCAGTAATTTCAATGTTTAAGGGCACAAAAAAGAAATATCCAGAACCTATTATGGATACATAATCTGAGGTGGGAAAACCAGTAGCTTGCCAAATAAGAATTCTGCCTAAGACCCTTAAGCAGCAGGATTACAGAATTCCAGTCACTGAAAGATTATCTTCCAGAAAGAAGTGCACAAACCAAAATCTCAGGTAGTTCAATATTAGTTTATTAAATCAGCAATTTTTATCAGTGCTTTCTAAAAATGATTACAAAGCATATTAAAATATATTACAGTATCTGCAAAGAATTTACTGTGTAATGAAAGTGCAACAATAATGAACTTACAACTTTGTTTGCCTAGTTGGACAACTGAAGCACACTGCATAGATCAAGCCTTTCCTCAAAAATCACAGCGCCTTTTAAGTGAAAACAGTGTTTAACAAAAATATTAGAAAAGGTGAGCATGTGAAATAGAAAATGAAGTTCATAATCATTCTCTCAGTGCTAAGTTACACATATCCATCAAATCACACACTTCGAACTCTGCTTGAGATCCAACAATTTAAAGAGCCACCAAAATAAGTGCACATTCTGAAGGGACGGAAGTGACAGAAAGAAAAAGAGGGTGCATTTCAAGTGCTGGCAATAAACAATGTTGAAAGCCAGGGACCATATACCTGCTGCTTTGAGATCAGGTTCCACACAAATTCATACCACAGCCAATTAACAACCTGGACCTCACCCTGACTTAAAAATCTTTGCAAACTTTCCAATTTCAAGCTGTCATAGCTTTTAAGTCTCTCAGTGTCCTGCATTGTGGTTATGAACTCTAGCCCCACATTTTCTGCTCCAACCTACAACAAAAACTCACTATTTCTGAAGGAATAGAACTAGGGTTGCAAATTAAAACTGTGTTGTGGAATAGTTGGAGAAAAGGTAAAAGCAGCAGTTTCCACTTTAGCTTAAGACAGTAGGCTACATCAGTGGGCACAGATTTCACAAGAGTTACAGACAGCTTTGAATGATCCTGCAGAAAGTATTAGAATCCTAGGCATAAAATGTCCAATCAATCCAACATCTTCACCTTTCTTCAGCAGACATTAGTAACAAACTGAACACCAACGATTACCTCATGCCCCCTGCTGTTACCAACTACTGAGAGCACACTATCCTGAGAGAAGGCAATCCTGCTCAATTCTCATGCTTTTAACACACAGATTCACTAACTCCGCAGAACATAATCCAAAGAGTTGTGTGTGGCTGGTTTAATTGAATGGGCTTGCAGACAGCCAGCAAGGCAAATAGGGGAGGCCCTGCAAGGACGTAGTGAGAAGAGATCCCTCCCCTGAGCAACAGCAGTCTACTCCCTCAGTTCAGTTGTGCAAGAAACTGCTGTTTAAAGTTCACATGAGATGTACTTTATTCCTATCATCTAAGTGCGATGCTAGTTCACTGTACCACATACATAGAAATACATTTATGTAGCTGTGGATGTCGACCATGAAACACTTCTATTTCTCCTGACAGCCAGAGAAAATCCACTTCTACTCCTATACATGCTTCATGCATTCATCTTCCAAATTCTACAGGAACACAAAGCAACATACTACAACCCCAAAATAGGCAAAATATTTTAACTTATCAAAATAATGTATTTTCAATTTTTCTGCCTTAAGACAAAGTTAGCGTATTGTCACAGAGACTGAGGAAAAGACATTTTACTACCAACAAAACTAGAAAAATAAAATAAAACCACAATCCTGCTCTTCTCACTGAAGAAGGATATTTCTAATGGCATGGGATCACATGGCTCCAATATGTCTGGAGCATCACCCCTGGAAGCTACATGTGGTGGGAACTCAAGCATGAGTCCACCCCTGGAGCCCTGTGCTGCAGCAAAGCGAGGTAAGGCAGAGTCAGCTGCTTCCCAGATCTCTCAGCTTTGCCTACACTACAGTAGTCACAACACACAAGCTTGCATTCCTTCTGGTGGCTTTCCTGATCAAGCTAGTCACTAGTACTAAGCTGGTCAGTAGTGTATAAAGTGGTACTGACTGCAGACACTACCCACAAACAAACACATGTTACTACTTCTGCAGCCTTTTTCTTTTTCTTGACACCTGCAGTGTCTATAGACTACTTCTTGTTCAATCAAAAATAAATTACATAGAAAATAGTTACTCTGAAGATGTACAGCCACACAGGTAGACTCAGCATAAAGTTTCACAGCTTTACTAAAGTGCACAGGGATGCACTAAGGTTAATTTGGCTCCTAATTTAGGTCTAACAGAAATAAAGTTGGTATGCTTGAATGGTAGGAAAAACACATAAGGATTAAAAAAAAAAAAAAAATCCTCAGAACAATTTGACTATGCCAGGACATCCTTGATACAGGCCCAGAAACCTGGCAAGGTAAAGGTGGTGTTCTGCCATTACTTAAAACAGCATCATTGTTTCCCCATGGAAGAGCCCTGACAAAGTTCATGGAAATTGCACCTCAGAATAGAACAGATGTGGAAGGATGAGAGGTCCAGAAAGATGTGATGTATTAAACCTGACAACCTACAAATATATGATTTGAAAAAAGAAACTGAGGCTTTTCTTAGATCACCTACAAAATTGTACAAGGAAGTGTGACTAAAACCTTAACTGGGAGACAATATCCAAACTATTTCCATCCCCACCCTTATTGCAAGGATGTTAAAGCACTTTTTGGCTTGCTCTGTCTCAGAAGACATTACTGCTGCCACTCACTGAGACTTGACAAAAAAGTGCTCAAAACTACAGTACTTTTGATGCGTAGGGTCTTTCCTACTACAAATGGAATACAAGTCAATTCCTGCTCATACGCATAAACCAGAACTGACTGCCAAATTTGATTTTAGGAAAGAACTGACCCTCCCTGAAAGTTCACAGGGCCAAAGACTTGCCTTCTTTTAAGGTATTGAAAAAAAATCAGTTATTAGCAGACAGTATGCTCAATTTTGATTGTGTGGGAAATAAATGTTTATTAATCATCCATTCCTTTCATGGATTGTTTTCAATAAAGGAGTAATATTTGGAAGAATGAGTTTACAATTTATTATAGTCAATTTAACAGTTCCTGTTAGCCTCCCCATCCTTCAAATCTGCCACCATGGGAATTTCATCTCTCTTTTGTGGTTGTCAGCTACATGCTGAGAAAAGAGTTAAAAACTTCTCTTAAATATATTATATATTAAAAAATACACAGTGATAACTGTATAATTAGCTGTAAATAGGAATTAAATACCAATGAAAATATCCCAAGACAATTTGGTGTGCTTTGAAATGATTGACTTCGAGCAATACACCTTTTCTGAACAGAAAGTGAGGCTTAATTTCAATGCAAACATGGTTCTTTTAGCTTAAGAAACCATTCTGCTGTCACTTTGAACCATTCAGAAATTCATTGTCTGCAGAGAAGCTAAGCTTAAACCGCAATGAAAATTATAAATCCAAGATACAAAGAAGATCTCAGTTCTTCTAATGATAATACTGAATATATAGTGTTGTGTAGAACTGAAAAAGCTGTTCTTCAGAAAATACACAATGACAGACTGAAAAATAATTTTTATATTTTGCAGTTCCAGCTAGACTTTAAAGTTTTAAAACAATTTTGCTCACAATCTGAGCACTTATAAGACCCTTTACATCACTTTTCTATCTTTTCCTAACTCCAATTAAATAATAAAAAGAAAAAAAAATTCCTTTTATATCAGCCTTTTCTTAGACTACAGAGATGCTGACATTCAATGGCTTAAGTACATTTTTAACATCTAAATATTCCTTGCATAGGCAGGTGAATTTAACATTTTGAGCTTCAGTGTGCTATTTAGAATGGTTTGGAGACACTTAGGGTTGGTAAATATTTAGGTCTGGTGAAGGTCAGCAACTTTTATGCATGGTCTTTTCTGCTTTATGGTTGTAACGGCAGCAAGACATGGACACAGGACTACAAAAACATTTTCACCTTATGACAGAGCTATTATAAGGCACTTGTGATAAGCATGTCTGAGTGAAGGTCAGCAGGGACAGTGACACGAATGTTTCCCTGCTGCCATGCTCATAACTTCAGTAGCGTGCGTGAAATGTGGTTTAGGATCTAAGCTTAACTTCAAATTTTGGTTTTTTCAACACATTTCCTGTGGGATTTTCAAAATCCTCATTCTTCTCCTTGTATTGTTCATTCTGCTGTCTGGAAAGGCTTCCTGTGAGATGGTGGCACCAGGTGGGAAGGTAGCGTGCCAGGCAGTTCATATCCATCCAGTTTAATCTTGATGAGGTGTTTTGCTAATGCAAACTCTTCATCATCCAACATCCCATCGCCATCACAGTCTGCAAGTTTCCAGATCTTCCCCAAGACGCTGTTGGGTAGTTTAGAAGTCACCATCTCCTTCTTTGCACTAATCCCAGATATTTTGCCATTGATTGGTGACAGAGTATAGAAAATCTCATCGTAAGCAGGTTTATCTTTGGCAACAACCCACTCCTCTTCATCAGCTCCTTCCTTAGCACCTTCCCCATATCCATGGCCAAACGGTCCTGCCATGGTACCATCAAATGCTCCACCGTGTACCATCTCTGTGGGCATGTTGCTCTCTTCCTGTCTGATTAGGTTCATCAGGGAGGCAATTTTGTTGGCCAGCATGTTATCCACAGTTTCAATTAGCTTTGGTTTCAAAGAATGAAATTTAGTGAAGTCACAGTTCTCCAACTGCTCCTGTAAATGACACAGTGACAGTAGTTAAAAACATTTCCAATACATTGAAAGGTTTAAAGAATGGGCTTCAAATTAAAATAATCAAGTAACAATCCAATTTAAAAAAGTATCTTTTGAAGCTGTTTCTATAGCTGAAACTCCTCTTGAAGGAGAAGCAAAAGTGACACATATGTACCATGCAACCAATATATTTGATCAAACACACTAAGACAATTTTGCAACAGTCTGTGAGTTTATCTATTAAATTACATTTACAATACAATTTTCAAAGTGCAGTAGATAAATGCAGCAGCTGATGAATGTTACCCAGCAACTTACCATTTGATGATTTTTTCCAAACATCAAAGAAAGCATGCAAGTAAGTCCTAAGCACTAAGTCCTAAGCACTTATGCAAATGCTTCAAGTTAAAAATAAAATCAAATGTTTGCAGGACTGATCTGATTTTATAGATTAGACTTCTTGGTTGTGGTTAGGTCAGGAAGAAGTGTCCTTTACCAATAAAGAAAAGCTGAGTTGAGGTAACAGCAGCAGTGTTTTATAGCAGTGCTGCCAGAACTCATGAAGTCAGATGGTCCCTGCAGAATTTGTGGAGTTTTCCTCCTACTAACACCAGTGAGATGTTTACTTAGGTCATATGTACTATTCCAACACAAGCCCAAGCATGTTTTACACCACAGCATTGGAAAATGAAAAATGCTTTAGGCAATTATTAATTTTTTTCTAAATGCAAAATGCTTGCCAAGAAGAGAAAGTTACAGTGGAAAAGGTTAAAAAAACCTAAACACTACCACCACCACCTCCCACCTTCTGTAAAATGATGTTAAATTGCTTTAACTAATCCCATCTATCACCTCAAGGAGCTGCTCCTATATGTACCAAAATGATCATGGCATGAACCCAAGAAACCTGGAGCCCAGGGTAAAAACAGTCAACCTGAACAACTCTGTTCAGGTGACATTTATACACAATCACATATTTACAGCACCTGATCAGAATAAATTTATGTAGTGCAATAAATCTCAGGAAGCAAAGGTCAACTTGCTATCTGTTTTGGCACAATTTCATTTTCACAGAATTTTGCTTTCTCACAGTTTTGCCCATTACAGAGGTGACTGATCTCTTCTGCACATATTTGCTGCCATCTGCTGCTGAGGCTTAACTGACATGTACTCTAAGTTTGAAAGAATTCCATTCAAATTTTGTTTCAATATCCAGATCTCTCGTTTTCTCATTCTGCATCACAAGCAAAAGCAGCAAGGGAAGAAAGAAACAACTTTTGCCACAAACCCCCCCTTCAAAGCCTAACTCATGAAACTCTTCCAACAATCCTGCCTGTGAAAACTTAGCTAAGATACATCTTGTGCTTCATCTATGATTTGCTATCTCATGCCAATAATTGATTCCAGGTTAAATATTTTAATTCATGAAAGAAACTTGTGCCTTCCTATAGAAAATCAGCCAATCATCACTCCTGATGATTAGCTGTGCAAGTGTACCACATATACTGTCAGAATGATACCTCTGGAAAACATCCTCCATCACACTCATGACTAGCCCATGGTCAGAGCAAACTGCAGGCTCATGATCTCTTTCAAGCTGAATTATCCTCTAATTCAAAGGCCATTTAAGAAGCCTATGATCTGAGACACAAAAATTGCCAACTGATGCTTGAAATCACTGCTAACACAACATTAGTTGTTTTTCCCTAGGATATTTTCTAAGCTGCTCATCTCAAATCAGAGAACAGAAAAAAAAATAGGCAAGAAAGTGACAGAAAGGTGGTTGAAAGACTGCAGAAAGCCCAAAAGAGGAAGAGACAAAATGTATTTAAAAATTAGTTGTGAGTATAAACCAAGAACTTCTCTCTCTCCTTCACAGAACACAATCTTAAGAGGACAGGAAAAAAGCAAAATACTATTTTCAGAAGCAAGAGGTTTTAAGCTGAACTTTTCAAGTAACACACTGCCTTTATTACTCACTGGGAAACAGTACCAGAAAAAACAGGAGCAGAGCAGAGTAAAAATGAACTGATGACTAAGGATATCTTCACCTACACAAATATTTGATACCATTACAAAAATGATAAATACAACCAAATTTAGGATTCAAAACAAGAAGCCCCTTAACCTGTGGGTGTTCCCTGCTATTTTATTTGCACAAAGCCTTTAGTACTTTCTGTTAGGAGAGACCAAGTACTCACTAAAAGGACAGAAGGTCAGATTCCTTATTTTTATATTCTTTATGTAGGCCTGTATCAGTGAATGCACTCTAAGCAAATGACCATTATTTTTTGGTCTGTATCCCTTCCAAGTCACTCTAATGTCATACCAGTCAAATGACTGTCATTTCAACTGCTCTACTGCCAAAGACCCTAAGCTGAGATACTCTGCTCTACCTTTCCAAATTGGCAATCCTGCTACACAGTTAACAGTTGTTTCAGTGGAATGGTAATCTACCATCTTACCTGCATTTTCTTGACTTCAGGGAAGTCCCCTGCTGAGATATGGTGTTCCCTTTGCAGCTGGATGTAGATCTCTGGCAACTTGTTGATCAGTTCCTTCTTCTTGTTCTCTTTCCCAAATACAGAGGGCATCTCTTTTTTCAGATAGCTGATGATATAAGCATGAACCTAAAAAGAAGCAAAACTGAAATCAAAACTAGTGTTTACCGACACTAGACAGTAGTGTTCTTCACTTAGGTCATAAAAAGAAACAGAAATACGTTTCCCTAAGGAAAGATATTATCAACTTCTGTTTCTGGAACTTAGTGTTTACATGAACAGTTAGCTATCAGTTAGTTATTATTAGCTTTTGCTGCTTTCAGCATTCCTTTGAGGGGCAGAGAGAAAGGAAACACATTTCAAAGAAATACAGATGCACACTTGCTCTTTTAAGGAAAATGCATTTTATGAGTACAAACAGCAAGAGAAAAAGCAAGACCCCAAACGCCATGTCCTGACACTATACACAGAGCTCCAGCCAGACTGGTCCATCTGTATAATTTGTAACTCATTTGCCTCACCAGCCATTGTGGGAATCAATGGGATAATTCCTCCAGTAATCCAAGTGTGCTAAATGGCAGGGCTCTCTATTTGAAGTGATATTGCATTCTTACCTATTTACTCACAGAAAAGTGAGTACCTGTAGTCTATATTTATGCAGCCACCTACGCAAATGACAGAGCAGCTAGTTCCAATAGGAACAGTATGCCATGGCTGCCTTGTGAAGCCCTAGGGAGAGAAGTAGAGCCTTTCCAGCTTATAAGGAAAGACATTAATTTAGGATGTCTTTAAACACATTGATTCTTGCATTGCCGTCAAAATGTCCATTCTGCCCACCTTCCTAAAACCTTTATTCTGAACCACTTGTCTCTTCCCCCTTGCCACTCTCCCACCACCTTTCTTCACAAAAAGGATCTGCTTGGCCACAGAGCAAGTGATCAGGTCCAGAACAGAAACAGTGGTTGCACTTCCTAACTGAAGTGAGTTCACCTATCCAGCTCATTGTGTGGACATTGATACTCATTCTGCACACAAGAGGGAAGGCACCAGGGCAGAGCCTTCTCTTAGAACTAATGCATGGCTACCAAACTGCTCTCCTAAGCTCTGACCTGGCCAGGACCATGGCAGATAAATGACCATCAACAACAAGATGCCTTTACACAACTCAGGTCCTTGTTCATTTAAGAAGAATGTAGCTGTCCACGAAACAGTAGTTACTTACAATTTTCACACACACAGAAAAGAAGAGTTAAAAATTAGGTATGTCTATCAAACTATTGAGCAATTAACAGGTGAAATTTTGAAGACTGGGAGAAGACAAACGACCATTAAAAAGCATCAGTAAAACAAGTGATTTTTTCAGTATTGTGTAAGTATAATAATTAATACCTACCAAACCATGACAAAATGTGTATTATAGCATTCTACACAAACCTTACACAATCTGCACATGGCAATTGCTCTCCAATTCATTTCCTTACTTGTTAAGGAGGAAACAGAAAAAAATCTTTGCTTTTACAAGAAAAATGATGTAGCCAGTTTTTATGCGCACATCTTAAGTTGACAATTTTCACACAACAACGCTTCCTTATATCTAAAAAGTGTATGCATTTTAATGGCAAATAAATTTACATTTCTACAGAGGAGAAAAAACTTCCAGCATAAAGAAGCATAAACCCATGAAATTTTCTAAGAGTATAGATATAAGCATTTCTCCAGAAACACAGAACGGATTCAATAAGGGTATTTTTTAGAGCATTTGTAAACAATTGTAAGCAATTCTATGGATCTTATGTCTAAAATAGTATTTCTATCAAACGCAGAAGAGTATGCTTACAACTCATAAGCACTAACAGTTTCACATGTGTATTCTACATGGCCTAAGGTCTGACAGTATGCACATGTGTTTCTTGTAGATAAGAATAGTCCCCAGCTTCAAAATGGGCTAGTGAGTCACAGTACCTAAGGAAAAGCAAAAAAAAAAAAAAAAGAAAAAAGCCTAATGCCCAAATTTGGCAGCATGATAAGAATTTCCTTTGTTTCTAGTTACTGTCAATGCTTTAGAAAACATTAAGAAGAAGGTAGCACAGAAATAGGATAAAAGAAACCCTATACTCAATGCTGTAAAAGGCGGTTTTTCACTGTCAGTACTATGAGTGCCGTTTGGTAGGCAGAAAAATGACACTGGATTACATCGCTGCTTTCCTGCAGATAAACAGTTTATTCCCCTTCCGTGACTGTCTAACATATCCTTAGGAGCCCTGCATTCTGTATTTACCTTTATGCATTTTTATTTTACATTTCATAAAAATATCTAAAAATTATTTGACTGACACTTGTTCAACACCAAAATTATTGTAACAAATGAGAACAAAATGCTGCCAACATTTACAAAACAGACTGGATCTGAGGTTGCTCTGGGACTAGAGCAACTTTTAACATAACATCATTGTGATTTTAAATGAAATTTTCAAACAAGCGACTTCTACAGGATGCCCTAAAGCTCAGGCCACAAAAATCCATGAACAAACAGCCCCCCTCCAGCCCCCAAAAATAACCCCACCAAAACACCCCCAAAGGTCTGTCTTCATATTCAGAAAGTTAAATAAGCCAGCACAGGAAGTGGTACACACCCCCAAACAACTATTCATATACCAATGGAATTGCAAGTCCTCTTAATTTTTGATTAGAAGTACACATTAAAATGTGTTCCAAGGAAAGTGCATTTTGTTTTGCAACTGCACAGGAAATTGGAATTCCTGTCTGCTACCAATAGCTTTCTCCCCAGGTGAGAGAAAAAGTGACAATTCAATCCAAGATTAAAAACTGTACTAAAAAGACACAGTTTACAGCAAGAGAAAAATTGGGAAGGTTAAGAAAGGACACACTAAGAACATCAGAGACTGTTCATTCGATTTTGTTTTCTTCTCTTTTCTTACCTTTGCAAGTCTTGCCCTTTTGATGAGATCATTGAGTTTCCTCACAGCAGCCTTCTGCGGGAGACTCTGGATATCCTTGAAGAGATCCTGTGCCTCGGCCTCAAAGAGTCTCCGATTGTCCGTGTTTCGCAGAGGATGCGCCCAGAAGGAGCCAATGTAGACCCGCAGCACCTCTGGCGTGTCGATCACCTTGCCCAGGGACCACATGAGTGCACCATAGACCCTCATCAGCTGCTGCGTGTCCACTTGGTCAGCCTTGTTAAGCACCACTCGAATCTTGTCATCCTGGCCCCGGAATGACTTAATGGCCTCTGAAAACTCATCAGATATATCCAGCTTATGGGCATCAAAAAGGAGGATGATTCGGTCAACTCTTTCAGCAAACCACTGGAGGACTTGGCAGAAGTCATAGCCTGAAGGAAGAACACACTGTTACAGTCTTACCGTCCAGAAAAAGTGAGTCTTGGAGAAGGTAGGGCTGGGGATAGAGAACAAGAGGATAACAGCCTCTACCTGGGGGCGAAACGGAAATTTATTACTCAGGAGGAGAGTATCTGCAGACAGCAAAGTCAGGACAGCTGTGTCTTGCATTTCCTTGGACCAGTCTCACTATTATCACCTTTTGTTTTTATCACTGCCCTTATTTTCTGTCTCACAACCACATTTGCCTCTTCCCAGGAATCTGGTTCTAGCACAACACCCAAGTAAACCGGACTGTGGGGCTCTGATCACAATCTCTCTTTATCGCTGCCAATACTGGTCACTTTGGTAGCACTGCTTATCTGAATTAACAAGGAAAATGGTGCAAGTGCAGCATTCCTACTGCAAGTCAGCAACCAGAAGTATTTGGATTTTAAAATCCTTTTCATACTCGTCTCTCCTTACATTGCAACACTTGCTGTTATTTTTGCCACAGCAGACTAAAAAGTACAATTTACAAGCAGCGACTGTATTGCTGATGGCTTTGAGGACATGGCAGGTTACAGAACATGAGCAGTGACCTTTCTGATCACCTGAAACAAGCTTTATCACGTTCTAAAGGAAAGCCTATTCATAGCACCCATTTAAATGCTTTTACAGGTTCAGCTTCTACCTAATCTACACAACAAAGAGGATTCAGGAACGCCGTATTCAGAAGTGACACATCTAATCCACAGAGTCACCACTGGTGATGCAGCTTTGGGTTTGGCATGGATGTGACTCATCTAATATGAGTAAGGAACAGCAAAGTATGTACTGGGAGCTTTTTGCTTTTTAAAGAAAACACTATCTATTTTCCACTGAACTCTTTCCCAGTACTTTTTGAAACACTTGCCTTCACATCACTCAATCCTGAACGAAACACCCCCTCTCTTCCCAAAAGAGGCTCCTCCCTACATCCCGCCCGACACTCATTTTGCTTTTCAAATCTTGCAGACCACACAGACATTTCTGTCTGCAAGGGCGTGAACATCACCACTGATGCTGCAGAAGCAGCACAGGGACAGGCATTGTCTGACCAGGGGACAATGCTGGCAGACATCTGCACATTCTCCTGCAGCCACTTACACTGCCCCTGAACTGACAGGCAGGAAGCTTCTGGCACATCCTCTTGCCGACAACAGGAGTGGGAAAGGTGTGTCTTGAGACATCTTTGAATGGTGCTTTCTGTGTATATTTCTGACCCTTCAAGAAATCAGCTCCTTCATCTGTGACCTGGATGCTTTCCAGAGTTAAAAATAGAGCATGCTGGGAAATAGTGCATGTCCTCTAATTTTACATAGTTCCTTTACTGTTTTCTTGCATGTTAAAATTAAAGTTAATATTTGAGTCCTCTCTTCGTCTCAGAAGGCTTCAACTTACTCCTAGTAATACCTGTCAAATTTTAGTACTATACAGATGTTACATTCATTCATAGAAAAGTAGTTAAACAGTAGCTAGTGAGACGGGAAAAACCCAGCAACAGCAAAGAGACAAGGTTCTATAATGTTCCATCGAACATTTCAAACTTCCATCAAACATTTTAAATAAGAAAAGCTGCAGCTTAAAAATGTTAGACACAAGCTAAACTTCTAGAAAGCAGAACCCTCTCTGAAAGAGACACATTCAGGGATAGCAGAAAACATCTTGTGCACTCCTGCTTACATTTGCACACAATAATTTAGAAAGTCATCAAAGCAACTCAAACTTCAAAACATACTAAATTAGACTTAGAGCATAAATATGTTTAAGTGAGACTGACTCCTTCAGGAAGCAGGTCAGACAAACCTTGCTACGTGCAGCATCACAGGACAAGTCAAGTTTGTGCTCCACAAAACCACCTATATGCAAACTGCATAAGCAGCCCAAAAGCCATTTACAGGAAATGTATCTGACTATGCAGTATTTCAGCCAAGGTTGAGTGTAGTGATTTCTAATCATGATAGTGTGGAATATGTGCATGCAATAAATGCCTAGGCAATTTCAGATAACTTCTTGTATGCAGATTTAACCTGCCCTCAAAGCCTGGGACACCGAGAGAACAGTGCTCTAAAACCATTTCCCAAAACCTCATATTTGGTACAACCACACTTTAAACATGATTAAACCTAACCTGGCATACAGGAGAACTACACTTCGAGAAAAGAACTATGACAAGGGACCCATTCAAGACAATCTTTAACACATGGGGAAAAAAAAGCATGAAGAGCAATCCAATCAAGTTAAAGCCTGTGAAACAGGTGAGAGTTTGAGATAATCACTGAGCTACATCAAATTAGGTGAAAGTCCATCATATCAAAGGGCAGGCCAGCTAGGTTGTAACAATTGATAAGGCACATACCATCAAGACAAGGAGTTTCTGAGCAGTAAGGGGAAAAGAGCCATGTTTTGTTAAATCACAGGAACAATTCTAGATGGTAGTGAAGATTCATGGCCCTTCAGGTAACACAGGACTACCAGAGAAACATGATCTGGAGTGAAATACAACTCTGTCCTGCACTTGGAAGTCTGAGTCTTCCACAGCAATACCTCATGGTGTTGGATTTGGTTACACAATTGCTCACTTTTTCAGTGGCATATTAGTATGATACTCTAGTTTTCTGCTTATTTCATGCTCCCTTCCATATTATTACAAAAGTGGCAACAGACATGAATGCTGCCAAACACAATTTTCTCTCGATTTAATGAGCAAAGAAGGGGCAAGATGCATCTAGTTTAAACTTGAGGAGGAAAAAGGGAGATGAAATCCACAATGGAGAAGGAGACCACCACTGATTTTATCAGATTGTGCAAACAGGCATCTAAATATTTTGTGGACATCTTATGAGAAGATTTTTTCAGGACTAAAAATTGTTAGTTATACACTCAATTTTTTTCTGTCTAAGATAAGAGTTCCAACATGCAGTATTTGTTTTATTTCTGGTTTCACAACATTCAAGCCGTTGCCTGCAGAGCTCTCTTGCTGTTCATCTCTACTGTTTCATCAACACATCACATAAAGGAAAGTCCAGCACTCTCCCCATGATGAATTTACAAGACTATGAGTAATAAAGAGGACAAAACATCACTGAACAAAGAATCCAGAAGCATCTGGTAGACTAGCTTATTAGGTAAGCATAATTTAGATTACTGTCCTAAGAAGACAGTCCCTTATTCTGTCAGTTTATTATAGAGACAAAACTATTGTTGCATAGCTGCCATATATTGTGCTGGTACCAGGATTTCCTCAAAAAAATCTCAGGTGTGATATGTTCAAGAATTGTTTATATCCTCTGACAGAGCCATGAAACACAAGTTTCCATTTCTTAAGCAAATGTCTGAAAACAGAGGGCAGCATAAGCCACACCCTGTATCACTACCATTTAGAACTCCACAGAAAAATGACATGCACTTTAATGCAGCTGAAGAATGCAAGGAAGAAAGTTGTTTACATTATACTGTTCTGTTTAAATAGTTTCTCAAGACAGGCTAATGTTTAAAACAGCTTGATAAACAGTGCTCAGTTCTTTGCAGAATTTTCATATTACTAAAAATATTCTCATTTGCTCTTTCTCCTTCTACCATTTGACTTCCTCTTTTGACTGTATTATATTACGGCATGACTAGGCAACCTTAAGAAGCAGCTCTAGCAACTATGCCCACAAAAACCCCACCTTATTTATAGGCCCACCCTCGAATTTTTCAGACATGACTAACCTACAGCTATTATGAAATATTTCTTCATTCATGAACTTCAATAGTATATAAGAGTCATTATTACTACATGGAATGCAATTAAAATTATGAAAACAAGGCTTTTTCTCAGGAGTGACAAAGCACTAATTAGTCAAATGACCATACAACTGTAGCCATTTGCAGCCATAGCAGCAGAATGACAAAATACCAACCCTCACCAGCTTTCAAGAGAAAAAATTCCAAAGCTGACATACAGCCTTAAGCATGGGCTGTACAGGGCTTGCAGTATGGAAGTGTGGGACAGACCACCACACAGTACCAATAAAACTCCCAAGGCTCCCCAAAGATCAGGCTGCTGATTTGTCCAGTAGAGCAGAAAAAATTTAGTGAGCTTGGTTACTATAAAGCTCTGCAACTGACCTCTGCTGATGCGTTGCTTCTCTCCAGAGAGAATGCCAGGGCTGTCAATGATACTGATGCTCTTCAGGACCTCATTTGGTAGCTGAGAACACATGAACCTGAAGGAAAGCAGGGAAAAAACCCATTAACAATAGCTGTAGCTCACAGACTGTAACTTGAGAGCTCCTCATTATACATCTGATTTTAGTAAGACTCAAGTGAGGTTCAAAAAAGTTTCTGAATCCTGGCAAACCACTATGTTTCACAACCATACATGTTTAAGAAAAAATCATAAAGAGAGCTTCTCAAAAAAGAAAACATGGGAAAACCTTGTAAAACTGTACATCTAAGTGCTGATAAGACTTCAAATTTTGCAAGAGCTGACAACTTGGGCTTTAAATGCAACATTAAAAAGAACCATGAAACCACCATTTTGCTAGGACCAAAATTAGTACACACAAGAGAAAATCCTTCATGTACTCCAGCTTATGCCCAAACTCAAAGGCTGAAAAGAGAAGCAAGCAGAAAGCCATAGTGACAATATGTTTATGTTCCAGTACCTGCCACATTTCCCTCTTGCATGATTTAGCAGTGTTTGAGTGATCCCTACTCCCTAACCCAGCACTCTCCTCAGCTGGGGCGCCAGTGAAAAACACCAGTATTTCTCCCACAAACCCAGCCAAAACTATCACACTGCCAGAAGCAAGAGTTCAAATTACACACAGTATGCTCTAAACAATAACCTCCTGCCTCAGCCACGGGAGGCAAATTCAGTGGTGGTATTACGGAAGAATAAATAATTCACGAGGACTCTGAGAGCCCTGCAGAACACTTGGTGTGTTACACGCAAGCTACACTGTTTCTGGGATAGTGACTGAAGAACTTCACTGCCCTTCATCACAACCTGCCTTCAAGAGATTTGCATAAGAGCTTAATCTTCTTATCAGGGAGCAGCTGAAGACACTAAGGAGCACAAGGAGTTACCCACCCTCCTCCTGTGAGGCTGCCCCACACAGGGTTAAGCTGCAGTCTCAGGCTCCAAGATGGGGCTCCCCTATGTCAACCTCTTGCTTCACGAAGCACACTGCCTCAAAAAACAGGACATCACAGACAGGAAATTGGAGCTGTGCCAAGGTCAAGCAGGACCTTTAAGGCCTTGGATGATCAGAGTTAGGAAGAGTTCCGCCAGGCAAATATCAGATACAAAATGTAAACTATATCAAAATCTAGATGCTATTTCATACTGTACAAATCATTCAAAGGAAATTGGGCAGAAGTCCTAATACCTCAGTTCACCTTGCTCTGCAAGAGACCTTATAGCAATGAGCTTTTAACAAAAGCACACAGTGTGCCTTCTTGGATGAAACAGAAACGGCAGCATCACCTGTGCCTCTCCCTGAAACCCAAAAGGGCATACGGAAACAGCAGCCATCCATGCCTGATAGAACCTGAGGGTATGTAAACATAATGTAAAACATATTGTTAGTTTTAGTGGGACACCAGGTATAGAAAATACCTCATATCTGAAGCAAACTGTTAGACTAGGGCTAACTTTATACTAGCTTAAGAAATATTTTTGAAAAAGCAGTGAGGCTCTATTTGAGAAAATCACATTATCTGAACTTGCCAAAACCTAAAGGCTTTTTTATGTCAAAGCAGACACATGATGTGGAAGCACAGTGGATGTGCATAAGAGACAAAGAAAATACATTTAATCATGTGAACCATTACAAAAATACATACATGAAAGCATGAAGCAGCTTTCATAAACCTGGAAGTGTGAAGACTGAATTTTCATGTGTATTTTTTCTTATCACTCTCATCCAACCTTAGAAAGCCCAGTGCTTGTTCAGTATCACCGAGATGTTTCTAGACCTATCTTATGGGAAGAAAGGCACCATTATGCCAGCTGAACAATACAGCAGTGTCTTGACTCAGGCATCACCCAAACAGGGACAGCTGGAAAAGACCAAGCGACAAAATAGAGAATTACAGGCCTTAGAAATGCAAGCACTGCCATCTTTACAGCAGTCATTAGTGGCAATGGGAGGAGAAAAGTACATGGTAAACACATAGGAAATAGAAGCATGAACTCAGAATTAACTGCCTGTTAGCTTTTAGAATATGTCCATAAGATAAAGATGGGTTAAAAAATCTTGCCTCAAACTAACATTCTAGACAACTTAAAACTGTAATGATAGTGGTCTTTGAGTATCTCTTTTCACTGAGACTTATTTCTTAACATACCACTTCATGCAGGTCATGTAAGTGCTGGATCATAAAAAACAGAACTACATACTCTCCACCTGAATGACAGACTTAAAGAAAAAGTGTTGCAAAAACAGTTGTATGAATGAGATGACTGCAATATCTGATGACACATCAAAATAGACCAGGACCATGCATTTCTTCTCAGCAGCACTGATTTATTTACACGCTTTTCTGGTATAAGGCAGTATTCTTCCCTCAACAGCATTCAAGGGCACACTAGGTCCTGTCCCCCTTCCATTTCCTCCCCAACTTTTCTTAAAAGTATACAGGATAAGGAAGAGATTAATAGAAGAACACCTCCCACAAGCAGTGAGATACAGGGGACAATTAGAAGGGGTCATGGAAAAAGACAAAACCAAGGTAACATCAATAAATTAATGCAGCTAATTACTAAGTACAAGCCTTGATTGTGATACCATGTTCTTGTTTGTTTCATTTTTTCCATTACCTCAGTCCCTGTTTCCTGCCATTTGGATTGTTACACTTGGATGAAAAGGGCACTCAACTTCATAGTTTAAGTGTTCATAGCCTTAATTCCTCCATAAAACAAAACACTAGGAGTGGGAAACCTTTAAAAAATAAAAGGGTGGAGGGAGCAAAGTAAAATATGCACTATGATTACAGGTAACCTGTTAGGAACTCATAGATACTGAAGCCTCAGACAACTTCATCTAAGTGAAGTCATAAAGAGAAAGGAGTTGGTAAGTTTTGGAAAATGCTAGGAAAGACAAGCTCCTAGATTTCCACGGAATAACTAACACGTAAGTGTGACTGTTGGTGAAGATAAGGGTGCTCACAGCACTTCAATATAACAACATCACAGTCACCAAAAGAACTGGGATAATTTAGTCAGTTACTTTGAAAGTATACCTTTTTAGCTAGCCAATGATCTTGCCTAACAGAAGGAACTTGACACAACTAGTTAGATGATTTAGGCAAAAAAATTACATTGCCACTCATCCAAACAAATACATATCATTATTAAATGTCCTGTGCAAATATTTGAATATTATGCAAAATACATTTTATATAATTTGTATTTTAAGTATATTAATTTTTTGTAGAGAGAGCACAAAGGTGAGGAAAGGGAGAAACAGAATAGTGCTCTGGAAGACAATTTAGGCAATCATCACAAAATTATTGTTTAAAATGGGACTTGACTACAGCTTCCCACAGCACACATTCTTATCTCTGCAAAGCGATAGCCAAGCCAACTGTAAGCAGCTATAAACTTTCTTCTTTGAGTAAGCACAGCAATAGATAAAACTGTACATGATGAACTTTTAACACGCATGCCAGTATTTATCAGCAAAACAGGAAAGTTTATTGTTAAAAAGAACCAATTTAGATTAATTGGCTTCCAAAGTGAGGCCTCCATGTCAAGTTACCATCAAATACAGGAAGAAAACAAGGTGATTGCTCAGACAATAAGAATGGAGATATTAGTAACTAACTTTCAACTGGAAATATTTAGCAGGCTACTTAAGTTTACTATCAAAATATTCACAGCCCCTGAACAATTCTTCCCTTTTTATAAATACTCAGCAGAAGCTAACATTATCTCCCTGGTCTATGGAACTACCTGAACACCCAGGTAGTTGATAATAAACACTTAGCAGCTTGAGCTCTTACTTTATCCATGGGGCACATTTGAATCTTTTCCATTCTTGTAGGTCTTTGTACATATCCCAGCAATTCACAATTTTAAATAGCTATCCCAAGATATCCAGTGAAATCAGTGGAAAGAAGCAAGACAGCACCAAAGGGAAAACATTTGTTTCCTTTTTTTTTTGAATGGTAGTTTTTATTAGGTTAGTTAGTACTAACCTATCAGTTTGATTGAGTAGAATTTTTGCATAAACTTAACCTGAGCTCTACCTGGTGTCATGCTTCACAAACAAGTCACCCAGTGGATCATTTCTACAGTTTTCTGTGAACTGGTTTTAACAACTATTTTCTATTCAGATAACTGAATATCTATCATAATGCCACCCTACCTAGTACTGCTTTTCTAAAATTTAATTCACCTGAACTGCCATCATTCCTGCTTATATCTGAATATTTATTCCATGCTGTTCAAAACAGAACATGCCAAAATTTAAATGTAATCATCAGACGACAGAAAACGAGAAGATCTCACCTGTTCAGGAACGCATTTCCAAAGCGGCCGAGTTTCCGGAATGGCTTCTTAGGATCAACAACAAGGGCATTTCCAGGAACATTTCCCTCTGTTTCTCCATACATTACAGCAATAAAGGAATCTGTGGTGGGCTCTGGACCAATCCTCATGCCTGGGAAGTCTTGCTCAAGCAGGTATCTGGAGGTGGAGAATACATAAATGCATTTACACACAATAGCTATATTTATACTTAAATATTTCAAATCGGGATCCATGGCAACCACAGATACCCACAATTTACTTGGAAATTTCCAAGAATATGCATGTTCTATAAGACTACATTTACCTGCATTTTATTATTTCTGTTAACTGGGGAAGGAGGAAGAGAACTGAATTAGTTTTGCACAACATCTAGATAAAAGGATAAAGTTTACAAAGACAGCATGGAAAGCACTCCCTCAACTGCAGCACCTCAACCATTTAAGTGGATGCTTCTACCAAAGATCTGAGTGCTGTATGTTACACTACAACACATGGCTGCTTTTCTGAGTGTTTTCAAGCCTATGTCAGTGCTGCTGGTACAAAAAGGGAATGGTTTGAAGCTGCATGTAAGCAGATTCATCTGGCTGACAGATCTAACCCTTTAATCAATTTGGTTTGATCTCACTAACTTTAACTGATGCTACCAGAGGCAAAGTGAACCATTACGAGACAATAAAATCTGTTTGGGAGTGAAGAATATTTTTTCTTTTCACCTGCACATCGAAAATTAATTGCTAAGTCAGATCTGCAGAAATTTAGGCCTAACAGTAAAATTCTTCCAAAAGGCATCAAGTCAGGTAGTGCTGTACCACTAGAAACCATCTTGCACCTCCTTTTAAGCAGTCCACTGACAGAAGACACAGACAGCACATACTCAGAGGGCCAAGCCTTGACTTTCCAGACAACAGGGTCTGAAATTAATTGTGTATTTAAGTACTAAAACCTAATGGAACCAGGGCATTTATTTACATAAAAAGCCTGTCTGCATCCCTTCATGGACTGCAAGTGTGAAGTAAAAGCAGCCCCGAGCCCTTTGAGCAAACCTCCCTCTAGCATACATTCTGTGACAACTGCCATCCTTCATAGAGACACAGACAACACTGCTTAACTTTAAAGCATGAGTGTTATTGTTCTCAGTCACAACAGCACCATCTTGGCGCTCAAGACTAAAACCGAGTGCTTTCAATGTCACCTTGCAATTCTTAAAAAAACCACAAACCAACACAATTTTAACCAAATGCAATTTAACTATTTACATAACCAAAACTGGATTTACATGAGAATTCTTCAGGCACAGGTTGTGGTCCTGGATACAATGACAGCACTAGTTTTGTTAAATTTATATTAAAACTGCTTTTTTAATGAATGTTTATTCTGGACTTAATCCAACAGTGCTATGCCTATTCTGCTATAATTTCCTAAATCAATACTGATTTGAGAGGACTTGCTGGCTGCTTTTGCTGCAAAAAAAACCATTTTACATGGTATCTATACTTGCTGAACAATCTTGGTCTTCAAACAAAGTACCCAAGCATTCACAAACTTTATAGATCAGTGCACAGAAGATGAATTTAAGGAACTAAATATATGTTATATATTTCAAAGACTGCTTTCCACTAGCCTTAGCAAACTGGCTCCAATTAGCTCAGTCTATGATCAGGGAGCATGGAACAGTTATTTACATGAGATTTCCTGTAGCTTTCAGCTTCCAAAAAAAGAAACTGCAAAAATGCCAATACCAAAACTTGTGAGGAAGGAGGAACATAAGAACAATTATGCCAGAACATGCCAAAGTCAATCTATTTTATCTCTAGAATAAGCTGTACCTAATACACAGTAACAGGGAAATAAAACTGACCACTCTCCAAAAGCAAATGAAACAACAATCAAACCTCTCTGCCCACACAGCTTTGTAAAAGGCAGCAGATCCCTCACTGTACAAATCAGATCATGAAGTGATCTAAACAAAATTAAGACAAAACACCTTTAATTGCTCATCAGTTGAACCCCTCACGGAAATCCAGGGTTTTCAAGTGTTGTGGCAAACAGCAGAACACGTGAAACACCAAAGGTGTGTTCCCACCTCTTGACAAAATATCACTGCAAACCAGAGTTCTCTAAAATAGGACACCAAGGAAAACTCACAGAAGCCACTAAAATTTTTCAGATTGGAATTCTCCATGGCTTTGGTTTTGAAATATCAATTATACTTTTGTCTCCTAAAATAAGTTTTTTAACTTGCCATGATAAAATGTTCTATTTCCAACATCGCTTTTCCTCATTGTCCTTCTTTTAAAAGAGAAAGGGTCTCTAAGAGACTTGTTAAATAAGCTCCTCTGTTGACACAAATTGTCATTCTCAGACTTCTGCTGACAGAGGTAGCAACTTACAAGGTGACAGACAACATATACAAGAAGATGCTCCAAGAGCAATAAACATAAAGAACACACACTGAATCAAATGCACAGGAGTGAAGTCCCACATCCCAGGTCAAGGAAAACTACATGGTGGGATTTAAATGCAGGAGCAGACACCTCCAGGCTAGCAGGATAATTGCCATCTCTTGTAAACTCATAAATTACAGCATGATTATGGAAATTCAGTGGTGACCATCTTTTAGATGCCTATAAAAGTAATTTCATGGCCTGCTCATGAATTTGCTGCATGTGTAAAGAGTTACAAGTACAGAGTACCTTTCATTATTTCCAACATCTCTTTTTGATGCTCTGAACTTAATAGTGCAAATTTAGATTAGCTGTTTATAGAAATTACTATTTCCATAATAATTTTTTTCCATAATTTATTTTCCAGAATAAATGCTACTGAACTGCAATGATACTCCCAAGTTAATGTCATAAAGGCAGCTTTAAAAAACAGGTTTTTATAGCGATAACAACCCAGGAAGGGAAGACCTCCTTCCAAATACCAAGCCCCACCCAACCGTCACAATGCTCTGCATGGTACAACTATTCAGCAGACATAGGAATCACTTTGCAGCACAGGTATTTTCCATTGAGATTGGCTACAATTGCACATCAAGAGTTAGTACAGACTAAAATAAACCTGTTCTTGAGCACTGGCTGTGCTCAAGTGTGATGGGTTTGGCTGGAACAATAGCTACTATGCGGCTGTGTTTTGGATCTGTGTTGATAATACAGGGATGTCTTCATTACTGCTGAGCAGCACTTAATAGCCTTTTCTGCTTCTCACCCCGACCAGAGAACAAAGAGTTAAGAGGGGACACAGCTGGGACAGCTGATCCCAACCGACCCAAGGGAAGTCCTGTACCATATGGCATCGTGCTGAGCATACAAAGCTAGGGAAAGAAGGAAGAAGGAGACATTTGGAATGATAGCATTTTCTCTTCACAAGTCACTGTTATGTATGATAGAGCCCTGCTTTCCTGGGAATACCAGAACATCTGCCTGCCCAGGAAAAGTACTGAATTAATTCCTTGCTTTGCCTTGCCTGTGATGCTTTTATTGTACCTACTAAACTGTCTTTATATCAAGCCATGAGTTTTCTTGCTTTTACCATTCTGATTCTCTCCCCCATCTCACTGTGCAGGGTGTGAGTGGCTGTGTGCTGCTTGGCTGCAACCTGGAGTTGTGGGGTGGACTAAGCTACAACACCCTGTACCACACTCCTCAGTGTGAAAGAACAGTTTTACTTACCCACACAAAAGGGAAGAGCAGTCTCCTGTAAAGTGAAAAGCTGCCAATGTTTCTGCAGGAAATTAGCACAGGAAAATACCTGGATTTTCAGCATCTACAGCTACATGCTCTTCTAAGGAATTTTCAGCAGAGAAGGAGTTCAAGAAGGCTTACAGGAAGAATGCTTAAAAATAACCAATGCCCTAAAGACAGTCTAGATCAAACAACAGACATCCTGTTGATTCTTCTCTCTTTGTTTTTACCTGGACTATAACCTTTCAGCTCTGCCAATAAACATTCATCTATGTTCCTTTGCAAGATGTATAGCTAGACTATGGGAAACTAGTTCACAAAGTTCCAGAGATAGAAAAGATTACTCAAGCTGAATATACTCATTATCATCTGAAGTCTAAATCCATTAGCTAGGCCACACTAATGCACAAAAGCAAGTGAGCTGGACAGAGCAGCACTGAACAGGGACACCCTGTGATGCACTGGGAGATGAACCCGTGGCTCCTTTATAGGGCTGCTCACCTCCATACTACTTACTGCACCAAGTTATTCCACTTCTTTTTTTTTAACACAGCAAAACTTGCAGATATTTGCTTTAGTGTAAGAATTCTGCTCTAAATAACTCAAATCTTTCATGTAGAGCTAGTGAAGAAGTTACAGCTTTCACGCAAAGAAATTAAGAGGAACCTTCCTCTCACTTCACCACAAAGAAATGGATGCAGCTGCACAAGTGATCACACACTACTTGCAGACTCCAGACATTATGCATATAAAAGGGTGCTTTCACAAAAGTCAGCTCTGGATGAGTGAAATAGCAGGAAGTTTACCATTTTTAACGTCTGAGTAATACCTGTGAGCAAAATAAAAGCACAGTCTGACAATCTGAGGAATTTACTTCTGGTTTGTCTCATGTTGATAAGTTCTTTAAAAAAAATCAGTTTCCTACACTTTTAAAACAGAATGAAAGAAACTACCTATTTGCATTGACTACCTCCTATCTTTTTTTCATACTTTTTTTTCTAAAACAGGCACAAGAAATTGAGAAAATTACAGAAGCTGCAAGGCCAAGCAGCTCGCATATAAGATAACAACTGGCTCTCACCATACTCCCACTCCATTAAACACAACTGGATAAGCATTAACATTTGGATGTATTTGTTTGAATTGTCAGCATTGTCAATTATGTGAATAAAACTATCACCACACTACACCTTAGACAGCAAAACTGACTGGCTTCACTGCATTGTTCCAAGTGCCAAAGCGGATAAACAGCATTGAGTGAAAAAACATAAGAGCTGTTAGAAACCTGGAAGTGTTTGTTTGCATATCTTAATCCCCAGGGACACTTAGTCACTGGTACATGAGTGTTTTCCATAAGATTCAGTGGAAGGAACTGGGTGGATATGAATGTGTCAGAGGTATGAAAATGTGAAGTTCTCACGATAACGTCTCAAAGTAAATCCCAAATGAATATCTGACAGCTAAACAGAATTGTTATGTTCACACCTAAACCCAATGGGTAGACCTAATATGCCCTCCTATGAAGTCAAGAAATGTGAACAAAAAGCAGTTTCAATTATTTTAAGCAGTTTTTAATTATTTATTTAAGAATTAAAATAATGTTTACTTATTAAAATGTTTGGAGGAATAAATCCCCCATAGCGCTATGTCATTCTAAGAAAAATTATCTACAACAAGTATAGGATCATAACAATCTTGAGAGGGTATGACATTTTTCCATGGGAGATTCAGCCCACCAGAGGGAAAATTTATTTCTGGCTGACCTGGACACTACAATATTTTCCCATCTCTTCTTCTAAGTCTTGCACACAGCGTAAAAGAACTTTTTCCCCCCCCTTTTCTCCTCTAAATTGGATTTTGAGTAACGGTCACTGTGACAGTATAGTCTAACTTGCTGCCCATCTTCAATTGAATATTTTTTTCATGCTGATTCGGCTAATTATTATCTATGCTACAGAGAAAGAACACTGTATAATGAGTGTTGATCATAGCGAGATCCTTTAGAAGCAATAAAAGATATTCTGCTACGGATTTGGACTCAAAAGTCAATTCCTGTCTTCTCCAATACCTTGTACAAGATTAAACTGCTCTGCAAGGTACCTAAAATGTGCATAACAGAAAGGGGTAAGAGAGTAAAAAGAAGGGCACATCACAGTAGAGACAACCTCTTGTATCAAGTTGGTATTTCAATAAAACACATCTTTGAAAACTTCATCTCTGTCAAAATTGTCTGAGCATCTTCAGCCAGCACTGACAAATGCTTAAAAAAAAGCTCACAGGAGCTGTAATAAAGAATAGTTCTTTTCTCATTCAGACTGTACATTAGTATCAGTCAACCCTTTTGCTCAGTATTTTATTGTTACAGCGATAACAAGTTACTCAAAAACCAACAGTAGCAAAAACACACCTAAGGCACTGCAAGGAATATTAAAGTTTATAAGCACAATACTGACTTGTACTTCAGTCAAATATGGGCAGCTATAAAGGACAGAATAGCTGAATGTCCATAAATCAAGAACCTGTGTCATCAACCAAGGCAAACTCTTTCAGGAGCGGAGACACAGAGTTTTCTATGAATTGCAAATAACAGAACAAAGCTGCTGACAGGGAAAACAAGTTCTGGTACACACACATTTGGGACCATTCTCCCTCCCTCTGTATTAACTGTGTCCATAAGCCAAGTAACAACACTTATCTGCAAATATATACAGACTAACAAGGCAACTGTAATTTTAATGAAGAAAATGAATACGTATGCCTAGAGAAATGTTGGAAAAACACAAGTCAACGACCCCTCCCCCCCACACCACATTGTGACTGTCTGTGGAGATCCTGAAACTAAGTTTCTTTTCTTGTAATTACAACCCTATTTCTATTTTTAAAATATTCCTCTAAGCAACACTTCTTTATGTGTTCGTGGGAATTCAGTAATAAACAGTAAAGAAACCATGTTCAGCTTCAAACTTTTAATTAACTAGTCGTAAAACCTGAAAAGACACATGATTAGTTCTGCAAACATCTGAAAAGCTCTCAGGTGATTAAAGGCAAACATTGATCTTCAGTGGACAGAGGGGGTAGGTATTTTGCACTGCAAGAAGAAAACAGTGTTATGGAAAGCCTGCCTGTAATCTTTGGGACTGAAAGATAAATGTTTGTAAATTTTACAGAAGGATGATAATGAACTTCAGATGTAAGCAGGTCAAAATGTGAACCAAGTGGCCTCTCGTTGTCTTTTGCAGAGTTAGGCAAAACCTTAGACTGATTTGGAAGGGGCATATGAGGGGGAAACTCAAACATATGCAAAATATGTACAGATTCATAGTACTGAGCATATCTGACATATGCTTCAGCTTCCTAAAAATGACTTACTGAGAAACTTAGAAACAAGGAATATAGGAAAGACAGAAAATACTGTAACAGGAACAACACTGTTAAGCTGCCTTAGTAGCGACACTGCTTCTTCAATGTGACTGATCAAAATAAAGGCCCATGGAAGGGAAGACTTTCCAGATACCACGAGTTTTTCGCCCAAAACTCCCGTCACTCTTCTATGATCACATTCGATCTATGCATTAAGCTACTTTTGGGAAAGAAAGGGGAGGAGATCGGGTTAAATGATCCCTCATGGCCAGTACCGTTTTCGCACGAAGCCCCTGGTTTTCCTTTGAAACAACTTAGAGATTCAAAGAACTAAGAGGAAGTAGACAATGGGGTTTACACGTTCTCAGCAGAACATGAAACAGAGCAATATTCCTGAACAGGAAGCAAGCGGCAGAGCCTGTAACAGGGTCGGGAGCGGCACCATCCCGGGCACAGCACGGAGAGTCTGGGGAAGGTCGCCGGGCGCGGGTGACCATCTGTCACCTGCCCGGGCTCGGCTCTCACCCTCACAGCCAGGGGCGGGCTGGGCTGGCCGCGGGGGGCGCCGCCAGGGCGGGGGAGGGATTTGCCGCAGGGCAGGAGGTGAGCGGGGAGGACCCGGGGCCGCCGGGGGTCACCTACCGGATGAAGGTGGTCTTGCCGGTGCTGTACTGCCCCACCAGCAGCACCATGGGCTTGTTCTCGAAGTCGGCCTCCTCCAGGGCGGGCGAGTGGAACTCATGGAAGCGGTAGTGCTCCTCCAGCGGCAGCAGCTTGCGGAGGTAGAGGTCGCGCAGCCCGCCCGTCACCGTCTGCACCACGTCGGCGCC
>VWZU01015336.1:459931-544128 GCA_013397095.1 Sterrhoptilus dennistouni
AGCGCTCCCCGCTCCACTCAGCGGCGGGGCCGGGCGGGGCCCGTCTCCCTGCAGCACACACCCTCGGAGCCGGGTGCGACTGGGTTTTTTTTCTGAAGGGGAAGTTGGTCTGGGGTTTTTGTCCGAATCCGAAGATTTTTTTAATTTTTTTTTTTTTTTCCCTGGCCGCAAGTCCGCCTCTGGAGGTTTAATGGTACCTGCTGCTCCTCTACCCCAAGATCTCAGCCCCTTGCCATGAAATCCGGAAACACTTTGACAGCTCCCATCTGAACGCCAAATGCTTCTCGTGTTTTTCTGATGATGGTTGGCTGTCTTTGGATGCGAAAGAAATGTGTGACTAAGCGCCGTGGTGTTTAGCCAAGACATCAGGCAACTGTTTTAAACACAGTGAAAAATCTTCGTGTAACATGGAAATCTTTTCTGTGAGGCGTGGGTAGAAGATACGGCCATTAGTTCTAACCTTAGGTCCCGCATTGTGTTAAGGAGGATCGCCTTGCCCATTGATTTTACAGGAGATTTTAGTGGAGTGTAACACCAGATTCACCACAACCTTGGGGAAATCAATAAAGCAAGTATTTTTTGTCCTCAAGCATTAATGTTTGTGCTCAGTAATTGAAAAAAAAAATACCTCGGGATCTCAGTTAAAAGAAAAGGAGTGGATTTTTTTTGCTGAAACTGTGTTTAAACACATTATTACAAATGTACCTTTTGTGTGACACACTTATGGCTCCTTTGCAGCATCCATGTAATTCGAATCTCTTTTTGCTGGTCCAGCACATCTACTGTTTCATATTTTTGTCTATGTGCCTTTCTTCATCCTCATTTCCATATGGAATACTGCATTTTCTTGGTATGCTCCAGGTCTTTTCTAAATACATCAGCAGGTTTAGATGTGCTCTTTTCATGTCCTTCCTCTCTATGCTGTTCCTCAAAGAACAGATGTTAGACTTTAGCAGTGCTCAGTTCTGGGCATTTAACCACTTTGTCTTTTCTTGGTTCCTTGCTTTGCATTTTATTTAGGGCTGTGCATATATTTTGCAACTCTTTTGTTGCAATTTCCATGCTGAGTCCAAAGATTTTATACCATTTCACACAGGGTCTTGCTGGCTGATTTCCTCATTTTTTAAAATCTCCTTTTTATAGTTTGGTTTTGTATTCCTTTAATTGTCATTAATTCTCTCTATGGCTTAATGCATATGTAGTTAAGTCATCCTTGTAATTACTTACACGTTCTCTATTTTACTTCAGTAATTTCTTTTAAATTAGTCTTGTATCACCACATCTTTAGTGGTCTGGTTGCTCCTAATTATTAACTATCTGCAAAAATATCTGAGCTGTGAAAAAACTAAGTACTGTAGTGTGGAGTGAGGTCCCTTTCCTCCTTGACTGTGGTGCTAAATCCAGTATTTAGTGACTGGAGAACCTTACATAGCTCACATACCTCACAGGGCAGGTATGATACTGCCTCAGACTGTCCTCTGAGTCTCTGGGAATTCATGATGCAGTGCAGGACTGAGGCAGATGCAGAGCCATTGTATTTTTTCAGTCCCTAAAAATTTTCCAGTGGATGCCTCAATCAGTTTTTTATCAACAAGAAAACTTGATTGCATGTGTGCAAAACTACTCAATTTGTTTAAACCTGCTGTTTGCTAGTTTTGTCTGGTCTTTTCTAGGTCTTGTGATAGAAGAGAGGTGCGTTGACTTTATTTATCTCTCTCTTCTCTGCCTTTCATTCCTCCTGTTCTTTTTCTAGGTTGCAGATTCCTTAGCTATTCATACCTTGTGTGGAAGCAGTTTCACCTCCTTGATCAGGCATGGCATCTTCCTCTGTATCCTTGTTGAACATAGAAAACTGAGATACTGAGTAATTATTCCACGAAAGATTTTTAAAATGGGGTAAAGTGCTTATTGTTCTGCATGACCCTTTCGTGTCTGCTGGAAAGCAGCAGGAAGGGCAGGGAAGTGTTTGCACTCACACTCCTCATTCTGCAAGTCTTCAGACTTCCTGCCTAGATGCTTCCTGCTGTCGGTAAAATAATTTTTGCCCTTCAGACAATAGTGCTCTAACTGCATATAGGAACCTGGGAGTGCTTCCAAATTCCCAGGTCTGGCTGTGCCCTCTGGCTAAATCCCATCCCATGCTGTGATGAGATCCAGCATTCATCAGCAGGACTGCTGTCTTTGCTCTCTTGTTTCCATGGGAGATAAACTCTGGGCATACAGTTCAGGAGCTCTATGGATTCCTTTAACATGAAGGTATATATTCACTGACCTCAGTGGCAAGCAGAAGGTTATATCTCTGTGCATCACCTAGAAAGGGACCCTCAACCTTGGTGGCAAAGGAATTTGTAAGACTTCCATTTTTGGCCGACAATAACAGGATTTCTTGACAAAGAATACTACAGCAGAACTGAGGAGTAGGGAAGCCTGTAGGAAACATGGGCTTGTGGGTATAAGATGTCTAATAAATAAAACAATAGCATTGAATTAAAAAAAATTTAGAAGAATAAATGTAGAATATTACAGATTCCATCTGTCAAAACCCCAGACTGCTTACTGGAAAGGAAAAATGTTTATGTCACAACCAAGGCATCAGAAAGTCGAAAGCTGATGTTCTGTTAATTTCAGTTGTCATATTCTATAGCAAGTTAAAAAAATCGCATTTGCATGAGTGATATTAGGTATACAATTTTAGTTTTGCTTTGTCTGTGTTCCTTGTGTCTTTTCAATGTAATTTTCTCAAACAGTTAAATATTATCAATATTAAAGAACATTTGATATTACCAATAGCATTTAAATCCAGCTTGCTAAAATAAATTAACATGAGTTAGTTCTTGTAGAAATGGGTCTTAGTTGTAATCCTAAACTCAAGGGGTCCCAGGATCCTGGACTAGCTTACATCTAGGTCTGGAACAGGTATACTTTCTTCTTCAATAATTTTTCAGCAGCTATGAAATGTCTGCTTGTTGTCTTTGTCTTGCTAGTAGAGGGAAAAGAACTTAAAGTAAGTGGCTGAAACATGTATTTGGTATGAAAACTATTTATTTGCTGTAACTCTTACTCAAAAGAAGTGGTTTATTATATAAATTTAATATTTATTTACATTCACATAAAGATTTCTTCATTCATGAATGGCTTCCTTGATTTTGTTTTAGAGACAATGGATTTTGTTCTCTACTGCATTTCTGGACTGGCAATCCTCTGTTTCTATAGCACAGGTAGAATACAAACAGTGTAAACTTCCTTGTCCACACAGTTTGGCCCTGGCCTGGAAGGTCACTTCTGCAAATGCAGTGGAGCACAGCCTCACCTAGCTGTGCTCCTGAGGCTGTCAACGAGGGAAGCACATTAGTTCATTAAGGAAGAGCTGTTTTTTTGAGTTTATTCCCTCCACTGACAGACAGGCTGAACATTTTTGATGACAAGTGAAGTGCTATTCTTAGCTTTCTTTGGCTTTTCTTCACTTCCTAATAAAATTCCTTTTCTTCTTCATCAACAGGACTCATAGATACTTTATTTCACATTCCCTGGTGCTGGGCAGTCAGCCAAGAGCTGGGTTCCCTCTCTGTCAGGCACACACACGCCGCGGCCATCGGGTGGTTTTTGCAGCGCTTGCTCTTTCTTATGCTGCTTTTTCCGCTCCACAGCTGTACGCAAGGCCCCGAGAATCAAATCTTTGTTGTTCTGGACATTGTAGTAACTTAGATTCACCAGCTTGTCAAAATTTTCCTCTGAATAGCTCAGATTGTTTATGTAATATGGGCCACAGGTGTTGGCAACGTCAACCTCACCCTCTGCCATCTCTGACGGACTACGCTTCACACCTAACAGACAAACAATGACTTGGTTAATTTCTAAAAAAACAGGGTCTGGGTGTTTCTCAGGCATGCACAAATAGTGGATCACAACCCTAAACTAAATCAGATTTTTGTTCAACTCCGCACTGATGGGACACAGCATATGAGCAGACCAAGCTTCTTATCTATCTGCTAGTACACAGAATAAATAGGTTCTTGGAAAGAAAGAGGTCAATTAATTTTGTTGGATTCTGAAGATTACTGATTCCAGTATGTGTCTTTGACTGCTAAAGGATGGCTGGAGATCCCACCCATGGGGCAGAGACCTGAGGACGTGGAGATCCACTGCTGTGTGCTATCCTGTAATCCCATGACAACGGTTTCACCCCAGCCAGCAGCTAAGCAATGCATCTGCTTGCTCAGTACACCCTCACCACTGGGATGGAGAGAGAATAGAAGAGCAAAGTGAGAAAATGTGGGTGGAGATAAAGACAGTTTAATGGGACAGAAAAGGAAGAACAACATAATTTTCATTCCAGATCGCAAACAAATTAACTCTTTCCCAGACGAAACTAGGTTCACATATGTTTTTATGCTTCCTCATTTTCACAGACATTTTGGTTTTCTGACAGCTGGCATGAGGGAAGAGCATTAGCAACCCAGGAATGGTAGGTAATATTGTCAGAGAAACTATCAGAAACATGAGAATTTTTCTGTCGGCCTCCAGTGAGACACATTGCCAAGAGGGTGTTATTCTAGCAAACAAGCACTCTCCCCAGTCACAGATATCTGCACCACAGCAGCCATGGCAGGCAGGTAGGAACTGGGAAAAGTCAGCATCTCACTGACAGGACCTCTTGCATTTGGGGAATCTTCTCTACCAACATGGATCTACCAACAATGATCAAAGAGTTCTGATTTTCCTTGAAGGATCTCTCATAGTCCAATAGATGTACTCCTCTCAGCTTTGCAGACAGAGTTACAGACAACTGGTACCACTCAACTGAAGCAATCTAAGTCTCACACAGAGAATTTCCTTTCTACTTGATTATGGAATAGCCTAACAGTGCAGAAGTTAACCAGTTTGAATGTGTCAGCTTTACTTGTTTACTGCCCAGACTCTAAATTCCCTTTCTGGACAAGCTGATGGATGAGCTGCCTGTTCATGTGATTGTACTAAAGCTTCACATGCTGTCCAATTTAGATCTGGGCTAGGGCATGGTACTGAAGCACTATAAATTAAGCTGATCTCTGCCTGTCACTAACAAAGGATAGACATCTTTTCCATCCTCACTGGACCTTTTGCAGCATCCATCCTGCTGCTATGGAGGTCAGGTCTCAGCTGCACAGTGTCAGTCCTTCCAAAAAAACTGCCTGCACATAGTCCTTTCATGACAGCTCAGCTGACACTTTGCTGGAGGGGGCACGACAAGGACCCCTCTTCTTTCTCGTCCTGTTTAGTCTCATCTTGCAGCTACCAGCTGAACCGGTTGGGCAACACAAGCTTGCCTCAAGCGTATGCAGTATGCAGATATCATGCAGGCCCTTCATATTCATTTTCTTCGTACCTAGCAACACCCCTTTTTAGACTCCCTGACAATATATGTTGGCATTTAACATCTGCATATCATCAGATGTACACCTGACAGCAGATAACTGACTTAGGCTAGGCATCACTCATTTCTGGAAATTATTAAGGGGAAGAAGGCAAGCAAACTCCCTCACAGAGCAATACAAAAGAGCAGGGCAGTATTGAAAAGAAGTACAGAAGCTAAATCTCAGCTCTTCTAGTTCCTTCTTCTTTTCTCCTTTCTTTAATTCTCTCTACAAAGGGCAACTGCAGAAAGCAACCTTTCAGTTACCTGATCAGTGGTGAGAGTTGGAGTAGAATAGCGTGTGTACATGCATAAATACACTTAGTCTATTTGAATACGGATCAAAACCCCAGTTTTGCACCTCAAATGTGCAATTAACTCAATTGACAAAGCAAAAGTACCGTATTATTTTTTTACAACTTACTTAATATAAAAGGATAATAATCGATGCAATTGATGCATTTGTTTTGGTTTTAAATTGAATGTACCATGTATTAACCCAGAACTTCTGACTTTCAAGTATACTGTCTTTGAAGTGAACTCACAATCTGAATTAGGAATTTTAGCATATGGAGAAGGAGTAACTGAGACTTTGGTAGCAAGAGAATATTATGGCATGTGGGATATGGTACCAGGACTTAGAATTCATCTGTTTAGAAGTGACTGGCAATGTTGCTATTGAAGCTCTTTAAATTTCAAAGTGAACAGACACTGTTGGAATGGCTCAGTGTTGTACTTTCATCACTTCACTACGTTTCACTGTTACATTTTCATCACTTTGCTAGTTCATACTTTTGTTTTCAAGGTTATCTACCTAACTGTAAGCCTGAAAATTACTTTAACAATGAAATCCTTAGACTCCTTGGAGCATTCTCTAACAGGAGAGAACGACAAGTATGAGAGGAAATTACCCCTGCTAATTTCTGCTACTGCAGAGAAACAGAATATTCTTTTCTTCAATTAACTACAATCTGCTTATGAAAAGCCAAACAAAAATCTGAAGAGGAAAATATGTGCCAAAGGCTAATCTCACATGCTTCTCTATTGTCCAGGAAAAATCACATATTTTAATTTTCTTGATATGATTCAGCTCTAAGCAAAGAGAGTTCAAGTCTGTTATTACAGCATAATCTGAAAAACAGATATTATCCAGTAAAAAAAGAGGAAGAAAGTGGCCAGTGGCTCTGTTAATTTGATGAGTAATTCTAATTCTTAACTTACCAGGTGCTTTGTATTCCCTGAAGGTGTCATTTACTAGAGGGAAAAATATCACAATAGGTGTTTCTGGGCTCTCTTTATCACCAATAACGTAGCATTCTTTCAGATGTGGAGTTTCCTGATCATCTGGCAAGGAATTTGTAGGGAAAGGAATTCCCTGTTTTGCGAAGTATTTAGAGGCATCTTTCAGGGGCTTGTTGCCATAACAGGAAAACAAAACAAAAAAAACCACCAGAACAGGAAGAACTTTGAATTTGACCATAATCTAATTTCACTGGGAGTATTTGTGGGGCAAAAGTCAGGTTCTGACAGATTATGGTACTTACCCAACGTGGGTATAGGTTGTTTATGGATCCTAGACTTGGAAGGCCAGAGTTAAGTGAAATGGGTCTGAAATCCACATGCCTGTCTTTGAAAATCTACATTGGCTATGTTTCACATTTGGCTATTAAAAAGTTGCCTTTAGGTAACTCTTTATTCCTATGGAATTTAACATTCCTAAATGCAAACTGTTGTTGCATTTATTTGTATATCTGGTTTTCTGCATCAAACCTTTCTATTTTTGCAGTTATATTGTCCTGAAGGTACATTTTCCCTTGCATAGGAATATGTATGATTGCATTGAGAAATATTAGACAATGTTTAAAGGCAATTAGCTTCATTCATTCTACTTCTGACTGCCTTCAAATCAGCTAAAACTACTTACATGTAAAAATGGGCAAGTACAGTTTACTAAATTATTACTTCCTGATAACATTTGTACTGTTCCATAAAGATATGTGACCCCCAGTTAACAGTAAACTGTTAACTTATCAACACTTCCCAGATATTGGGGAAACATAAAAGTTTCTGTGAGTAGAGAATCAGCGGGTCTGGGAACTCAGTGATGAAACAGAGAAATCAGTGAAGAAGAATGTGCAAGACTCACCCCTGTCTGTGAACCTGAGCTGTAGTTGAAATGCAAAATGACATCCACTTTCCTTTCTGGTCTCATGAGGGGTGGGTAACTGGTAGCAAAGACAAATGCAGTATCAATCAGGATGAGGTAGTCTGTTGCTGTTGTCAGGTGGTTGGGCTGGGAGTCCAGCTCACAGTCTAGGAAAGAAGCATGTTTTTTCAGAGAAGGTGCCCAATGCAAGGGAAGTGCTGAGGAAAGTCTATTGTTAACAAAAAGGCACTTCAACTTTTCTTGGGTCCTACCTATATAGCTGATGGCTGCAGTTCAGTAATTTCTCAGTTCCTCATCTGGCTTCCTCCTTTCAATCTTTAATTTGCAGTTTCTTTGGCTTTCCTCTGACTAAAAGGGATTAATTTAGGGCTCAGAAAAATAGACTTCATGTCTATTAAACACATTAAACACATAATAAACACTTATGTGTTTATTAGACTTAATCTTGTCTGTGACTCTGACCAGATTGGTGTGGGGGTTTCTTGTTTTCTTTTTTTTCTTCTCTGTTAATATGAAACAAACTAAAACAGTATCTCACTCTCTCAACACAGTAAAAAGACTAAATATGTTGGGTGCCTTGCTCACTATGAGAGCAGGCACACAGCTACAATTCTACATGGAATATCTGGTGCCAGACTGAACAAAAATATTCCCTACCTGGATGACAATGAATACTGTTAGAAAGGTTATAGCTTACTTTGAAGTAAAAATGTAGCAGGAAACAAAGCTCCCTGCCACATTCTTTGAGCATTGGCCAGGCAAGTTAGAATGTATGGTAGCACCAGTGCCATGCCACAGGCACAGCAGCAGCTGGCTGGCACAGACATATGCTGGGTGACTAATTGGGGTTTTTCTCACCCATGAGTCATGAGATTTCATGTGTTTTTTAAAAGAACTTATTTTGAAGCCTCTCCTGCTACCTAGTTTTAGCTTTCAGTGACAAACACCTTCAAACACTGTCAGAACAAAACAAAAAGCAGTTGGCTTGATAACTTTTTAAGGATTGTTTCTTTTTCACAAGGATGGTTTAAGCTATAACTCAAAGCAAGGTGTTGTCACCATACCTTTCCACTTGGAAAACTCGCATTCCAGGTACTTGTTGTTTATCTGGAGGCCTTTCAGGAAGTTATGGATTTCTGAGGCTGCTGGACGTAACATTGCAACATCTCGGAAAATTTCTGAAAAGCTGTCAGGAGGAGAAACCACTCGAGTTTCCAGCTCATTTGGTCTTGTAGGGAATAGGGCTTCATCATCTGCAGAAGAAAGAATAACAGTTTATATATGTGGTTTCACTGTTGAAGTCAAGCTGTGCAGTCATCCTTTGGTTTAATATGTTCGGAAAACTTGGACTTCTTTCTCTTTTTACTTCCAGGATTTTTACAAATCTCATTTGTTTTAGCTAAGCTTTGAAAAACCCCTTTCTTCTTCTCACTTCACAGTGATAAAGGCTTTGTTTGTACTGCAAAAGGGTCCACCTCACCCACGAGAAATTTCTGTTTTGAATGATTTTATCCATTAAATATCTTGCACTTAACTTTGTCTTCCTTTGCTACTCCATGCCACATTTTCTCTCTCAGACGCATAAAAAGCCACACAATAACAATCTCTCAGAAACATAATAAATGTTCCTCACTAGCAAATACAAAATCCTCGATTTAACAACCAAAAATTACTCCCTTACAAGCACTAGAAGACAAAATAAGTAAGCCTTTTTGAAATACGTCTCTTCTTTATCATCTTTTTTTTTAAGGTGTTTGTCTCATGTATTTGTCCTTGAAATCTGACCCTGCAGATCTTTTTCAACTTTGTATCATGTTTTGCAAATCTCATCCTTATGACTAGTTTGGAATGATTTCCAGTAGTACTGAAGTTTGTGTCCATGTTTTGTAGACTTCAGAGATGCAAGGCTATTGTTTGCTTTCTCTGATGCTTCAACTTCAGAGAGAGGAGCTGGAAGATTGTGGAATGCTATGTGAGCATCTTCCATCTACAGGGATATTTTTCTCTAGTTTTACTGTCATGCTCAGAAAACATCTCATAAGAGGGCCATTGTCACTTTTACTTTTCTGTGATGGATCCTGTGGGTTCTTTTCACATACAACTGAAATAATTGCCATTTGTCATACATGGCATGAATTTCCTTCTGGTTTACATGTGGATAATGGAAATTCCTGAAGAGAACGTTCCAAAAGGGCTTTGAAAAATTTGGTAAGAGAGTAGCATCATAGAGGGGAAAAAAAAGATAAAACAAACCAAAATAATCACATAAGAATAACCTACCTATGTCAGTAATTTTGTCTCGTGTCCATTTGTGCCAGAACTCTTCTGAATTAACAGATAAATACCAAGCATCCATGAGATTCAAGGAAAATACACTGCTCCAGATCCCTGTGGCACAGGATGTATTTGAGAGAAAATAAATAGAGTGCAAAGGAATTTGATGTAAACCTTTCGAGTAACTGTGTCATTGGACACGTCAGGGAACAGGGTCAGAAATGTCCCTGCATCATTCTAGAGAAGGTAGGAAGAAAGTGCCAAGGTGTAGAAAGGGGGTGGTGACCTGACAGCATTTTTGACCACAGAAGGGAAGACCTGAATCCTTATCTGAAATTGCAGCCAAGGACAGAGAGATTCTAAGTTGCTTCCTTACGCTTCATCATTAGCTGTAGTGAAATCTCCACACAAGCAAAAAGTTTCAACTTCTCAAAAAACCCCCTGAAACTTCCTTTTTCCTTTATGCAGTTGGTGGAAGTAGAAAGAACAATGAGGCAAGAGATGGATTTCTCAAAGGGAACCAAGATTTCCTTACTGCTTTCGCTTTTTTTACGCAAGAGGGAAAAAAAGATAAATATTACAACCTACTTGCACTCTGAAATGGAAATTTTACCTTAAGAATTAATCAGGGCTAGATGTGGCAGGGACTTTGTAGATAAAAAGGTGCATTTTAGAGACTCAGGCTGCAGAAGAAACTGATGACTTAAATTAGCAGCAATGATACACAACTTTTGTTGCTGACAAATACATGCATGTATTACAGAGGTCTCATGTCAGTAAGCATAAGCACAGATGAAATTAATAAATCTGTTAAGATGAATAAGATCACAGAGAAAATGAAAAATCCTGCAGATTGTGACCTGTTATCAGTTCTGGTATTTTACCATATACTGCTCCTGGCAGATAAAAACACACTAACTGTTTAGTTTCAGAAGAGAGGTTTGTGCAGGAGCAGATTATATTACACTACTTTTTCTCAGAATAACAAATCACCTTCCAAAAAGCAGATTCTGGATTCTGGGACTTTCTTCATAAGATGACCCATAAAGAACTCACTGCCAAAATCTTCTGCACGAATGAAGGCGCCATATTTTGGGAATCCTACCTCATAAGGGGTGAATTCCACCCATTCTAAAAGAAAAGGCATAAGAAAGACTCATTACAGCAGCAGAGGCATAATTATTTGAATAAAACATAATATTGGCCAGGTTAAGGCAGACTGGTTTCTAATGACTGCATTTTGCAAGCAGGCATTTATTCACAGTACATTTCACAGTGGTGAACATGCAGAACAAATTGTCCTCTTACAGCTATATGTCTCTATAAACTTTTTCACAGTTTCTACAGGAGTGCATAATGTCTTCTATTGTCCTGCTTTTGATCCTGAATACTAAGGTCTTCAAAATATTAACTATTGAATTTCTCCTCTCAGGTGGATTAGCCTTTCAGAGGATTTGTGCATTGAACTGATATCCTTATGTAATCCTAAATTGACCCCACTTGGAATTAAATGTAAAATGCAATTCTGGAGTATTGTTACCTCTAAAATCCTGGTCGCTGATTTTATCCTTCACATTGAGAGAGAGGTAGATGGGCAGAGGGTTTTGACCCTGATTTAGTGCCTGCTGCTGATCTGTGAGCTTATGGCAGTCCTCCTGTTTTGAAGAATGACAGTAGCTGAGGACAATTGGATGATACAAAGCGCTTCCCACTTCATCTAAACCTGGGTTGTGACAATGCAGTGCATGCATGGCTCCAACTAGGATGCGCCACAGTTGCTTAGTTCAGGAAAGGTGCTGTCATTGCTATCCCTGTCCCTCCCCTGCCCCAACACTTCAGCACAGAAATAATCCTAAATCCATATGTTGAAAGAATATGGTAAGGAGAAAATGCCATTACCCACATTTTTGATTTCAGAAAAGATGTCTGGGAATGTTTGAAAAGCACTCTTAACAGGATATATTTCATTATGAAGGAGTAAAGTCCTCTCTGACGTCCAGAAAAACATCTTTTCCTCAGACCTGTGACAGAGATGAGGCTCATGCAGAGGTAATGAGCCTTGGCCCTTCTGCTGTGAAGCTCAGGCAGGGTGGAAGGGGCAGGATAGTTTGGGAACAGAACCAAGGTTTGTGAGTGTACTCCTACAGGCAGAGCTGCAGGGGCTCCCCCTCACCGGAGCAGCCCAGGGAAGGATGGCTGTGCCACCAGTGCCACCAGGCTTCCCTTGGATTATTGTCGGTCAGGGGACAGGGCTGTGGGGACACTCTCGTCTTCCTGCTGAACACAATTTCAGGGAGTCTCTACCACTGTGCTGTGACCAGGCAGCAGAAATGTGGATATGTGTGGGGTTAATCATATTACAGGGGGAATGTTTTCTTGTTCTAAAGTTCTAGCAGGAAAGAAATAATCATGAAGATTAAAACAGAGCCTGAACACAGCTCTTGATGGAAAAGTTTGCAGGGTGATGTCTTATTAACAGCCCAGAGATACTGCCTTTGGGCTTGTGATTTTCCTTTGCCTTGCCTTATTGTGCAGCTCTTGTAAAAGAACAGCAGGATTTTCATTCAAATATTTACATGTGAATTCACAGAATCAAAAAATGGTTGGGGTTGGAAGGGCCCTTAAAAATCACTTAGTTCCAATCCCACTGCCATAGGAAGGGACACCTTCCAGAAGACCAGGCTTGTCCCCATCTGACCTGGTCTTAAACACTGCTGGATACAGGGAGTCCACAACCTCTCTGGAATGTGTTCCAGTGCCTCACTACCCTCATAGTGAAGAATTCTTCCTAATACCTAATCTAAACCTATCCTCCTTTGTCTTAAGGCCATTTTCCCCTTGTCCTACCGCTACATGCCCTTGTGAATTATCTCTCTCCAACCTTCTTGTAAGCCTCTTTTAGATTCTGTGAGGAATAAATGAAAAGTTGTTAATACTGTAATTTTTCCATTATTTCTTTTCATTCCTATCCTTTCTGTATCAGATGTGATGTTAAGATCTGTGTAATACAGCCAACAAACATAATGAATTGTACTGCCAAGGCCCATGCTGTAGGCATCTATATGAAAAACAAACAAGCAAAAAAACCTCCTTTGCATAAGAGTGGTCAAACATTGGCATGTGCTGCCCAGAGAATTTGTGGAGATATTCAAAGCCCATAGTTCAGGGTAGCTGGTCCTTCCTAATTCTGCTTGGACAAGATGAACTACAAAGATTCCTTCCAATCTCAACTAGTTTATGATTTACTGTCTTTCCTCAGTGCTCTATTCACTAAATACTCAAATTTGAAGAGAAAGGTGCTGTCATTGTACCTTATCATGTAACATGGTTTCAATGATGAGTCCCCATAGATCCGTAAAACATGGCTGATGTCCTTCCTGTTTCCTCTGGCACAATTCTTCCAAATAGTATTTCAGACGATCAGGGGCAAAACAAGAAACAAACTTGTTTTTAAGTACTTGCTTTCGGACATCATTGAGGGTTTCCTTGAGATCCTTTTGGGACCAATTAGGATCTTCATACAAGTTTGACATAGTCCTAAAAAAAACCAAGCCAAACAAAAAAAAACATGAGGAAAAGAGTGAGTTCTGAAGCAGAGCTTCAGGAAGTTATGGAGGTTTGTGTATTATGTCTTCATTTATATGAAAAAAACCCATGTGTTTGGTACTACCCATATATTTAATTAATTGCAAAAGCGGGAAAATACCCACTGAAAGAAACAACAACAACAAAAAAAGCCACAGCAGAAAAAGAAAGCCTTTCTTGATAGTTAAGATCATATAACTCAAGATCACTCCTGATGTCAATTATGGAAAATTCCTGTGTTCTTATCTTGGTCTTACCATGTCGTTCCAGATAAACCAGTGATATATGAGACACAGTCCAAGACATTCATTTCCTGCACACTGAGGAGGTGAGCATACATGGCTGTCAGAGCTCTGGTTCCACCTCCTGTTGTCATGATTGCCACCACAGGTACCTGTTCAGTCCCAAAATACATGCATTTAGTGACATGGTCTGAGAAAGGACAGACACATCTCTGATTAGTAGGAGAAACTTACAGCACTAATGAAGTAGTAAAAATATGCCACCAGTCCAATGTGAAGAAAAACCTGAATTAATAATGGGGCATGTAAGGAGTAAGAAATACTTCATATTTTCCTCTGTCAAGCAGCTCTGTGTTAGAACATGAAATCCATTATTACATTTTCAGTGGTCCATTTGAAAACGATTAACATGGAGCAGAAAAAAATTAGAGGAAATGGTACCTTCTTTTATCTGAATTAGATTATTATCAGCTACAATAGACCAGAAAATACCAGTGCTGTCTCACATTTTCCATGCGAGAAGTAATAACTTCTCTTTTCCTGAAGCTTGCTGAAACTATTGTACAGTTATTACACAGGCCATACTAGAAATGTCATGACTTATGGATTTAAGAGCACAGTTCAGAACCCCTGAAACCAGAGGCTGGTGATGCCATTCCCTTTTAAAGCTGCTGGAGGGAAAGAGAAACCATGCTCACTCCACCTACCACATATGTGTATACAGTACTAGGTATGCAAGTGATCTGCAATTACTTGCTTCTGTGATCATACAGAAATCCAAGGACTGGCAGTCTTAGGAAAAGAAATTCATAAACATGAATTTGCTTCTTTGACAGTAAAAACGGCTACTGTGCATTGGAGTGAATGAATGTCATGTACAAATCAAGAAGAATATAGAGAGACTGTATGTTCTGCAGGGAAGTATGGGCTCTATATCTGAGGGGAAGGGAGTGACCCATGGCTTAGTGTTGGCATTTAAAGGCAGAGTCTTGTGTCTGAATAGTCCAGCTGTGCAAGAAAAGCTGAACTCAGTTTAGGTCAAAACAAGAAAAAATTATCATGTCTGCATTTCAGTTTAGGCTTCACACTGCAGACATGGGTTCATAGTTGAAAAAAAAAAACCCCACCTTGATTTTCCCCTGCCTTAAACCCTCTGCTATCAATCCTGATTTACTGAGCAGATGAAGTCAGACTGGCAGTGTGCTGTGCTCACACAACAGGAACCTAAATGGTGGCGCAAAGGATAAACAGAATAAAAACCAGTTTTAACCGTGAGGGAATGAAGTGCTGAATCCACTGTTCAGATCTGGCCAAAAAGAAATTTTGGCCTTGGTTCTGAGGGCACCTAGCCCTTCTCTATGTCATGGGGCATACTACTACTGAACACAAGCCTAGAGTCTCTAGCTTCAGGGCTACAGGCTTTTTATTCATGTTTATGATAAGTACTCATTTCTTCCCTAGAATAGAGAAAAGAATTCAGCCACAGAGAAAAGAACTCAGCTTTAGCTTGTACATGAAACTACAAGGTTTCCAAAAAAATGTGACCATCAATGCTGTTTTGACACTCTGCTGTGCAGAAAGCAGAGAATAATTATGTCTCATACCTCATCGTCCTGCAAGTCCTCTTCCAGATGGAGAATGTCCTTCAAAGTAGCTGCAACCACCTTCTTCCTCTTGTGAATGAAATCCTGTTCCTGGACACACAGATCAAACCCCAGGCGTACATCTAGGTCTTCCTTGCTGGAGCAAGGATCAGGTATCATACATCACAATTGTAGTCTAAGCCAGCATTTTAATTGCTTTACTTCATAAATAGAAATGCCTTCACTACGAGGTCTATATAAAGCAAAGCAGGAAGGTATTAAATATTCTAGTTTGTTCTTGGAGAAAAAGAGTCCAAATGCCTTTGAAAGGAAAGGAATTCTTTTTCTCCCTGCCAAAGATGCCTGGAATTAAATACAATGCAAATAACAGACGTTCCTTTTCACGCATAAATCCAGAAGCCTGCAGAGGGCAGCGTTTCAAAGGTGACTTTTAAAAGTTGTGCAAACTTCCACTGATATCTGGGAAACATTCTACTGAAGTTGTAGATTTACATGATCAGATGTTATTTGGATGGTTATAAGTACTAAATTTGTTGTTTGAAAGTTGCTATGAAAATCTTGCATAGGCGTTCTAAGGAAGACTTTTTAAATTACAGCTATAAACTGTATGTATATTTCATAACATATTTACTGAAAACAAACGGCATGATGGAAAAAGCACCTGCTTTTCTGGAAGTTCTCCTCTGTTACAATATAGTACATAATGTAACATATCCCTCTGATAAATATTACTAAGCCCTGAACAATATTTCAAAACATTTGTATTTCCTTGGTTTAGAAATAAGCAATCACTCCATTGAGTTTATTTGCATTTATCTCTTTGAGAAGACATTAAAACAATAAATGCAGGTACATTTATTATTTCAATTTTTCTCACATCTTAGAGTACCCAAGCACTCCAATTTTGATGTTTTAGTGGAAGAAAAAAGTTAAAGATACCTTTTGGGAAAGAGGAAGGGGTTTTTAAATTAGTTTTGAAATTTTGCTTTTATTGAGAATCTGCATTTGACAATAAATAGTAGTGGTATTGGAATGTCCACAGAAGCCCTTACCATGTAATATTGATTGCACCACAGTATGAATAGAAAATTGGTGTGTTCTCTATAAAACCTTTTCTTAACTCCCTGTCCCATTACAAAAACTCTGTTGCTGAAAAACTTTGCATTATGCGCTGAGTGCATTTTATTCCATAGTCTGGAACGAGGATGGACCAGCATTCAGGACAAAGGCAGTAGCAAAGGGATTGGAACTCAATTTACAACTATCTAAATACAAAGAACTAAGGGGAAAACCACAGGTGTCTTACCATTGTTTCACCTTAAGGAGCAAATCAAATTTTCTGTGCTGAAAATTGAAAACGAAAAATGATGAATATTGATATTTTGTTTAAAATAGTCCCTTTCCCCCACTCGGACTGAGACATAGATCTTACACCTACAAAACTCTGTATCTTGAAAAACTGAGATGTCTTCTCAATATTTCAGTAGTAACCAGAGATGTGCACTGATTTAATAGACTAAGACTTTAGTACACTACCATCTGTAGTCCACATGTTATCTCTCTCATAAAACTGAGTGTAGCTTACCTGGAATTAGTTAGCCACAGAAATAAATACCAGAAGAGTTGCAGTGCTACAGCTCGCCTCCCTGAAAGGAACCACCACTGAAGATTGGTGTTGAAACCAGAGCCTCTCACATAACAATGTCAGATACAAGAGGAAGCCAGAGAGGCTGAGCATCCCCAGGGCAGTGTGCCAGGCTGCAGCCTCACCACTACATCCCAGTGGCACCCAGTGACCTCCAGCCTGCTTGAGTACATGGACAATGCAAGAAGCATGAGCAACACCTTGGATAGTTTTCTTCTTCCTCCTTTTCCCTTGGATTTCCCATTTTATTTTGTTCCAAATAATTTACTTCACTATGCATTGCCCTATATTGGAGGGAGGATGGAAAACAACTGTTTCTGTTTTCCATCCTTCCCATAAAGGGAAGTGGCCCTTGGTTTCTGCTTCATGCAAATCAGAAAGAATTTCAAAAAGGTTGCAAAGGATTCCCCACAGCCAGCAGACACTCACCTCACCAACTACTTCCCGCTCGGAGGGGAGTGACTTCAGAGGGATTGTCAAGGGGACACTTCTCCTCCTTGGTCCACATGACATACAAGCACACTGAAAAGGAGCATGGAGTTCTTTTTGGTTAAAACAGAAATGTTCTCCTCTTGCTGCCTACTCACTTGTAAATGTCAGGTCATAGAACAGTCTTTGTTGTTACATGTCTGGGGTAACGTACAAAGGTGGGAAGCTTCGTCCTCTTTCTGAGTGCAATATCCAAGGAGGGTTGCTTGTATCTGGCATAGTGGAAGAAAGTGGGATCTGGGAGAGGGGAGCGGGAGTCACGGCCCACTGAAATTGTCTGGGTTTCTTCAAAGGATCCTCTCACTGTAAATGTTAGCTCATTCTCTAAAACAATGACATAAAATGCATACACAAGGTTACTTACAATTGTAAAAAAAAAAGAGAGAGGAAAAAAAGAAACAAAAGGTAGCTTTGAACCAATTCCTCCTCCTCTTCCCTTGTATTTGGAAAGCTATTTTCTAAAAGTGATCCAAACCCCAAACATTTCAGGTGACTGTATCGTTTTTATGTGCTGAGCAGGAAGTCAGATGGGAATGTGACATGCATGGCACTGAATTTTAGATTGCTGCTTTTCTGTTGCAGTTTCATCATGACACAGGTACTTTGCATAGTTAATCATCCTCATCCCAGGCCAAATAATGAGCTGAAGAAGTTCTCAGTCTCCTAAAATAAGATCTGACTCTGCAGCAGATGACCCAATTTATATGGATAGTTTAGATAATCCTGTCAATGTGCATTATGCATGCTCTGAGATTGCCTACCAGATCCAGCCCCTCAGGGGATGTGGGCAGAGGAACTTCTAGATTCTGGATCTTGACCAGGGTCAGGCAGGAGCCAGCTGCTGAGTGGCTAACCCCTGCAAAAAATGAGGTGTTTCTGTGCATATGCATAAGTCAAAGTGACAGAGCAAAGTTAACGCCATGGACTATAACACCTGAGGAATTAAGCTTCTTCAGAGTTTAGCAGTACTGCAACAGAGGTTTGCAGAATCTCAACTTGGGTTTTAGATACCTTCTGTATAAGCATCTGATTCTAGTTCTTTTTATTCTGGCACAAGACTCTTCGTGAAGTCAGAACCCTGAACCTATACCTGCTGCAGGACTGGTGGCATTTCCTATTGCAAACTTTGTACAAATCACCTTAAATGTGATCAATTAGAGCCTTAGTATTTTGCTGATGCAATGTCCAGGGCTTGAAAGAGACAGCAAAATTGCAAATATTTATTTTAAGAAGTAATAATCTTACCTGAAAAACGCTTATTTTGCCTTCTGCTGTCCAAGTGAACTTCCAAACAGGCTTCTTCACGACACTACAATATGTGTGATGAGGACAGAGAATTAGATAACTCATCCAGCCATCTCGTAACCAGTGCTAGCAGATGTTGAAAGGATCATTGTAGGAAAGGTTGTTTGAATGTAGGGGCCATCTGCGTTGGACACTTTTGCCAGACACGGTAAATGTGAGAATTAATTTATTGTCACTTGGGAAGATGGTGTTATGCTAAACACATTGTCATTTTCAATGGATCAGACAAAAAACAAGGGAAAATGATAATAGTCAGAAGGCTCCTCTAAGATCATGCTGATCTCTTTAAAGATAAAGCTCCTAAGAGAAAGTATCACTAAAGACTAAAGGCTTGCAATGTTTCCCTCACTGATATGGTCAGATATGGTAAGGAATGATGTGGGAAAGAACATGAAAGAACAAAATATTACTTTACCACTATTGCCCCATTTGTGATGATGGTTTCAGGAGGACCCTGACTGGAAAACAAGAACAAATAATACATATTATATAAACAATATAAAAGTTCTGGATACTGTCCTGAACAGGACTTATTATTCTCTCTTAATTTTTTATAACTATTATTTTATTTACTTTTTCTTATTATTTCTGTAAGTATGATTCCTTGATACTAAATGCGACATAATGACCTAGCAGAATTGCTCTAAGGCACCTGGAAAGTCCTTGCAACAGCCTTAGCAGAAAAGGCATGACACAGGTTGGGTAACAACATTCTCCTCAGCCATGACTTTCCCTGAGAACACTGTCCAGTAAATCTGCAGACTTACTGCAGTGAGATTTGCCAGCCAACTCTGAACTATGTAAGATAAAGATCTTAAGAGAAAATCGCAGAACTAAAATTTCTCTACTCCTGTCCATGTCATGGCTTTTTTTCTTTCATACAATGATTACTTAATGCATATATGAAGTTTGGAAAAACTTGTCTCTGGCTATTAAGGTGATACTGGATCTACAGTCTCGTTGCACTAATGCCTAATTCCAAGTTGCAATAATAATAATGGGGTTTTACTCACATGGTCTCCAATACAAACTCAACTTCCAGCTCCTCCTTCCCCTGAAAATTAAAAAAGAAGCTGTCTCAAGTGGCATGTGCAGAGGTTTTCAAAGTGACCCTAATTTTTGCAAGCACCGTGTCCCTAACATTTAATAAATAAAAATATTCTGGTTTGTACTTGCTATTATCAGCATTAAATGACAGAGGCAGCTTTTTCCTCCCCAAGGAAAATTCTCAATTGTACTTGCAGAATGAAGGGTGTTTGGTGCTTATAAATCTCCCTAACAAACCTATTTCACATATTCTTCTCTGCCAGCTTCCATGTGCTGAACATGATAAGCTAAGGCTTAGTGTTTAGGAAAATATTGTGGAAACAGGGCATTTCCCTGCGCTTGCATTGTTTTGGTTTTTATAGTCTTTGTGAGGGTTAGCTAAACTGCTATTTTCTATCAGATCATTGACAGTGCAAAGCCTCCCTAAAGCAGTCTGCTCTGGGGCTTGGGAATTTGGCCATGACCTGTGCCAACAGAAACCAACAGCAATTTGAGAAGGCCATCTGTTTTGCCACTAATGTGCCATTTCCAGGATGTTAATAAATTTTGCTGCGTTTTTACCACCAAGATGGTCCTGGTGGTAAAATCCAGAAGAGACAGTACACCTTTTGAAACAGAGGGAAGAGAATGGACATCAAGCTGTACTAAATATCTGACTGAGCTCTTACCTCTGGGTTTAGTGGGAATGCTTTAAAAACTCTTTCCCCAAGGGGGATTTTAGCTACATCAAAAAGCACAATTGCACGGTCATCATCACGAATGATGTCATCATCAGAAACAGTAATTTCCAGAACATTCTGGGAAAAGAAATAAAAAATATCCAATTCACTAGCATGCGTGACATACAAGAAGTATGACATTCTGCAGCTCTTCCAGGCTTAGTGTCTGCTTTATAGGGAGGAAGTAGAAACATATTGATGAAAAGATGTGAGAAGGAAGAGTAATAAAGTGAGTATAGAGAACCAGGTCCTTTATCAATTAAAGCTGAACTGAGATCTCTTTTGGGTCAGTTGTTACGGTTTGAAGTAGATCTCATAAAAAATGCAATCTTCTAAGGAGGAATATGGATTGCCAAAAGTCCTACATTGCTTCATATCAGCAGGGGCAATAGAGATTACTCCAAATCAATAATCACCTTCTGGGGTCCTTGGACATTCTACTTCCAGCCACCTGTTCACAGGTATTTGACTGTAGTTCAATTTTCAACAGCAAACTGGGTAAAGATCTTAATCATACTAGAATCTGGCATTATCTCCTGCCATTACTTCATGTCCTTTCATAAAAATATGTGTTTTTCTGTTACAGTGTAATTTTATATTTTCATTTCAGTTTCTCTGTGTTGTCACTGTCATAGGCCCCATCAGTCTTCCCCAAGGAAGACAGACTCTCATTACTCATACATAAATAATAACTGTTAGGAGTAAATTGGATTCCAGCAAACCAGAATTGTTTTACTTCAGCTTGCATGGGGAATTTTAAGTAAACTCAGAAATGCACTAGAAGACATTTCTAGTTTAGGGGGTTTGGGGTAAACTGAAAGACACTATGCAGAGATTAGATGAAAAGGAGAGGTTTTGGGTTGTTTACCTTGACTTTTCTCTGTATCCGGAAGTAGAAAGTTTCATTCCACACAGGATTTCTGCAGTTTTTGATGGTTTTGGTGTGGAATATTTCATCTGAAGCTGTTGGCAGCCAGAGCCTCACATACCAATCAGATTGGCTTACTGTAGAAACATAGGCACAAAATATCTGGCGGAGCAGGCACGATACTAACAGTGGAGATATTGAAATGCTCTATAACTTCAACATGGGTGAAAGATGGCCAGTTCTTTCTGATAAACATTGGCCAAACCAGGAAGATAGAAATCACACAGCCACATAAAATTAATTTGTTCATCACAACACTATTTTTAATAAGCAGTGTATTCAAACAATTATGCATAGTCTTATACATTCAAAGAAAAAAATACAATCCTAGCTAGCAAATAGAACAGTGTGTATATTCAGGAGTCTTGTATTGCTCCATACCAACAAAATTTGGCAGGCAAAACTATGACAGAGGCAGCACAGCATTAACTTCAGAGCCTGAGACAGATTGTGCATAAATTGCCTCTGTAGCAAATTAACTTCGTGAGAAATATCAAAAGAATCAGGTTTAAGTCTGATTCAGATAGTGCATGTCTGACATACCCGGTTATTAACTCTTTATGAGAGAAAATTAATTATTCCAGTGACCTTGATCATCGTCTCCCTAGGTGGGGTAGGAAGGGAGGGGCCTGCCAGCAGTACAATTGCTGCTTCAGGAAATCAGTAGGAACTGGAGCCATTTCCTGGTGTTTGCTGATGCCTGAAAGACCTGGAATCTGATCCCTACCTTACATCTCTTCCCAAGAAAAGTGAAGTGGCAGAAAGGACGTGCATCTTGTGGATGGAGGGAGTAGAGTAGAGTAGAGCACTTGCTCTAAGTTACCATCTCCCATAGATCCTGAACCAAGTGAACACGAAAGGGATTCTCAGACCTTGGACAGGAAATTTTCCAGCAGCAACTAGAAGGGTTGATCCATCCTGTTCTGTAAACATGGGCTTTGGCAAGAAAAGAGGAGGAGCCTGGTGCCATAGCAGTCAACAGAGAGAACCACCTCATGAGCAGGGAGAAGAGCACTGTAAGCACAGTACTGATCTTGAGTCAGCTCCTCAGGGTTAAAAGCGAGTTCATCCCCACGTCTCCATTCAAGATTGCTTTGGGAGATGTTGCCTAAAAATAAGATGTTGCCTGAAATCCAGAGACCCTGTGACTAGGACATCCTCAGAGGAGGATGACTGTCAATTAGGGAGATCCCCATGTAACACTTCATGCTGAATCTTGAAGGAATTTCTTGACACTGCCAGAAGTTTTCTCTCTAGAAGGTAGTAGATTGCCTATCTTTGAAATTATTTCCACTGACAATGTTTCAGAGTCTCAGATTTTCACATAATAGAGATGACTGGATAATATGTTGACTTTGGCAATTACCAGTTTAATTTACTAGGAGTGGGAGGGCTGTGCTTGCTGATCTGTCTGATAGCTGGAAGTTCTTCCCTCACTGTGCTGCCTGACAGCCTGCTGAGCTGTGATGAACTCATCCTGATAAATGGTATTGCTGCCTCTGATCTACAGAGCCTGTCTCCAAGAACTAAATGTGGCTTCAGTGCACCTGGACCATCCCTCCTCTCATTAAGGCACATACAACTGCCAATCTCAAGTGCTCCAAAAACATGAATCCAGCATCTACAAAACTGCCAAAGGGGATGAGGTGGGATGTAATTCAGAAATTAACATTTCTGAACTGATTTAAGACAATTTCTCTTCCTTTTAGTTTTTAAACTATCATAGGCTGCAGAAAGGACATATTTCTATATTTTTGATGTACTTGCAAAGGCACATTTTTTCTTTTCCTTTCTTTTTCTTAAAGAAAACCAAAATGCTTTGTCCTTATTTTAAATTCTATTTTTTCCTCACACACGGTATAAAATAAGAGTTGTGGTAGAACTGAGAAAGCTGACAGTGCAAAATCTCTGAGACAACCATGAATGGACAGCTGCAGCACTCATGAATGTCTTTTTTGAAGCACTTTTGTTAGTGTTTTATCTGGAATTTACCGATTCTCTGGAGTGTTTTCTTTGGCAAAATATCTCCATGAGATTACTTTCTAAAATTACTGTTCAGTAAGTGTGTTGATTTCATAAATATTTATGTAAAATCAACTATGGATAATTATTTGTCAAAGTGATGAAATGAAGTACAAAATAGATAAATGGAAAGTGAGGTGGATTGAAAACTGGTTTAACTACCAAGATCAAGTGACTGTGATCGGCAGCACAAAGTACAGTTGGAGGCCAGTCTCTACTGGCCTGCCTCAGAGGCTGAGAGTGGGGCCAGTGCTGTTTCACATCTGTATTAACAATGTGAATGATGAGACAGAGTTCAGCTTCAGCAATCTTGCAGGTGAAGCAAAATTTGGGGGAGGGGTTGACCCACCAGAAGGCTGTGCTGCCATTCAGAAGGACTTGGGCAGGTGAGAGGACTAGGCCACCATGAGCCTCATGAAGTTCACTGAGGGAAATGCCAAGTCCTTCACATGAGGAGGCAAAGCACCAGGATGGGCTGAGGGCTGACCAGCTGGACAGTTGCTCTGCAGAGCAGCAGAGAGGCATCTCTGCATGTTAGTGGACACCAGGTTGGACACAAGCCAGTGAGGTGTCCTTGTGGCAAGCGAGGTCAACAGCCTCCTGAGCTACACCAGGGGTGCTGCCAGCAGCTGGAAAAGCGGTCCTTCCTCTGTGCTCAGCACTCACAAGGCCACATCTCTGGGTTCCCAGTGTAAGGGAGGTAAGGATGTGCTGAAGTGAGCTGAACAAAAAAGTCCAGAAAGAAGATGGGGGAATGGATCATTTGCTCTATGGGAAGAAGCTGGGAGAGCTGAGAACCTTCAGCCTGAAGCAGAGAAGCTTAGGGAGTCTTATCAATTTGTGTAAATACCTGACCAGAGGAGAGGAAAATAAAGAAGTCTGAGTCAGACCCTCCTCCACGGCGCCCAGTGAAAGGTAAAAGGCAATGGACATAAACCAAAACGCATGGAATTCCACTGAAACATAAATAAAAATGTCATTTTTACCATGACAATGTAAACACCACCACACACAGTCACAGACTGCCCAGAAAGGTTGTGAAGTCTCTATCCTTGGAGGTGTTCAAAACCCAAATGGATATGGCTCTGAACAACCTCCTGAACCCAATCCTGTTTATGGCAGGGGTCTGGACTACACAATCTCCAGAAGTGCCTTCACACCTCAGCCACTTTGTGTGATTCCACTGTAGCAAGGCTAGTTGGTCACACAGAAATTACATAATACCATTAGTAATTCCTGTATGCAAATTTGACCTTGAAGGTGGGGTGAGGTGATACAACTAGGACAAAGTACATTTTCTTCCTGTGAAGAAAGGGGACTGTGCCACATGTGGTTTTGCCATAATTTATCCACAGTCCCTATCAATTATGAAGAAGTTATTGTTTTCCATAGGATTTCTGTGATTTTCTATGTTTTCCTTTAATTTTACAGACAGTATTCCCATGCTGTGACTCTAACTGAGATTATGTATTTCTGTAGAAGTGGCAGTTCACTTGAACTGAGGCTGAACTGTCAGGCAAAGAGTGAGACAGATAAAAAATAACAGGATAGTTGAATGCCTGCTAAATACTATGATGACTATTATACCCTTATTATATGAGAACCCTTGAAATTACTAATCAGCTTATATTGCTCCCTCTTATCCCCGAAAAAAATACACAAGAGAGCTACTGAAAAATGTTCCAGTTTATTCATTGCTACCTGAGAGCTAATACAAAAAATTCTATTTGCATTTTCTTCATACTCTAGTTGTAATGCAGTTGCTGGGCTTTGTTAGCAGTGTCATGCCATGCCAGGCCCTTACTTCAGTGTGCATGTTGCAACTTCCCTGATGACATAATGTCACCTCATGTGAATGCTGAGACATCTGAACTCGGTCTCTTTGAAAGTCAGCACTAAGTGACCCTGATGTCCTTTTCCAATTTGTAGCTTCTGATTTAATTTGTATGATAGTGAGACTGCTTCTCAACTCTGTCTTAGTGCTGAAGATTGGTTAAAAATACAAGACCAAAAGAAGTAGCCCAGAACTGCAGCCATTTGTGCTAGTCTGTGAGATTGTACCTGAGATGAACCATTATGTGCTAAAATCACTCATCTCCATCCCAGGTAAGGAGAAAATTACAGCACTGAAAACTGAAGCATATAAGAAAAATTAGTCTCATAAGAACAACAAATGTAAACTACAAAATCCCATCTGTCCTGTTACTGCATTTCATAAGACCAAAAGGAAGAAATTATTTTCTCCTAGTGGAATATTCTTCGCCTGCCCAGACAGGTTCTCCTTGAATCTTAGTTTACTATAGTTTGCCTAAGAGGAGGAGGAGAACCACCCCCATTTCTCAATTGCTGGACACGATCTTAGGGAACATTTTCCCTTACCTTAGTACAATATAAAAAACATTAAGAATTTACCTTCTACTGCTATGTGAGAGAGGATTTTAACTCACCTAAGAGCTCTACCAACAGCCTGGTGCAATACTCATTTGTAAGCACAATATTACTGTCTGTGGTTTACTTGTGGAAATAACAAAAGTTCATAGATCTACTGTGTTTAATCAGTGATGTCTTTGACCAGGGACAAATGGAGTCCCCATGTAAGTGAGCACTTCACCCAGTCCAGCCACTTAAGTCAAGTGGCAAAAGTAGGATTTTCTCCCTGGAGCAGATTCAGTGGGTGCAGTACCTGCTGCAGTCCCAGCTCAAAGTTTCATACCCTTGGCCATCTCTCCCTCCTGTGCCACTGTGCTCCCACTGGCACCACTTGCTCTCCTGTGACAGGGCCAATGGTACTACCTTCACTAGCTGTAATCGCCCTAATTTTTTTTGCACTTATTTTCTGTAGCAAAAATCACCCTTAATGTCCCTGGATAATGACTCTGTTTTGCAAGGGCTCCAAGAGTACTTCTGTAGAACTGACTCATTTTTTCTGAAGGTATAATATGAAAGTTTCCACAAAATAATTTCGTAAGACCTTAAAGAACAAAGTCTCTGAGCTCCCCTTTTAAGCAAGGTCTTTCTTTATTCAAAGCTGAAAAACCAAAGGAAGATCTGAAAACAAAAAGAAGAGTCGAGGGAGAGTAGTGATTGTTCTGACATCCCAGCTAAGATTAACAGATTTGTTTCCACAGCTGACAAAGTCTCCACATGTGCCTGTGTAGAAAATATACAGTAGAAAATATACCTGAGTGCAGTCACACTCAGTTAAGCTCAAGACTTTATCTTTTCTACCTCAGCTCTGACAGCCTCTTGATCTGGCAAGACTTCTCTCAGAGAAGTTACTGTGTGCCAGAAAAAAAAGCACCTGTCAACCTCAAGCTCACTCCAAGTAATTTCTTACTGGGACACAGACCTCAAATTCACCTCTGCAGACCAGGAAGAGCATTGCAAACACTCAGCACCAGTGAGGCTAAATATGTCCAGCCAGACCTGACACCACCACTCTTCACCTCATCTGTGTTAATGAGCCTGAACATGGACTCCAGCAGCAAAGGTCATCTCTTGGAATGTAGAATCAGCTGGTACCCATATAGGCTGCCACAGTTTTAGAGAACAGTACTGTCACAGGGACCTCTTGACTCAGGTCTTCAGGATTAAGTGAAATCCAGTGGAGTCTGGCAGAGTTTTGCCCTTTCACATGGCACTAAGTAGTGGTGGAGAGATGATGTAACTGCAGGTCTGTTCACCTGTGCTGTCTAAGGACCTGGAAGAGGTTTGCTCCCACTTCTGTTGCCTCAGGGCAAATCCCCTCTCTTAGCATCCGGGCTTCTGGCATGCCAGATGAGGCAGATCCTCTCACTGATCCTCTGTTTGTCCATGGAGCAGGGAAAGGCTGTCAGCTTCAGCTGTGGGGTTTGGGGGCTGCCATAAAACGAGTAAAGGCTAATGATGCTGAAAGTGGGCCAGGCTGGGAGCTTGGTGTAACTCTGTGTGGCAACCCAATAACTCATTTGTTTAAGGAGAGCACCTGAAAGGCGTTGGAGCATCTGTGCCACCATGGTCCTCCTCTTTCATCACCCAGCTCCTTTTCCATACTTTTGGGAAACAGTCACTAGAAGGGGTGTCAGCAGCAAGAAAAGAAGCTAATACACCATTTTCCCTGCCATCTCATCCTGACCAGATATTCCTCCCACATATGGGGAGTTCTGCAGAAGAAGTGACACCATGAATAGAGTTAGGAAACATGAACTTTTGTAAAAGCACTAGTACTGACTTCCAGCTCAGAAGGAGCAAATGGACACACCAATGACCTAAAAAGTAATTTTTTTACCTAAGGCTGCATGCAGTCTTGGACTAAGGAGGGGAACACCACTGCAAAACAGGTGCCAGACTGCAAGAGACTCAAACTTCAGTGGAATTTATTCCTTTCTTCTACCCACACCACCTTCACAGCTGAACTGCATAGAGCACTGGAGCCTGGTGATGACACTCAGTGCCTGCAGGGCAGCAGGATGAGTGTAAGTGATCTTATCTGGGTGCCCTTCTTTCCAGTGCCCACAGTGAGATCAGGGAGTGCCAGAAATGTTTCAGTCTGACCCATGATTATTAATAGGCATAAAGGTTAGTTAGGAGTACAGCAGAAAATAATTAGCCCAGGTCTGTCATGAGCATTTGCATGGTGAGGTAAGACAAGACAGAAACCAATTATAGGTGGCATGAAGCAGATGTTGGAGTGGAACATCACTCGAGTATAGAGGAGACTGCAAAAGGGGTGGGGTGACAGCAAGGATATGAAAGGGGCCAATTGACCCATTCAGGAGGAGTGAAAACTGTTTGGAGTTTAATTTTTTTCTTTGCGTGCTAAACACCACCATCATGTGTTGTCTACAGGGAAAGATTCAGATTTCAGGATGAGCTTGGATTTCATCCCAGGCTTGTGAAACACACACATATCCCGTGGAAACAGCCAAGATTAAGTTGGGTGTATGTGATAGTGAGGAACATCAGTGGAAATATGGTGGTGTTCTCTGAAGCCAGGATTTGACAAGTAAGTCAAAGAAAAATGTGGAAACTCTATGACCAAACGACTTGATGTGACTACACTTGCAACAAACAGAGAGAAAATCATGGCATGGAGCACTGCACATGATGAAAATGATAGGAAGCCAGCATGCAGGCAGAAAAAGCAAGTCAGAAGCAGCTGCACTTGATTGAAAAGATGGCTTGTTCCTGGATTTGATACAGGGAAACTGAAAATCTATGGAAATCTGAAATATGTTATTACAGAAATTGTCAGTCTTCTACAGATATCTCACAGTCAGGTAGCATCTGTATCAGATGCTTAAGAACAGTTTTCCAGGGGAAAGATTGTATTGCTGAGAAAAGGCTAGGTGAATGCCATTTTATTATTCTCACTAGCACACAGTTGCATGTCTAGTTATTTTAGTTTTCTGATACTTCAAATGTATTCAAATGTTAAAATAAAAATGCTAAGCTAAAAGAACATCAATAGCAGTGCAAAATCAAGCACTTGAAAGCTACAATGTATCTTTTTTGAATTGTACTTAAATTTTTAAATCACAGACTATCACACTGATTTTTCTGTGAGACTAACTTCTTTGAAAGCAGAGGTAGGTTGCTACCTCAGTCAACAAAGAGCTATCTGATGCTTGTTTATCTTCCTTTTTCAATAGAATCCTGGCCTATAGTGCTTCATTCTGTGACATCCTTAAGAAATAGGCTCAGAATAGCTGGGGAATTACTGGCAGAAAGAAAAGAGATCTTCACCAGCTGGTCCTCAAGCCTTATTTACTGGTCTTTAACAAGGAACCTGAAAATACTTCCCACTGTTTCTAGGCCTTACCTAACATCTTAAATTAAAAATTCTCTACAATAGTTGGAGAATCAAAATGAGCACTTCACCTAAACAGATTAGAGAGAGAGACAAAATGAGTTGGAGAAGATATTCTATGTTTTGTAAACAGGGCAACAGAGGCACAGAATGTTTCAATGTATAAATTTGCCTAAACTTCTTATGCAACAAGTCCATGAACAGAGCTAAAAACTGAGCCTGCACATCTTGATCTCTACTCCAGGGATGTACATTTTGGTGATAACAGGAGTTTTCAAACCATCTTCATCTCACTAAGTGAGACTTCTCAGAAATCTCCCTGTCATCAGGATGGAGGACAAGGTCACAGCTGTAACACTATTTTCTGAGAATGCAGCATCATTTTACTTTATGCAATTCCTTTGCATAAGCAGCTGAATCATGGTTCTTATCTTGTTCAATTTTCATTCTAGATCAAAGGTGATACTTAGAGAAACTAAATCAACAGTTCAAAGGAATGATGGTGGGGTCTTGCACATATATGCAGTGTTTCATAGCTCTCAAAGGGAATAGAAATTAATTTGACCTTTTCTGCTATACTATAATGTTTTTCTATTCTCTGCAACCCAATATTACGGACAATGTGAACAGGGCACTTCTCTTCATTTGACTGGAAAATTGACAAGGGTGACATCCATGCTCTTGAAACACCAAATACAAAGTGAAATACAAAGACACGGTGAGAAATTTTATCTGTATGATATTATGGCTTCAGCAAACTTCATCATGATCTCCCAAAAAGGAAAGAAAATACAAAAGAAAAGAAGGAAGAACAGTATGGCAAAGAGATATGCAAAACTGTATTATTAGTGATGTGCCAAGTTCATGAGACACACATAGGAGTGGCAGAAGCAAATTCTCAGAGGAAGTCTCTGGGAATGTGAACCACCAGGCAAGGGCTGTCCAAATATCACACATTTTCAGAACACTTTGTATGTCAGCTGTAAGGTACCATGTACCACAGTCCCCAAAAGATTTCTGTTAAAAATTTTCACTGGGGAGCAAGAGTCAGCTGATGTCATGATGCTCAGGAAAACCAAAGAATTAAGAAGGATGGTGTAAGTATTCCAGCTCTATATTCTATGCATTTGTTATATTTGCATGTTATATAAACATCTCTGTGTTAAAACTTGTGTTAAGATATTTTCAAGCCCTTGAAACAGTCAACTTGTCAAATAAATAACGTGAAAAAATCCCCAATAATGAAATAAACCTCTGAAATTGCAAATAGATATTCCGTGGGATAAATTGCCTTCAGCTGTAATTTCTTAGCTAGTATGACTTTAGTGTTTTGAATTTGTGCAGTATCTAGACAAGCAGGGGCTGATAGAGTAATCTGAGAATGATGTAACATCAATAAAAAGTCTGGTACTTACAAAAATCAGCCTGATGAGCATTTTTCAACTTTATGATTCTTACAGTAAGCAAGGAGTAAGGCGTTGTTTCTTCCTGCCAAAAAAAAACAAAACAAAGGAGACGTATTTTAAAGTTTTGAATATGTATATTGACTGTAATGCAACCTAACACTGAAAAGAACCAAAATTCTTCTAAAGTTGTCTCTTCCACTTGGCATCACAGCAAGAAAAACTAATAGGCAGCAGAATGCACTCTCTCCACAAATTTCATTGACCCCTAAAGCCTGTAACTATCTAAGCACAAAGAGAAGGGGTGGAAAGAGAGGATTAATAGGAAAGTTAAGATGGCGTAAATAAGCTGAAAATGTTCATTTAGCCAGTAACATTAAATTGTACATATGACCATCAGCAGCCAACATGAAGACAAAATTCAGTGAATCCAGAAGTCACGGATGCTTCAGATTTGGTTGGCTATTGATCAAGAGCCTTTGTTGTTCTGTAGGTAGAATCAAGGCCTACCCAAAAAAGTCTTCTTTTAATGCAGTGCTTAGATAATTGAGAGAAGGGGGTGGGAAATACGGGTCTTTTTTTACGTTTTCTTGGTTGTTTTTCAAAGAATCATTTTCATGAGAGAGAGATGACTAAGAATGAGTGTTAGCACCTTTGGGAATGTCTAAGCACTACACAACACACAGCTTTGGACAAACACTCCTAGCTTGCTTTGTGAGATCAGAGGTTTTCCTTACCAAGGATGGTTTTCTGATTGATAGACATAGAATAGTTTTGACTACAATCCTTAATTTCAAAGAAGACTATCTCCAATTCCTTGTTGAAGGTGCCACGCCCAACCATCTGGGGCAGTAAAAGTTGTGACAGTCATGTGTTCTTGATGGATTTTACATCTTCAGAGGACATGCTCATTATGTCACCTGGCAGCAGCTAAAGCAACAAGGATATCAGCAAAAAAGAAGGAGAAAATAGACAGTGCTTACTATGGCTGCAGCACAAGTGCTTCTATTGATTCCCCAACTGTGGGAACTGTTGGGGGAAAGTTATCAAAACAACTCAAGTTTCTAGAAAGGAAAGAGAGCTGCATGATGGTTGTATTGAAGAGACTGAATGAAAAGGGTAAATTAGCCTAGGGATGGCTCACACTCTCACAGTTTAGGAACAGAAGCAGAAGAAAAGAAGGAATTTCAGAAATTTCAGATTGTATTGAGTAATAAATTCTGGAGTTGATGTAGGATTATAGTAGTAACAGGTCTTGTTAGATTGATGGAGTAACATAAAATGACTACAGTAAATGTCTGAAGATGAGGCTCTGCACAGGAAAGAAAATGCAAACTGTCAAATCCTGAAGTCTGACTACTACTGCTATGTGAAGAGCTTTAAACTGCATACAAATATGTTATCAACAGATCCTGAACTGGGTATCTGCAATAAAAGGGGAACATATAACTAGTATATCTATAAATAATATGTAGGTAAAAAAAGTCATCTTGAGTTAGTCAGGCTATGAAATAATAGGGAACCTTTTAATTCTGAACAAAGCATTAATGAAAACAAAATATAATAGCATTAGAATGAGGCAGATTTAGGAACAGGGAGGTGTTACTTCGCAGTGCTAGTAGCAAGGATCTGTGGAAGTTACAAAATGGCCAAACTTATCATGATGCTACTTGTGTACTTGCAAAAAGATATTCAGAAAAATAATACTGAAGGCACAGTATATAGTGGGTCAAGAAATAGGTGGCCATTTCAGTCACCAGGGGGTGGTGACTGATATTCAGAAAGAGCTTGAAAAGTTCAGATAATGGCAGAAAAGAAATAGATCAGTAATTCTTAGTAAAGTCACAACATGAAACATCATCAACAAGAAGGGGTGGCTAAAGAAAGAAGCGGTTATGAAAGCTAATTAACAAAAGTTAGAAAAGACAATCTAAAATGAAACAGAGAAGAGCTGGTTGAAGATGATGAAATAATTAGGCAATGTTATCTATTTTCTGAGAAACTTCAATTAAAATAAGAGGGAAAAGCTCTCGAGTGAAATAAGATCATATACAAATATGCTGCTACTGTGACAAAAGTCAAAGACTGATAAAAAGGTCAAAGTATAAGAAACCAGTGAGACAAGACACTACACCAGCTGAAGTGTGTAGAGTGTTGGACCACAGGAAATCCATCATGATAAAATTTTGCTTAACCTCTCAAACAATTTCCATCTCTATAAGAATGAAAGACATGAAGGTCATAAAAGGAAATTGCACAAAAAACGCAGTAATTTTCAGGCTATGAAGTTATCCAATAAAGTGGCAAGATGTTTTTATAAAATGCTGGATAATTGAAAGTCATGTTAAATAGGAGCCAGTGCCTAATGTAACCACAAAACTTGGCCATGAGCTCAAGCTTATGATGAGGAATTGTATCACAATGTCTTCAGCGAGCTGTCTGGTTAAAATACTAACACTTTTTGCTGTGAGGCACAGAAGCAGCACATCCAAAACAACAAGTGGCCCAGGTGCCAAAAAAAAAATGCATTTGCTTCATTGGGCTACAAAAAATTAATATCTTGGCTTCTGGGTGGGTGTATTCCAAAACTAAAAATTAAGTTAATCATTGTTTCTTGAAATCATGTGTAAGGCACAGGATATTTACATGACTGTGTTCTAAACGAGGGAGGTACACAGAACACAGGCTGAGCCAGCTCCACACAATTGTGAATTGTTAGTACATTTTCCTGAAAATTTAGCAGTGAAGCATATTTGGCTTTGCACTATAGGTAGGCAACAGCTAAATTCCACGCACAGTCCCAGTATGTTTTCCTAAACCTAATCCAGCAACTATTCAGTTTATCACACAGCTATGCAAAGTCCTCTCAAATTGAAACAAGTACTTAGGCAAATGTTTGAGCACTTGCATTAAGAAGAGTTTATACCTGTTTACTTCTTCTGGAACTCAAGGTCTGCTACAAGCATGTTATCCTTTCTAATCTAATGATTATCATCCTGTTGAAGATGGCAAGCTATGACTTGCAAAAATTGAGGCAATTACCAAAAGCTACCTAGGAAACCCAATACCTGTAAGATGCAGAAATTGGCCCGTTTAGACAAGTCTGTGACTTGGCAGTTTTCTGCCAAGATTTATTACAGATGAGAGAAGACATATTCAAAGCCAGGAGGTAAATAAAGAGAGTCTGAGAATGTTTTTGTTGTTAAACGCCTGTGGACAGCAGAACAGAACTTTCAGAACTTCATTTGGCAGGGAGAAATTATGGCATGAATAATGTATTGAAGCTGTGGAAACGGTCCCAAAGCCCCCTTTATGCAGGAGTTTATGGCCACACTTTTTTTTTTTTTTTTCATATTACTTCATGTGTGTTCTAAAACATATGCTGGATCCTAACAATCTTTATGTAACTATGTTAGTGGTAAAGAGGGGTTGGTTGTTTTTAGCCATGGATACTCTAAACCAAAACAGAACTTCAATTCTTCAGAACTTCAGAATACATTAAATCATTACAAAACTGCTAAGGAGATTGGGTTGTTGTTTTCCCCAACAGCTGCTTTTCCTGCTGTAGTACATTCTGTTGCTGAGTTTTAGCATACGCACACACAGAGAGCAAATTAGGAATACCTAAATGCCATGTCAGTTTTGGTTATGCTTCTTTGCCCTTTACAGCAAGTTTCACTCTCCACTAATATCCATCTGTGGTAGCTGCCAGCATGCTGTTAACAAGAGATCAGTTTGATCAATCAGTTTGATAAGGTTGTGACATACATAGCCAAAACAGTGTTTGTAGTTTTCTGTTCATTTGGTAGTCTGGTTACACAAATATAAAACAAACCAACCAAACATATATGAGCTATAGATGCTTGAATCACACATTATTTAAGATGTCATCAAAAGTAAGTTTTCTTTTTGTTTGGAGCCCCCATGTTTTACCTTGAGGTAGCTTCACACAATGCCAGCAGCAAAAATCATCCCTGATAAATAGAGCTGCTACATGTTTGATGCAACTATATCTCTGCCAGAGGCTCTGCAAACATTTCCAGAGCTGTTCTTTCATTGTGCAGAAGTGCACGGGGATCAAAGTAGGAATTTGTTCTGAAAACTGGCATTAATGACCAAACCCCAAAGGTTCACCAACAACCACACTCTGACTTTACAACTCTGCCAACATTCTCCATTCGTTCTGGGCTTAAGCTTCATTAAATCAACAGATAGCATGAGAAGAAGGCCAAAGTCAGTCTCATTTTAACAGCAAATCAAGAACATTTTCACTAAGGGATTTCTTTAAGGAATAAAACCATGAAAATACATTCTATGTTGTTAATATTATGCAGAAGTTGCATCTAAAGAAATTTTTCTTCTGTTAAATATTTCTATTTCTACATAACCACATGAATATTTATTAACCAGTCTGGGGGGGGGCGGGGGGAATGATCATATCTTTCTCAAAAAGGTATTGGTTCAATCCATAATATTTTTAGTTTGTTGAAATAGGGTACCTTAGCATCATCACTTGGGGCTACATAGTGCATCATCCATTTTCTTTCTTCATTTTCCAAGGGGCTTGATTTTCTGCCTGAATGCTGCTGAGGGAAGAAGAACAGGGGATGAAAAAGACAGTAAAGATCAAATTTTTTTACTTATTTCAATTCCCCACTGTAGCATTCCAATTTGGAACAGGCAATTTGCACCTCCTCATTGCAGTGAATAAAATGAATGTATGTTCTCTGCTATATGGAAAGATTCTGACTTTAGGTCCTGGTAACTGCAAATATCCAAGAAAGGACAATCTTGTTTTCCTAGAGATCTACGTCCTATAGATAACAGGAGTCTCGACCTGTTGTAGTTCAGGGGCAAATCTGAATCAAAACTCGAGACTCCTGCCAGGGTTGTTCTGTTTTCCACTTACCTGAGGTAAGGCAGAGGTTGATGCCATGGAGGTCGCTGCTACATTAAAAGCAGCTGCTGTGAATGGCACCTTAGTAGTAGGCTCCACAGGTGCCAGTGCCTTCTGAAACAAATTTACAATCTTGAAGAAGTCTCAGAAGTTGCTGAACAAGAACAAGTGTTTTATTGCACTGAGTCAGAGCTCCACCCCTCCATGATTTCTGAAACAGGGAAATTTCCCACCCACATTATTTATCCGAAGAGCAGCTGCTGTAAGGTGTGAGTGTTCATATCTGCAGGCCTTGTGGATGAGCAGAGCCTGGTGAGGGACCAAATTGTTTCTACCTGGGGCTCCAGGAAATGCAGTAGCAGCTGTAACCTGACTGATGATATGATAGAGATCATCTATACGAGATAGCCTTACAGTGATATTCTAGAAGTGAGGATAGCAATAGCCTAATAAACGCATCAACGTATTTTCTCCATGCACACATCTGAATTCCATACATTATTATACCCATAACAAAAAATAAATTTAAAAACAGCTATGGAGATGATCGTTAGAACGAGGACATTTACATATGAAGATAATAGGAATTCTTTTAAAGTAACATTTTTCCCTGAAAAGTGCTGTTACATCATGATTTCTGTGTACGCAGTCATTTTTCTTGAAGTGTTCTATCTCAAAAGAAATTAAAGAAGGTATGATAAACAACATTTCTCTGCTCCCTAAACCACATTTTATCATTTTTTCCATTTGAAATGTCTCTCTTATTTCTGGGATTCACATATAATACAGCATGCAGCTTAAGAAATTTAAATGAGATTCAAACATTTCACCTTGAAAAATCATTAAATGTTTCCACAAATTACAATATCAATTTCTGATGCAAAAATGGTCCAGATTTCTTAGCAACTGTATCAAAATAGTCATCTGGCTGGGACGCTATTAACAAATTATTGGAATTTAATGGACTGACCCAAAAATTTTCTTGCTGGAATTTTTTTTACTGTAATGAGGATCTGCATGTGTTCAGCACACCTCTAGGAAGCTCAGTGATTAAATTTTCTAGGACATTATGCAAGCATTATTAGACACACATACATTTGCATTGAAAGTCCTTCTGAATGATTAAAATTAGTGCTTAGGAAAGAACTTGAGACTAATAGGATGACAAAGCATCCTGCTTCCTCTCAGAGATGGGCATCCGTGTGAAATTGCTGCCACTCTGACTGTGCCATGAGTTTTGTGCTAGGACCTTGACTAACAGAAACCAGACACAAACCCAATGACTTCTAGAAGTCTCATTGCATACTTTTCTTATGTCAACAGAAGAATCAATATGAAAAGTTGTTCTTACAAGAACAAGTTAAGACAATCTGATCATCTTACATGGAGTATTCCATCCTTCCAAACGTTTGATTTCTTTAGTTTAATTTTATGTTGTCTTTTTTGTGGTTGTTGTTTCTTTTTGAAATAAGCACATTTATTTTATCACAAAATGCAAGTGAAAAGTTTGCTTTTAACTTCCTTTCTCACCCTCATTGTATTGAAACTTCCTGGAATTGCTTAAATTAAGCCAGAATTAGATAATCTACAGCAATATCTTAAGGAGAGTCACAAATCTCTCCCACTCCTTGGCTGATGCTTTACTTAATGTGAGCACCTGCATTTTTGTGAAAAAATTTATAAACTTCTTATTCTGTGAGAATGGTAAAAAGAAACAGTTTAGACAAAAGTAACTGTATACACAAAAGCACTCACATTTTCTCTTTCTTCTGCTGCTATCTACCCGTGTCCCTGGTTAAAGTACCTAGAAGAGTTTCAGTACCACAACTGAGGAATGAGAACATTTGTTATAACTTCTTTGTAATTGTGCCACACAAAGGTTGTCAGATCAAGGTCTTGTTTCTGAAATGTATGGAAGCTAATGGGCTTGAGGTTTTTGCATGACATCCTATTTTCATTTATATTGTCATATTGTACCTTTGCTTTTAAGACAAAATGAAATGAGGTGGGGGAAGAAGCCTTCAGCATCTCTTACGAATCTGACTAAGAGTTGCTTGTTGCCTAGCAAATAATTTTTCTTTCCTTACTCAAGCCTTCCCTATATGAAATACCTGTTCTTTAAGTTCAAGCCAGAGGTAGCCAAAAGTACCTTTGACCCAAAGCTGCTGGCACTGGTATTGAATTTCCTAAATCAGTTCAAAGTTCAAAATTGCTTTTTTGCTATGAAGCACTATTACTTTTGAGTCAAACACGTAATTTTCACAAGGTGTGCACTTAGGATACACTTGACCATTAATTCATCTGAAAGTTAAATTCATAGTAGAAGTTGATTTCTCTGTATTGAGTGGACAAAGAAAAAAAAAAAAAAAGAAAAAAGAAAAAAGTGTGCAACTGCAAGTAGTGACTAAACATCTCCTTAAGAAGTCTAGATGTCCAGACCATGCTTGACATCTAACTTCTGAATATCTGAAGGTAGATGAGATAGATGAGATGAATCCCGCCCTGGGTAATCAGCATGTCCTCTTTAGTCACTTGTTTCCAAAGTTACTGATGCTGAGGGAAGCTGACATTGAGGAACCTGGTTTTGTTGTTACCACCTGATTCACCCTGTTGCAACGTGAAGCTGCAAAACACCCTTGGGCAAAAAGAGCTCTATTAGCATATAAATGAAAAATCCTCTCTGGTATCCATTCAAATAACAAAGAAGAGGTTTTGTGATTAACAAGGTGGTAGAGAATGCAAAATTCGATGTGGTACAATTCAATACCGGTAGAAACTTCCAGCCATATTCAGGTTCAGGATCACCAAAGGCCCCTGCGGTAGTGAAGCAGACAGCCTGACTTGGGTCCATAAAGCACAGGCTGTGCAGTGGTAGCTCATGTGCAGGTGCATTAAGGGAGTAATATCAAGCTGGGTTTTCTGTGAAACCCCAGGCTGCAATCTGCAGAAGGTCAGCAGCATCTTTATAAGGATCTGAGACAAGTTTGGGATAAATGGGAATTATCAGAGGGAAAGACTGACAGGAGAGGACTTCAACAACTCTGAGGAAATGCACTCCTGACTTGTGGGGCAGAGCCCCAGTGGTCAAATCTTACATTTAGTGCAGCTCAAGGAACACAGAAAGTTTGCTGAGCCATCCCAAGATACCAGACTTATGGCAATTTTGGGGTGTATCTGCCAGCTGATGAGCTAGGGTGAGACACAGTTCACCCAAAGTTGCTCTGCCTTGAAACGATTTTCATTTAAGGTTTTTTTTCTGAAATGATTATTTTCCCCCTGAGTAGTCTGATGGTGTCTAAGACTACAATAAACACAATTCTAAAACTACAACTACAACTGAGTTAAGAATTCAACATTAATGCTCAAAAACATGGGTTGGATCAGACTTAATTATTAAAAGATTTATGAATGTGACTGCTAAGGACAAATAAAATATCAGATAAATTTTGCATTTTCTTTCCACTTTTGTCAATCATTCTTCATGATTGCTCTCTTCAGCCTCTTTCCCATCCTTTAACAGCTTCTCTGCAGCCTACAGAATCTTATGCTTCATCCCTATACCATGGCTTTTGATACCAGGTGCTTCAGCACACGTTTCTCTCAGATTTTTCAGGCCACCTTTCTGAACATAGGAGAAAGGGAGCTGCACTGAAAGCCCTTCTCGTTTATTCCTAACTACTACTTTACTAGAAACAGCCATGCTGTATTCAGGGACACAGGTGAAGGCAGCTAATGTGCATCAGTGATGCTTCAGGCATTAAAAGTATCATTACATTGTGGCCCATCTGAATAAAAGCAAAAATGTTCAAGTCCAAATCAGAAATCAAGAGATCATAACAATCCCCATGAGAGCAGTGCTGAATATCACTCACAAGAAACAGGCTTTGATATGGCAACGACTGAAACTGCCTGATCCACGTAGTTGCTTCTGGTGACACGTATGGTCTTTATTTAAACAAGATAAATATATATGTCATAATGAGAAAGGTATACATAAACATATTTATCTGTAATTCAAATATAGATTAATAGAATTTTTTAAGATTGGAAAAGATCTCTAGGACCATTGAGACCAGCTGTTAATCTAATACTGCTGAGTCTACCACTAAATCATGATGGCATTAGGATAGAAAAATAAAATGGCTTGAGAAAATTTGGACCATAAGGTAAAATCAGAAGAAAAAGAAGTGTTTCTATCCACTAGAAATATTAAATTGCTTTAAAAAGGTCTCTGTATGCTCCTCCCCATGACAAATAGGGTGTACAGATATTTGTTGTTACATGTAAGCTACTCAGAACTCAGAAAAAATGTGTATTCAGAAAATATTTCAGAAACTCTCCAAGAAGTACTTAATGTCTTGGACAAATACTGAAAGTACCTCATATTTGCAGGGTTATTTGGTCTGTTTATTCTTTCACAGAACGTAATCTCTCCTCTGGTTTGACTCATAGAAGACCTGTGCATACGCATAAATACAATACATCTTTATTATGGAGCTTATATATCAATTTCTTAAATTAGTCTTTCTTTGTAAGGCACACCCTGCCTTGAGTATTCTAGTTCTTGCCAGCATCACTGCAGTATCCCATCAAACACTAAAAGACACTGGGACTGCTAAAGCAACTTATCCAGAAATAACTGGCCTCTAAACCTTTTCAGCTGTAGGATGTTAATGGTATCTTGCTATCGTAATAAAATCAGCAAGTGCTGGAGAGGTATGCCTTTGAATTTACTATCCTTGTCTAACATATGTGACATCATACGCTCTCATCAGCTTTAAATTTCCAGTGTTCATTACAGTTAGCTCCAAGGGATAAAGTATATTATAAAAAACTAGTTGATAGATAAATCTGTTGGTTACCAGAGTGCATTTCCTGACTCTAGGGACAAAAATGCCATTTTCCATGAGTGCTGTTATTTGAGAGTCCCAGGCAAGATCAAGAGGACACCAATGCAGGCGACAGATTCAGCCCTGATTCTGGCACTTCCCCCAAGCCTTCCCCATTATTAAACAGGATCTCTTTTACCTCCTCAGCGTAAAAGTGGCCAAAGTGCATTGCCTTTGTACACAGCAATTCCTCAGGATTTGGTATAATGAAATTCCTAATTTTTCTGTCATTTTCTATGTTACAAAAGATAGTAGAACAGTGCATTATGAGAAGTGCATTATTATCTCTCCGGTATGAGAGCCCTGGTGAGAAAACACAAGCTATGGGGAAAGGGCATCTTTAGGGAAAGCATGCCCAGATGAGGAAAGGTTGCCAGCCACTGTGGGCATTTCCCATCCCATTTGCCAGCTGAAGAGGAAAAGGAAGCACGGGGTTTGGTGATGTACTCACTCCAGCTCATCTTGCAGTGCTGAAATTCCTTGTGCCTCTTCCTTGTATGAGGAAGGCCTGGCTGTTGCAGAAGCTCTTGCATCCAGTATCTCCCTTGTGTGTGCTGAAGCCCTGCTCGTTCATTGTGCAATCTGAATTGGTGCGCATGGCAGCCAATCTTGCCACATATACAGCATGTTGTCACTGGGAAGATGGAGTGATAGCCTTTCCAGGGCACCTGGTAGGTCATGTAAGCAGCTTTGCTTAACAAACCCAGGCTCTGTTTGGTTTGCTTTGGTCCATCTGAGCTATCACACGTGCCTTGTGCCAGCTGCCCATGGGATGGGGTCTCAGTGATGCTGACTCCACGAGGGGATTAACAAAACAGTGCCATTTCTCAAGGACTCCAAAAGGATTCACTGTTGTCTGTGGAGCCAGGTATGGGAGAATTTGAGAGTAAGTGAAAGAGTCTCACCATTATTTCACATGCTCCGGCTGAACAAAATACAAACCTGTGCAGGAATCTAGTGTGGCCACTTACTCACAAAAGGGCCGATCACAGAGATTAAACTATGTCAACAACTCTGTAAGGGAAGACTTTGGAGAAACCATTGCAAAACATCTTAAGGAAGTGTTTCAGAAATGTGTAAGGAAAGAAACATTCTCCAGGAGATCGAGATAGGCAAGTATGTAAGTACATCCTATTACATGCTAAATTACATCATCATTGCAACATTATACTCTGCCAAAACTCACAGACATCAAAGTCAAGAATGACTCCTAGGTCAGGTTAAGAAAACACAGATTAAAGAACAAATTCTTAGTGGGAAACATCGCTGAATATCCATTATAATAAATGTAAGGGAGCCATGCGTTACTAAAGCATGTGGAAACCTGTCTAAACAGCTCTTGCATAAACTCTCACATGGGTTTGATATTTTCACCCTATGTGATGTAACAACTAAAACCTACTCAGATCACATTGAACAGATATGACATGAAAGGAAAATTAATTAGTTGCTGCATTTCCACAGGTCCAAGACAATAATAAGCTCATATGTACAAATAAAAAGGAAATGTTTATGAAGAGAGAGCAAAATGCTATCAAAGGTTTGGACTTATTACTTCATATAAAAACAAAGTAATTACTAATTATGCAGCTAAATCAGGAATGATAATAAAACACTTGTATTCTATGTTCAAAAAGAAGACACTTCACATGTTTCATCAACGAATAATGATAATGACCACATAGTCATACAACATATAATAAGACACAATGGAGATCATTCTTAACAATTTGTTTCTAAAACATTGTCTAGGATTCTTGACTATTTATGCTTCAGCTATTTTAATTCTTGTTATACTGCAGAACTACCGAAAGAACGTGAATATTGTGCCAATTTTAAAAAAGTAGCAAGGGAGATATAGTAATGGGCCAGGAGTTTGTTTACCCTGGCTGCCATTGCTATAATGAACCCAATATCTGACTAATTAAAAATCAGTTATCATATATTACCACTCTGGCTTTTCTTGCTATTCCTCAAAATAGCATGGGATGGTAGTCAGGCATGACAAACACTCCATCATCTCTGAAGTGGTTGATAGAAGGATTTGTGTTAAATGAAAAGTTAGTTTCAAATTGCATACATTTTTAAAATTTATGGTTCATACATTTTGTACGGCATTTGTTAATGTATGCATGTTTATATTATATATAACTTTCAGCATACAAAGCAATTATACACTGAAAACTGCACTCCACCACACAAGGGAGTGTTTTGCCAAAAAAGGATTGTTGATGTGTAATTAGCTGGCCTTATGACAGTCATTAACTAGTACAATTTACTGTCTGGACAGCAGATGGTTCCACCCAATCAAATTCCACGTATATGTGTGTGTGCCTCTGTGTGTGTGGGTATAAAAACACCAGGGGAGATTTGGAGTAAAAATTTATATCTGCAAGACTTTGAATGGAGGCAGAAATAAGAGACCTACCTCCCTTGCATGTGAACTGAATGCCTAGCTATATGGTTCAGTAAAGAACTTAAGAACCATGTAGTTGGGAACTAAAAGAAGAGGGAAAAATTACAGGAAAGCTGTTGGAAGTTGATACTAATAAAGAGATATAACTGTGCCTTTCTCTTTCTTTTTATTTTTCTTTTCTTTTCTTTTTTCTTTTCCTTTCTTTATTAAACTTTGTGAAAGTATTACTTATATTTGGACTATGCACAGAAATTCTTCTTTAATTTCCTCATTTTAGGTGTGTTGTAGAGGTGATGTCACTGTGAGACCAAAAAATGTGCTGTCTTATGGACGCATTGATCTTGCAAGGCAGGTTACTGAAGCTGTCTTTAAGTGATCAGAGTGCAATAAGGCTGCAAAGGATGTCAAAGCAATTACAGGATGTCCTCCCAGAAATGTGCATGGCATGGCAAAATGTTGATGCAAGGTAACTGCATGGAAAAGAGATCTTTCTGGGGTTAGCATTAGCCAGAGGTTCCCCGCAAGGTGATGAGCAGTTTTGGTAAGCCCTGAGCTGTCTCTGATAGCCAGTCAGTAGGAAATAGTGTTTTCAATATGAAGAAACAGATTTTGCTCTATCATGAAATACCACAATTTTTTTAGTCTATTGTAGAAAGATAGCAAGATTTTTTTAATGCAAAGACTGAAAAGAAAGTATGTATCAGGAAGGTAAAGAATATTTTCTCTAACTGATTTCTGAAGTAGTCTTCAGTGATAAATATCACTGAAAAATTTTCTTTTGATGAATTTTAAGTACCAGCCTCAAACTCTATTGAACATTTTCATAAGTGCTTTGGAAATAAACAAGGCACCCTGACTGGCCAGATTTGCAGAAGAACAAAGATTGATGGAGTAAAACTAAGGACAGGGCAATCATAAAGAATGAACTGACCTGCTTGATAGACTGGCCTGCTTAACTATGGTAAAAATCTAAGACACTGAAGGGTGAGTTAGGATTAAAGGACTGCCAAATGTATGTTACAATTTACTCCCCCATACAAAAGGAAAGACTGGAGTGTGGAAAAAAACCCTAACTAACCACCTTATGGAAGACAAAGAACTTGTCAGAAGCATTTAAAGGCAAATTAGGACAACTGGATTCTATATATAGAAATTGGGAACTCATTTATATGTAAGAATATATGAATAGCAAAGCAATGTTAATCTCAGTGTGTAGCAGTAGTGGGAAGGGTACTGGAGTCTGCATTTGATAAAGGGACAATGAAGGGAGTGCAAGAGCAGAGATAAAACTGGATACATCAGAAAAAGAGGGGGTTATAATCAGAATTTGAAGGGTTGCATCTACTGGTTTGACAAAAAGAAGACTGATGTAAACTAGGTATATTTTACAAAATTGATCCTAATAAAGAAACAGTGTTTATGCGATGGCAAGAAAGTGAACTGGTCATGAGAAAATCAGTCCAGCCTTACTACAACATCAATTCTCAGACTTTAATTCCGGAAGGATAGGTGCAAAGTAAAGAATTGCTGAGAGACAGAACCTGTTCATAATTTACAAAAATATCTTCCAAGAATCTACACTGGACAAGCCACACACAATTAAAGCTACAACTTTTCAGCAGTACAGAAATAAAAGCATTACTATATCCAGAGAGCTCCCTTGAAGGAACAAGGCAGGAATTTCACAGGCACCCCTCCCTGTCACTGACACTTCTCTGTATTCTAAAACTGAGAGCTGCACAGAGCACTACTGTCCTTGGCTGGTCTGTCATTGCAGAAACCCTGCTCCCTCTACCAGACTGATGGTGCTGTTTAAAGCTTCAGAGTGACTCGACTCAGACAAGCACACTGTGAATATCTTTACCTATTTGTTTGGAAAGCAGAGATAAAATCCTCCACATTAGCCTTGGAATGCATCTGGCAGCCACAGAGGGCCCCCCAGCAGCAGCCCACCCTACTACCAACACTTTGCCAAGAAAACCCAATACAAAAAACCACAAGATACTCCAGAAACAAGTATAAATTGGGAGAGGAGTGGCTGGAGAGCAGCACTGCAGAACAGGGAGCTGGGGATGCTGGGCAGCAGCAGGCTCAGTATGAGCCAGCAGTGTGCACTGGCATCCTGGGATGCATCAAGCACAGAATTTCATATTCTAGTCTGTATCTTCTGCATTCCAAAGAATTTTAAATATTACCACAGATGGTTTCAGCAGGCTACAAATTGTAGATAGTCTACTGTTATGTACACTGAGAAACTCAACCTAAGTTTAACCTTTCAACCTAACCTTCAAAAAGCACTACATCAAAAAAACCCCAAATCCCAAAAATCCACAAACCCACAAAAAACATCCAACCAACCAGAAAAAAACAACCCAAAACCTGACAAACCAACAAGATATTTATATTGCAGATTGTAATGAGGTATCCCCTCAGTCTCTTCTTCTCCAGGATGAACAGACCAAGTGACCTCAGCCACTTCTCATACAGCTTCCCCTCAAGGCTTTTCACGGTCTTCAAAGCCCTTGTTTGGACACTCTCTCACAGCTTAATATCTTTCTTGTCACCTTCTAACATCCAAAACTACAGAGAGGACTCGAGGTCAGGCCACCCAGTGCAGAGCAGAGCAGGACAATCCCCTCCCTTGCCCGGCTGGTGATGCTGGGCTTGATGCACCCCAGAATAGGGTTGGCCCTTGTGGGTTGGCTCTGGCACTGCTGGCTCATGTTCAACTTGTCACAGACCCCCAGGTCCCTTTCCACAGCACTGTTCTCTGAACAGCATGTGCTTTTCTCTATGCAGTGTGCCATGATCCCAGACACAAACCTGTCCCAAAGGTTGCTGCTTGTCTCAGCACCACCTTGTAAATACAAAACACAAGCCAAATTAATAAAATATGTTTTTAATGTGGTCTGCCCTGAAGATGTCAGGCTTAAACACCTAAAGTTCTTTCTCAGGGCAACAAGCACCATGTTTATTATCCTTTTAGCAGCTTCTTCTTTGTGGCCGCCCATCCTCTGTACCATACAACGATTCATACTACATTATTGTAACTGAATTGCAATGATTTTCTGCAGTGAAATTCTTCGGAGAAAAAGTTTCTTCTTCAGTCCTTTTTGTTCACCTGAGATTACCATTTAGTGGGATTGAGCAGGAATGCTTTGAAGCCTGTTGGCTAATAGTAAGGGGCCTTCAGTCTCTAGTAAGGGATTTAAAAGCACCCTCTCTTGTCTGACATTATTTCTTTATCCGCCTTTTCCGTTCCACTGCAGTGCGCAAGGCCTGTAGGATGAGGTCTTCATTATTGAGGATGTTGTATTCTCCCAGCTGCACCAGGCGGTCATACGCCTTCTCCGAGTATTTCAGGGAATATGTGGAATACGGGGAACAGCAGCCGTAGAGATCAACTTTGCCATCCTCCATCTCTGACTCTGAGCGCTTTTGGCCTAGGAGGAAGGGGTGAGAAATCGCTGCTGAGAGAAACCTCTCTGGTCATAAACAAGCAAACTCTTAACAGAGGAAGGAAAGGAGGTGTCTCTCCACATTAGAGCGTCTCTCCACAGAGAGAGTTCACAGTGTAAATTACCCATTTGACTTTAATTTTTTTAAAAACCCCCAAATACTTCCTATTCAAATTGACAGGTCAATCCCTGGCTCAAGTGCATACCAGTGGCTTTACAGGATGAGGGTAAAAAAAAGGGTGATTATTCTTAGATGGGCCTGCATTGTAGTTCTTAGCTGTACCTGAAGGTACCTACACTATGTATCTATGGATGTACACATTGGTAGATACATCAAAGTTACCTGAAAACTAATTACCTGCAAGATAACTAGCTTAGGGATTGAAACATCACAGCCCTGGCATCAAATCTCACATGGCTAAAAGAATTAACTTTAAGCAACAGAAACATCTGATGTACTGAAAAGAATCAGCAGTGAAGTTCAAAAGTTGGAGTATTAAATATATTCCTTTTGATAGGCTGTCCATGATGTAAACTTTCTTTTTAACATGTTTGAGTACTTGCCTGGTGCTTTGTATTTTTGGAAGGTATCATTAACTAGTGGGAAAAATAGCAGTACTGGTGCTCCTGGGGTCTCAGAACCATCAAAGAGGTAACACTCCTTCAGGTTCTTCCCGTCTTCTTCACTCAAGTCTACCCTGGGAAAAATGATTCCCTGCTCAGAGCAGTACTTGCAGGTCTGGTCCAAAGCCTGGATCAAGGAACAGAGCAGTACTAAGACTTAAAACGGGATTTTAAGGCTCAGGATTTCTCAGAGTACAGTAATAAAGTAGACATTTTCTAAGCTGCTTGTGCAAAAGCTCTTAACCCCTAATCAAAAACACTGTCACTGGACAGAAGTTTGTTTTTTTGCTTTTGCCTTTTTTTTTTCTGAGTCTTAGCACAATACAGTTTGTCATACAAGAAAAACAGATGAGACTACATGCAGCCTATAAAAGACGTATCACACTTCATCATTAAGCTGAAAATGCTAAAGGTTAAGACTTAGTAGGACAAATATAAAAAGTGCTTAAGTGTTAAAAAATGGTAGGTATACCCATATTGAAGAAGAAATAAAGACTGTTTCAATTACTCTCACCTGTATCTGGGATCCTGCACTGTAATTTAAATGCAGGATGACGTCCACCTTTCTCTCTGGTTTTAAAAGTGGCATGACGCTTGTATTGATGAAGAATCCAGTATCTACCAGAGACAGGAATTCATCTGATTGTGTCAGCTGGTTGGGAAATGTGTCTAACACAGTATCTGAAAGAAAAAAACATTCTTGCTGTAAGTGCAATACTGCAAAACCTGCTGGCCTGTTTTACCACCCTTACACCATGTCCACAAAGCTTTAACTGGTTATAGTCCTTGGGGAGGGGAGATTTGCCATATCCCTTCTGCCCTCTCAGCTCCATGCATATGCAGTTTTGGACCTGCAGTAACAACAATCATGAAGGGTGTTTACCGTGCTTCCCTACAGAGTGTGTCTTTGAAGAGAGGAAGGACGTGGTGGCCCAGCCTCTGGAGGTGGGTGCCACCAACAAACCACTGACACGTAGCTCATCACCATGCCATGCTATGTCCTGCAGCACGATCAACCATAGATTAATCTAACAGAGGTTCTGCCCAAACCTGGCCTCCAAACTCACAGAACGGGTGTAATATCAAATCTGCATGTTTGTTTTGTTCAGTTTGTTTATCCTCCCCAAGGCCCAGGGATCTGCTGTTACCTTTCCATCTGCGGAAGTGTGCGTTCTCCAGGTAGTCACTGTGCATCTGGAGGCCCCTGAGGAAGTTGTGCTCCTGGGCGATGCAGGCACGGTCGGTGAGGATGGAGCGCAGGGCGCTGCCCAGGGGCCCGGGTGGCGTGAACAGCCGCGTCCGCAGCTCCTGCGGCTTCACCGGCAGCGGCGGGTCCTCCTCTGCCCGGGGAAAAGATGGTAAATCCCACCTGCCCAGGCCAGGCCAGCCCTCAAAAAGTCAAGGTAAGCAATAAACCCTGACACTTTCAATTTTTAAAAGGACTGTCGCCCTGAATTTTCTTGCCTGTGAAATTCTGTACCTTTGCAGCAGCTTTCCCATGCTGCTTCACATGAACAATATTGTATTCATAGAACTTATGTATGTGTTTACATATTTCTTCTCTAGGAGGAGGAATGTGATTGATGGTCAAGTCCACCAATGATGTTCATAAGGTGGTGACCCTTTTGGCCAATCTTTGGCCTTCTGTAAAAATTTATATAAAGATGGAGTCAAACATTAAATTAGAATCTTTACTGCTTGACCTGCTGCTGCCTGCGTGTCTTTTGTGTGTCCGACATAGCGACAAAGGACCAACAAGAATAAGTGACCAAACAAAACAGAAAATAAAAAGCTACTCTTATTAGACAAATACCATTTCCTTACACATTCTGGGCTTGGATAAAAGCCCCCAGGATAGAGTGTCAAACAGCAACAAAAGTCTGCTCCACACATACACACATTTGTGGAACAGATTGAATGCAGGTTAAAAAAAATTGCTTTGTCCTTTGGTAAAAGACAGCTGTTGTGCTTCTTTGTATTACTGTAGCTCCTACTTGAAGCAATCAGAATCATTTTGCTTTCTTAATAATATACAGATCAATCTTATTATTTCTGAACATTTTAACCATCTACCAACATCAGTGTTGACCCCTGATATATGACAGGACCAGAAATGTTTAAATTATTTGTTTTTACTTTGCAGTATGAGACATATAAGTCCATTTTACAGTAAATACATAGTGAAAAAGAAGTATGGTTGTGTACCTATATTGTCAATTTGGTCCCGGGTCCATCTGTGCCAGAAATCTTCTGATGAGTGGGACAAATTCCAGATATATAACACATTGAATGAAAATAAACTACTCCACACGCCTGAAAAAGAAAAGAGCTTTCTAACTCAAACATTCACATACCATAAATCTCAAACTGTTATGATGAGATGAAACTTGTGAAGTTTGTTTCTCGTTAATGACGCCATTTTTATTTGGCTGCTGGTTTTTAAACCCTATTTTTGGCATCTAGTTTTTGTCTTACGATACTTAGGGATGGAGATCTTTGTGAATTAATATGGAATTTGTATTTTTAGGAAAAAAACCCAAGTATCATGAAGCTTGTATAAAAAGAAAGGATGAAAGTTTGCTATCCACGAGATTTGATGTGGAATTACATTGATAAGGGCATAACTACAACATAATCTTACAGCCTCTGCTTTTGTAGGATTCCCTTTTTGAGAATAAGCCTGTTAAAACACCAAGGGATCTGTTTTGACCATGCATTTTTGAGCTTGAAAAGCAATTTCTTTGGCTATCAATTAGGCCACAAGTTCTCACTGTTCTTTTCATTCAGGGAGTGCAAATGTGTGACAATCCAGCACAGACTGAGGCTAAAATAGTACAGCATCTCCTTCCTGCTCAGTGGAGCGGCCAGTCAGAGAAAAGTTTGCTTGTGAAATCAGTCACTGACAGATTGTCAGATCAGGCTGATAGCTTGTCTCTGTCAGGAAAACACATATCCATGCTCAGCTTCAGTCAACAGCAAAAATGATATGAGGATAGCTGTGTTGTTTTTCCCCAGACCTTGCCCAGGCAGTGTAGAAACTGGAGCCAGTGACATGTGGCCTTGGATTCCCTGGAGCAGGAGGGCCTGGCATGCTCAAACACCCTGATGCAGTGGGGAATCAGCATGAAGGCTCATGTTTATAGGGAGCATAAAAAATCCTGACTACCTGTGAGACAGGCAAAAGGCTCGGAAGTTCATCCTTCTGGGGTAAGATGAGCTGAACCACAGATTCCCAGGAACCTCAATTTTATTGCTGTATTGGAAGCCATACTATATTTTAATTCAAAACTAGGTTTAAAAATGTAAATAACTATTTGCCAATCCCCTTGAATTTTCTACTTTACTGTAAACTGAATCCATTATAGTATTAATGCAGCAAAGAGATATTTATCCTCTCTGATGAAATTACTATGTCAGTCCTGCACCAATATTTTATTAGTGTGTAGTTTATATAGCTTACATTAAAAAAACAAAACAAAACAAAACAAAACACCACCACCACCACCAAACCACCAAAAAAACCCAAAAACCCCAAAAAAACCAAAAACCAAAAACAAAACAAAACAAAAAAACAAACAAACAAAAACAAAACAAAACAAAACAAAACAAAAAAAACCACCCCAAAACATACAATTAAATAATTTGTTGTTTTTAACAGCTCACCTTCCAAGAAGCAGATCCTGGACTCAGGGACCTTCTTCATCAATCGTCCCATGAAGAACTCACTGCCAAAATCCTCAGTGCGAACAAAAACTCCGTATTTTTGCAATCCCACCTCATATGGGGTGAATTCCACCCATTCTGTAAAAAAGAACACAAAGAAGAGAACAATGTTTTATTACAGCCCTCAAAATAATTTTTGAGTCTATTATTTTGGACCAATAGCAATGAATTATAAGCATGCTACAAATGAAAACTCATGAACGTGGAAAGGCTTTGGAATATTTTTGAGCCTGTTGCATAGATAGTCAAACTTTTACCTGACCACAAATATATTATATGAATACACATCAACTGAGATTCTGGTCTTGAAATAAGAAGGGGTTTTTAGGCCGTCTAAAAAGACTGTTCCACAATTTACCACCTTAAATATAAAGACAAATGACTCTCAGAAGTCTCGTAATTACCTTTGAAGTCCAGAGTGCTGTAGTTGTTCTTGACATTGACTGCAGTGTAGATAGGAAGTGGGTTCTGACCACAATCAATGGCCCGTTGCTGATCAGAGAGTCTGTGGTTGTCTTTCTGTGATTCCAGAAATATGGTTATACGGAGACAAAAATTAGCGTGGCAATATTTTCCCTGCATCTAAGCTTGCAGGGAGAAAAATTCCTGCCTCTAATGTATAATGTATGCTTGGCTTATCTTCTGAAATGTTCCATATTTTTCAAAATTCCCATAAGCATTCTGCTACTGAAATACCTGCAGCCATCCAATCTGATGCCAGATTATTTGATGATGCATTAAGATGAAAATGGAAAGAAATAATAAAGAGCAGAAAGCAATACTTTTGATATGAAACACATTATTGTATTATGCTGGAGCTTTATGGAAGACCTCACAACTTTCAAAATTCTGCAGGTCCTTTTGTTAACACCTCTCATGGGCATGCATAATGTCTGCAATTTTGTTATTTCTAAACAAGTAACTTGCAGAATATGAAAAACAATTCTTAAACCGTAATACTGTTTCAAAATGCTAGTCTTGGAGTTGTCTCAGAAAAACATATTCAAAATTTCACAAGCAAGAAAGCTGATTTCCACCGTGGATGAGTATCTACAAGGCTGACACCAAATGTTTTGGAAATGGCTGTGCATTTGCTTGCACAGTCTCGTAACAAACTGCTTTTCTCAGAGCCAATAGAAAAATATCTTCTCCAGAAATAAATTTTCAGAAAATGGTAAGCCACTGTAAATGCTGCTTCATACTGTACCCCATCATGCAAAAAAGATTCCAGGACAAGCCCCCAGAGATCTATAAAAGACGTTTTGCGGCCCTCTCTTTTCCGTTGGCACAGCTGCTTTTTGTAATACTTCAAATATTCCAAGGAAAAGGAATTTATTTTGCATTTTGTCATATGTTTTCGAGCCTCACTGATTTGCTCGTCGAGATCCTTTTGTGACCAGTCAGCATCTCTGTACAAGTTTGACATGGTCCTAGGAAGAGGAAATACATATTGAAGAGGCAAAAAAAGCACACCAAGGTTTGAGGTAGGCGATAGCTACATTTTATACTTCTGTTTTAAGTTCTTGATTTGAAATTAAGGTTTCCTGTCTTCAGTTCCCTATGAAACTCTTGTGTTCCCTTTGAAGTCATAGTCATTACCCCTGCCAAAACAGTTTGGACAATTTTCCATAAACCAATCTTAGAAAAACACTTGCTTTCACGAAGTTGCAAATTATGTGACTTTTCCCCATGAAAAGACTTTATTCTGTCAATTTTGGACAAAGATCAAGAAGTAGAACTGCTGAGAAGTTATTACAGGTAAACTACTGTACACCAGCCCCAGCCTCCTTCAGCATTTTGGAGTCATCAGGGAGACTCCAGCCAAGGGCTGCCCAGTCCCACTCACCATGTAGTGCCAGACAAGCCAGTCAGGTAGGTGGCACAGTCCAAGACATTGAGCTTCTTGAGCCCCCTCAGGCTGCCATAGAGTGCGGTCAAGGATCTCATCCCTCCTCCCGTGGTCATGATGGCCACCACCGGGGTCTGTGGGACAGCACGGGGACAGAAAGGGCCAATGTCACACAACTGCTGCACCTGACCCAGCCCTCAGCAGAGACCTCCTGATAAATACAGCCTGACACCACCACGTGAGCCCAGGCACAGGCTTCTTTCTAAATGCTTTTTACTGAAATAAAACCTACCATTTATTTTATAAAGGTATATAACAGGAATAGAAGCAATGACCATTTTTTGCTCAGATATCTGACACTTGTCTCCAGTGTGTTCAACATAGATGTTTGGCATGAAACAAATGAAAATGCATTAATTCAAACCAAACAAGACAGTAAGCGAGAAGAAAAATCAGTTGAAAAATCAGGAATTAAAAAAGAAATCTCACAGGTTGAAAAGAGGAAGGACTATCAACAAGGATAACAATAACAGGGTAAAGAGTGTGGAAGAAGCCATTCCTATTTAAGGAGTATCTGATCTGGCTTCCAAGGAAGGTGTAACAGGAAAAGGATAGCAGGATAGCAACTCAGGATAACTCAGGATAGCAACTGCAAAGGACACAAACAGTAGGGTGAATTTAGAGGTATGGGGCAGTATTGGAGGTATACATAAGTTTTAAGATGAGGGAAAGATCAGAAAAAATTTAACTGTGAAGAAAAAAAGGTTTATTATGCCATTATGCTCTCACTGCAAAGCACTGGTGAGATGTTTTAAATGTTTTTCCTACAGACCTCATGGTCCAGGAGATCCTGTTCCAGCTGCAGAACATTCTTCAGAGCAGGAATAATGTAATTCTTCCTTTTGCAGAGAAAGTCTTGCTCCTGTACACAGAGGTCAAATCCTAAACGCACATCAAGGTGGTCTGGGCTGAAGCAGAGATCAGGAAAAAAGAATATTCCATTTTATTGTTGGTAGACAAGCTCAGAGTTCCCAATGCAATAAAATGAACCTGATCCACAAAATACTACATTTACACAAGGTCCCTTTCCTACACTCCCAAGTAAGTATATAATGCTGCATGAAAGAAGGACAGAAAAAACAACTGATAAATTTTTAAGCAGCTATCAAAATAAAACCAAAGGAAAGGCATTCCTGCAACTAATTTCTGAGATAACTGCTATCTGGATTCTCTCATATTTTAGTGAACTGAGAGCTATAGGAAAAACTTCTCATACCTTCTTGAATTAGTCAGAAATTTTTTCTCCTTCATAATCAACGACACCAGGTGATTGGCTGTGCTCTTGCCCAGTGTTAAAGACTGTGCTGAACATAACACTGGGTAGCATAATTGACTTGTAACATTATTTTTTCTATTTTTTGCATATTTTTTCACTATTCATGTCTCACTATGGGTTATCTAAATGTATTACACTCCACTGCATGCAGTTGCTTCCAGCTCATGTGAATCCCACATGACCTAGTCAAACCACCTACAGTCCTACTGTGAGTGCCTCCTCCCCAGTAAAGAACCTAGGGTGAGATGAGTTCAGCTAAGTAAAAGTTAACTTCCAAGAGTGGACAAGTCTCTTACCAGTCTTCTGCCTTCGCATATAAACCGAATCTTTTATCCTGGAAAGCAAGAATGTGAACAATGTGAGTGCTGACAACCTGCTTCTTCCCTGCAGCCTGAGGCAGAATTTTATCTTATGCCATCCTAGCAATGTGGGTACAAATCAGGAACTCTGAATAATCAGGAGGTTGAATAATCCAACAGCCTATGCAAAATGACTGTAGTGTTTTACTGAAAGGAAAGTTGTTCGATAATTTTGAATGTTTTCTAGTCAATATAACATCTGAGGATAACTGCTGTCTACAGAGTAATGATAATGTATACCTTACCCATCTCTACTAACAGTACCTCTTAGGCAGCCAGCTGGGCCTATGATTCTAACAGCAGCATTTGTTCCCCCTTTCTGTGGCTTATACCCCCCAACAGTCATGATCCTTTCATTCTACACGGATTTTTTTTTTAACCATGAGTCTAAAAGTGCTTTGTAAAGCATGGTCAGCATCAGCTGGAGGCTGATGCTACCTTAGTCAGTTCAGATGCCCTGCTGGTGCGGGAAGGGGAGGAGCAGAGCTACAACATCAAGTGTGAAGTAAGATCAGGATGGAGCAGCAAGATGTCCCACATCTATTCAAACAGAACAAGGCACAACCCGGCCTAATTGCTGAAAGACCTACCACTGTTACGCTGTGGTATTTTTGTCTGCAGGCTTTCATTGTCAGAAAGTGCCATGGTAATCATCACGGGGATGTAGACTTTCACATCCAGGTTTCTCAGCCTCTCCCACAAAAAAGCAGGCACTCACCTCTGCTAAGATCATGTTTTCTCCACTTGGAATAGAATGAAGTTCCACATTTGGAGAGCCTGTATCATACACACACGAGTGCTGAAAAGTACAAATAAACCCAGGTTTATATGGTAAGGAATGTTACTCTCTGCCCACAATGCAAATTGATGTTACTATTTATGGTATCTAATATTTTACATGCCATTATTGTGCTTTTTAAAGCTCAGGTGTAACATACTGAGGAGGGAGGTTGTTTCTTCCTTGGTAGTGTAACATCCAGCATTGGCTGCTTGTATCTGGCATAGTGGAATTTGGCAGGAGAGGAGGAGCTGAAGACCAGATTAGATCCCAGCACAATGTCCTGGGTGCCTTCGTAAGAACCTCGCACTTTAAAGGAAAATTCTTTTTCTAAGGAAATGACACAAAAGCAGACACAGATTAGTTTTCTCATCAAAACTGGTAACTGGTAAAAATTCTTACAGAGTCTATCACATGGCTGTTCTCATGTTTTGGATTTGTTGGGGTTTTTTAATTCTTACAATAAGCACATTGCATTCATAACATTAGCACATCAGTTAAAAATAGCTGATGGAGAAATAACCTTACTTGATTTCTTCTCCTTTTTCTTTTTCTCAACCACTTGAACTTCTAAGCAGCAGATTTTGCGAGACTGTAAGAGATGTGAACATAAAATACATCATGGTGGGGAATTTTTCAATATGACATTCTGTTTCCTAGTCTAAACAGGACACAACCAGGGCAAGGCAGAAGTGCACTGTGGATGAACAAGGCTTGCAGAAGGGAGAAGATGAGGACAAAGTGAAAAACAGTACTTTCAGGATCTCAGAGATGCGAGGATTGTTTTAAACACAATTCACGAGCAAGCAAAGATAATAAACAAGAAAATGTCACGGATGGGAAGTCCCTGCGTAAAAAGCACAGTTTTGAATGTGGGAAATTATATGTGCATGGGACAGGACAAATCCTCTCATTTCAGCAATATGGGAATGTGGGAGGAGTGATGTCTAAGGAAGAATTCACTGCTGCAATGATGTCTCAGATCTAAACCACTTCCATGTGTTTCCTTTGCAACAGCGAAGGGGTGTTGGGATGGGGGATTTCCATGCTGTTCCAGCCACAGCGTCTCCAGATGTGCCATTCACAAGGATGTGTCATGATGAAGTGGGAAATGGCAACATTTCAATGCTGGCTGTCTCAGTCAAGGGGTATGTTGTCCTGATGATTGTGAGTCAAGTGAAACACATGTGGCAACAGGACAAGACAGGTGATGAAATACAACACTCACCACTACCACTCCATTAGTAATGATGGTTTCAGGAGGGCCTGAACTAGGAAACAGAAAGAAAAATGCATTTACAATAACACATTAAAATTACAGTATAGCAGTATAGTTCATGAGCCCCACCCTTCTCCTGGTTTTCCTCTTGCATATTTTTACATGCATACTGGATATGAAAAAAAAGTCCCAGGAAACTTGTTGTACAAGTTTCCTCACTCTACTGTGTCAAGGCACAATTGTCATCCTACTGGCTCATCCAGTCCTGGAGCTCAGNACCCACACAAAAAAAAAAAAAAAAAAAAAAAAAAAAAAGCAAAAGCCAAAGGTGCTCTGAGGCCAAACCATGTAGCGATTTTGTGCTGAGTCCCAAGCTGAGGCCAAGGATGGTTTCACAGAATGCAATTTTTTAAATCACACTTTGTTGGACAATGGAATAATAAAGGCTCTGGATCAGAATTCCAGTGCATTATTCCATATTGTGTTTTGAAGGGAGATAGACCCTCTTGCTGATCTCAAACACAAGTGCATAACAAACCAGCAACATTCTGGCCTTAAATAATATTCACTATATTAGATAAAGAAAAGTTTTCAGGGTATTCTCCCTGTTTGTGGGAGTTCATGGGAAGTTCATGGGAGGTCATCCTGGCATCCACCAATTTGTTGACAAAGCTCATTCCTTGGGAATGAGGCACTCAGAACAATCAGACTAGATTATTTCATGCCTCTGAATTTCTGTTTCTTTTTGTTCCTGGTAATGTTGCATTTCATGTTTACTCACATGTTATCCAAGGCAAATCCCACCTCCAACTCCTCTTGTCTCTGGAAAATAAAGAAAGGAAAATGATTTTGGTACTAGTTTACTGGCAGTTCTCATAATGCAAGTTCTCATTCTCACAATCTGGGTATGCATGCACTGTTTATGACCAGCAGAGCATTTAAAATAGAGGCACACACCACCTCACATCTGTGTATCTTGAGGCTCAAGATTCTCTACTGATAGGAAGCTTGTGGATGGCTTTCATAGCAGTTTTTAACACAAATTGTTTGGCTTGCCAGCTTCTGCTGGGGCCTACAGGACAGACCTAGGAGGATATGTTGTCTCATTCTGAGTCTGCCAGCTCAGACCTGCTGGAGCAGAGAGTGAAAGCCTTCTGGTGTCAGGAAGAGAAATGGTGACATGCAAAGCAGTTATGGAAGAGGAAAACCGCTTTGTCTGGCAACAAGTTGAGGGCTTTGGGAAAGAGGTAAATCTGACATTAGGGCCTGGTCTGTGAAGTGGTGAATAATCCTCAGGGGAAAGCAAGCACAGGCGAGAGGAAAACAAAAGTGGAGATAGAAGAGATGATGAACAGCAAAGTGAGATCAGGCTGTAGGCTACTTAGTTGCTCAAATTACCCACTGAATTAAAGGCATCAAAAAGTTAATAATTTAGGACAAAATAGTTTACAAAGGCTTGAAGAGTATGAGCTCTAACTGTTGTAGCTGTGCAAACACAAAAAGAAATGGCTTGGATACAGCCAAGCCACTGTAAGCACTCAAAGTGATCAGCTGGGTTACAACCAGCCAAGGTTTTAATTTCAGCAGAGTTTAGTGGAAGTCCACACACTGCTCCTTTGGTATTTTGCAAGGAATAAAATTGTCAAATAAGGCATTTAAAGACAATGAAGTGCAGTGTGGAGCTTGTGTGTGTGTAGATAAGGTAATTCCTCAACTGAGTGGCACATGACAGATGCACAAGAAACCTGAAGTGAACTGGAAAAGGAGAATGATAGACAGGACATACTGGGAGATGGGATGTACAACTTGCAGTCTCCCTGGACATTCAAGATAGGATTATTCCTTGCTGCCCAGCTGAGTGGCATGACCTAGACTTTATTTAAACACCCATGCCACATTCCACAATTGGCAACTAGTTTGGTTTGACATTTAGTTCTGATCACAGAGTTTTTACTTCCTAATTAATAGGTTTGTCATAATAGGTTATGATGAAAACATCAGGTACTGGCATAGACACCCTTCTTGACCCTTGATGGGGGCAGGCTCAGCAAAGTGACAATTTTGCCAATACACATGAAATTTTTGAGCTTCTGTGGTCAACACCAAACTCTTCAGTGTGCCTACAGATCCAGGTGTGAAGAGGTTTTCCCACATCAGAGTGAAAAAGAACCTATTTTTATGTGGCTAGGCAGCTGACAGACAAGAAGGAAAAAAGGCAAAATTTTACAAATAACATTTTAGACAGAAAAGCTAACAAACATATTGTTGCCATGCTATTCCATTTCTTATTTGGACCTCACCTGAGAATCACACTTGAAGTGCATGAAGACTTCCTCTCCCAGGGGAAGTTTGGCTATGTCAAAGTACACTGTGAAGAGGTGGTCATCCTGAGTAACCACGTCCTTATCATAGAGTGCCAACTCCAGCACATTCTGGGAAAGGAAGGAAAGGACTTTAGAAATGTGTCAGTTTTTATTCAAAGCAGGAGATCCTGGGGACAACTTTTTCAGTCAGCTGTTGTGACAAGTGGGAGGGCATAAAGAAAAAGAACAGGAAGTGAAGGAAGTGGAGAGGAAATCAACTCCATGTCAGCACCTATGAGGTGGAACAAGAGGAAATCACAGACATTTCAAATGGCATATTCTACCTATGGCTGAGAGAGACAATCGACTTTCACAGCATGCAAAACCATCATGAGGGTATGAGTTATTCTCACATCTTTCTGCATATTTCCTTGTCTTTTGAGAAGATAGCTTATGTCCCTTTGCAAAAGGATAAAACCTCTCAGTAGTTCCCTTATCAGTTACCAGATAAGTCCCAGTTCAGTACCTTGACCTGACTCTGGATCCTGAAGTAGAAGGTTTCATTCCAGACTGGATCTTTGCAATTCTTGATGGCTTTAGTCTGAAATTTGTCATTTGAAGCAGTTGGCAGCCACAGGCTCACGTAGCAATCAGTCTGGCTCACTGTATTAAAAATACAACCACATCTGAAATGAGCATTTGCTCTGGAAGAAAGAATTAATTGAACAAAAAGAAGTTTTGTTTTCAAAGAGATATACTATGATACAAAATGGCATTTTTGTTCAAGGTACAACAATAGACTTTAGGTAAGAGGAATGGAAAAAAAGGAAGGGTGACATGACTTCTCTGAATAAATGTGATTAGAAATATAATAAATACATTCAACATGAAGAGTTTTCTCCTCCTTCTATGTCATCAAACAACCAATTTAGCCAAGGATAAAAAAATCCAGGAGAAATGCAGCAAGCACTAAGGAAACACAGTGGTATCTGCTCTTTTAGCCAAACAGAACATGAAGAAAAAGCTTTCTAATTTCTGCATAGGTAAAGATACAATTTTCTATTATATTTTGATTCCAGGCCAGCAGAAGAGAGAGGAGCTACAAAATGTAACACCACCTGATGGGCTTTTATCTGGGAATACTGGAACACAAAGAATTAGGGTATGGTAGTTTAGATTACTTAGCATTGAGAAAACTTTGAATACAAGCTAAATTTGAGACAAATCTTCTCATCTTTCAGTATTTACTCAATTAGTGCAACCATTTTGTATTCTTGGTTACATAAATATACACCAATGGAAAACATGAGATATCTTTCCACATTTTTTACTTTCAACAAATTGCAGAGCTTTTACTGCTCCCTTTGGGGACACAGAGAAATGTGTGTGATAGGCACAGCTGTGACCTTATGGAGTTACCTCTGCACAGAACAAGGGCTGATGCAGAGAAGAGCAACACTCACTATGTTCACTGCTGGAACCAGCACACCAACAACAAAGCTTTCTCCATTCATGGAATGTGGTTGTGTGTGATTGAGTTTTCTGAAGTTCTGTATGGGTTTTTTATGTTTTATATTTGTTCAAAAATGTTTTGTTCCTGACACCCCTTCCCCTTACCCTCTGATGGTCTTCTCCCTGAGTGATGCTCTGTCAATCACTCTGTTAAATCTGGAAGATTCGGAGGAGAAAGCCATGGGATTCGTTTTGGCGACAGCGCAACACCTTTTCTTTTGTTCTGTTAAGTTCACTTGTTCTGGGTTACACCCTCCCTTGTTAGCTATTGGTTCTGGGTTCCCCTTTCTGGGGGATGCCTACTCAGGTAAAAAGGGGCCACCCAAGGCCGAGAGCCCATCTGTTGCACAAGGTTTGGCTGGGACAAGAAAAAAGCCTGGTAAACCCAATCAAGAGTCCAGTCTCTCTCTTCCATGCCTTCGACCATGCTCCAGCCAGGAATTCCAGACCTGCCAAAAACTCCACCATATCACCTCAGGGCAAAAGCTGGCTGGTGGGCAGCCCTGGAGCAGTGATAATGGAAGAAATCTAGAAAACACCTATTCTTGGAGCAGGACTAGCTACTAGCCCATGGAGAGGAGAGGGACCTCCATGAGCTCCTCTGTGGAGCACTACAGATACTTACAGACATCTGCCTGGTGGATATTTCTTGCTCTTATGACTCTTACGGTCAGTAAGTAACACAGAGAGGATTCTATCTGCAGGGAAAAAACCAAACATACACAAGACAGGAATGAATGCTGAAATTAGGTAGCATATTTAGAAGACAGAAGTGATCAAGAGAGATAAACACTCAAACTAGGAATGATTTATCTGAATTTTCTATTTGATTATGAAATGGCCAATACATTTATTTTCCTGCTAATATCTAAATAATGTACTAGACTGAAATACTTTTCTTCTGGAGCATGATATAAGAATTTATCTTATTAGAGCATTTATTTGTTTCTTATCTAAAATCTGGCTGTACAAAGTGCTAAGTTTCAGTCCCAGCTTGGAAGAAGGCTTGTTTTTTAAATTTCCAAGGTAGAAAATGAAGACATGTTTTAGACCTTTTTCAAGTGATAAAATTATTATTGTGGTGATTACCTTCTATCTGGTCATTACATATATTCAGTCTCCTGGGCTATGAAATATGATTTTCCCATACTCCTGCTCTTTTAATTGTACAGTACTCTGCAGAGTTAAATTCTGACCTCTGACCCCCAAACTGCTTTCAAGATCTGAGAAAGAAATCACTTTTCTTTACACTTCCACTGTGCTACTTACTATGCATGAGTTTTTTGTTTACAGGGATATAGCTGCCCTCTTGAGCTAAGGTCACCTCTGACTTTCTCTCGTGAGAAATTTCTCTCTAGTTTTGAAGTATGCAAACTCTTCACATCTCAACCTTCTTTGCACTGTTTTGCCTAAGAAGCGTAAACAGTGTTTTACACCTTATGAGAAACTCTTGTTTTTTCTTGTGGCTTCTCTCTTTCATATTAGCCCATGTTTCTAACCTCATGCATGATTTCTTAGCCTCACATATTGTTGTTCTGATCTCATATTGGAGACATAAGTTCATATCTCCTTTCTCTTTACCATAAAATAAACAAATAAATAACTTCCACATAACTAACTATTTCTACCATCATGGAGAGGGGGGGAAAGACACAACATGCTGGAATATAAATCCACAGGAAAATTTTACTCCAAAAGACCTAAAAGGCACTTAGCATAACTACAGGGTCATGGACAGGTAAAAATTTCACCTATACTGCAAAACGACTCTAAAAGACCATTGCCAGCCCTGAAGCAGCATTAGCATGACACTGGCCTCATTAGAGCCACTGAGAAAGAAGTGTAACATGGGTACTGCAGGAAAGGAGAGCAAGACTTTTAGCTGGACTGTCTGAGCAGAACAATTTGGTATGTACTGTGTTAATAATGTCCATTCATAAAGAGTGAAGTGCATCAGTGTTCAATGGAATATATGTCCATGTGAAGTCCCTCCAAATGTTTTAAACTGAGTGCATCAATGCAGGCAGCCAGGGTTAATGAATACATGTTGTTGAGGCTGGGGACAGTTAGCAAGTAGGCTAATGAAGAAAGAGGTAAAATCAGCCCCCAAGTAACCAAAGTATCCTGCTGTAGGAAAAGACACCAAGCAGCGTGTGCTGATCAAGGGTGTCAGACCACTGCTAAGGGTCCCAAGAGTAACTGTGGATCAGACTACCAAGGGCACTTGAATTAATGTCTAAACTCTACCTCCTAAAGACACAGAAAGGCAGGTACAGAAAGTGCTCAGTAATTACAGAACCAATAACTGATGCTGCCAGTGGCTGGCTTTGAGAAGGCAATTCCTGGAAGGGCTCAACTCAGTTTCATGGATCAGATCCCCTGGAGCCACTTTCGTGGTGATCCCAATGTGCCAAGAAGGCAGCGCAGGTTGAACAAAATACTCAGGCATGTGGATGTGCCCTGTCATGACCAAGGAGCCTTGGCTTAGACATCACAGAGCTATAAATAACAAATGACCAAAATCCTGTCAGCTTTGTGAGTTTTGTCTAAAAAATTTGAGATGTTTGGTGTGTTTTGAAACTGCTGCAAGCCCTGAAGTGTAGAGAGCTGTATTGCAGGGTATATTTTCTCATCTTTGGGTGTTCCATTCAGCTAATCAGGAAAAGGTTGGTTGTTCCTTAAACTGTGAGCACAACACCTGCTGCTCAGCAACTGTACTCATCACAAAACAGAACAAGGGAGAGTTCCGGATTATTACTAAATGGCCGCAAACTATAGAGAGGAAAGGTAAAAATATTTTCTAGCACATCTAGTCCTCTCATTTCCTAGAGAAGAGATTTCATGTCTGAGGGCTCCTGAAAATCTATTCGTTTTAACTAGAGGCCAGAAGAGGGGTTAATTCAGGAAATCAGGTGTTGAAAATCCACTTTGAGATTCTGCCATACTATTGTGAGAATAAATGGCATCATTTACCAGGTCTTGCTATCTACGCTGGCAGGAAACTTATCTTTGTGCTTTAGTGACACATGTAGAGAAAGCCTATTGAAAGCCATCCTTTTAAAGATACTAGTCTTGTTTAAACACAGATTGTTCCCCATGTGCCAAGGACAGGAAGCCACACTAGGAATTTAACATGAAGCAAGACTATCTAAGTGGAATGATCAAAGTGATAAGCGAGGCAGTGTCTCACGGAGGGAACTCAACGGGCTACAGTAACTAATTAAATTGTTTGGCAGATGCTGAACCCTATCTGTTTTCACCCAGCCTCCACCCAGCAGGAAAGTCCCCTTTACAGTTTCCTTCTGAAATTCTCCTTTGCGGTACCTTTGTAAGAGAAGTCCACTGTTTCCCATCAGGATTCAGCTGCATAGTTCCGTCTCCCTGTTGAGAGGTTTGAGTGATCAGCTCCTGGAAGACGAAGACCCAACGTTATCCCTGGAAAAAACATCTTTTCTCTTAAAGGCACTCCTTTGGGAACGGAGAACGTCAGAGCCACAGAGACAGGGAGCCCATGGTCAGTGCTGGCTGTAGAGCCTTGGCAAGAACTGGGGTTTCCCGTGGTGCCCAGTGCCCCTGCCTGGGCTGTGCTTGCCCCACTAAGCCTGAGCAGAGGTGTAGCAGCCAGGTAAGGTCCGCCCTTCATGACACATGGGGAGGGGAAGCAGCTCCTGGCCCTGGCTGTTAAAGGAACAGCAAACCTGTCTCCCACAAACACACCCAGTCATTAATCTTTCACCTTGAAGTACACCTCTGTGTTATTTAATACTTATTCTAAAGTTGCATATATGATGTGTCTCAAATTAATAAAATCCCTAAATATTCTACATGTTCCCCTTGTAAATAAGCTCTTACAAGTAGTTTTCATCTTCTTCCTGTAGTTTACCATAACTTTTAAAGTTTCAACATTGAGGTCTTGAAGCCTTGACTTTCTTCATCCTGCATAGAGTCATTATAGACAATGGTAGGTCAAGAAAGCAATATCATCTTTGCACTACATGCAGCACAACCATTTGAGATCCCAAATGCCTTGCTCTGCTCTGCACCCTTCTTACCTGAGACAAAATGCCATCTTGGTCCATCGTGGTTGTGTTCATGCACACGTCCAGTGTTATCTGTGGCAATGCAATCTCACATCTCCCAGCTTCCACAGACACCAATAGTTCAAATGTCCCAGATGCAGCTGAGCAACTATTTTATAAACTGACTCAGAGCCCCACCTCTGACTGGTTTCTTAAAACCAGTTACTCCCCTCCCATTTTGTTATGGCAGGAAGCTGAATCCTGTGGTCAAAAGTAGGAAAAAAATTCCTTTGCCTATATTGCCAAGGGAAGTATTGTGTTTGAGTCACTTAGTTCTACACTGGCCAATGGCAGGTTTAAAACTAAACATAAGAGAAGGATGCCCTTTTACCAGAGCACTGAATTTCCAACTTAGCAAGACCTCAAAGCCCACAGAAATACACACTCTGCAATAAGATACAGCGACAGTACATAAATTGAATTTAGGTTATCTGTGACAGTGAGCAGTTACAATAAAACAGCTAATGAGGAAAAAAAAAAAAGAGAGAACACTATTGCTCTCAGACTAATCTGGTTATTGCAAGAAACAGTTTAAGGCTTTCTGAACCACATGTCCCTACAATCTCAGGTCTAAGCATGCAGAGCAACACACTCATGGTGGTTTATATTTACTCAGCCAAGGTCCAGCAGGGCTGGGTCTCTCCTCAAGTCATTGTATTCCTTCCCTCTCCTTTCCTATGGCTTGTTATTATTTTTGTGTTTAGATGTAGAGTCCTGAAGCAATGACTTTCCTTAGCTTAGCTCCACACCCATGAATACTTCTGCGCCATTTTCCAGCTCATAGTGACTGGCTGCAAACTAGCTACATTTAAATGCCTGTGTCTGATGCAATGAAACCTGCCAGCCAGATGCAAAACTCAGCCCTGACCTCACACTGCCCTCCCCAAAGTCCTTGGCACACCTGTGACTCTGGGGCAGGACACCTGCCCCTGTCCACACACAGCTGACTGCTGTGCCATTGCAACTGGCACAGCTCACTGGAAGAGGATTAGAAAAGGCAGCCAAAAACTGTTGCATCATCAACAGATCATAACAGATCAAACCTTCTGGGGAAAGGGATTCTTTTGGCTTCCATGCTTCCCCAGTACATCATCTCTGAGCAAGAAGATGCTCGTTCCTTGAGCATTCTTGAGCTTACTGGTCAAACACTGCCACCAGCCAGGACAGGTCCCCTTTGCAGATTCCCATGCAAAAAAATATCAACAGTCATCACAGCTAACTTGCTAGAATAAATTTTTTCCATAGGGTACAGTATTCTGTGACACCATGAGAGGATGTGTCTACACACAAGGTATGTTTCCTCTGTGTGCCAGCTCAATGCTGTAGCTTGATGAAATGCATTGTTCATTAGGTCGCAGAAAATTGGCAGCATTGGCATCTGTCAGTCATGCTTAAAGACAGTACTTTACTATGACATCTCCTTGGAGGGCAAAACTATTAACCATACTGTCCACCAGGACTGGGCCTCTGAGGCTTTCAATCTCACAGTACCAGTGGCCAAAAAACTCTCCTTTTCATGGACAGCATTTGCAATCCACATCAGAGACAGCCCTTGCACGAGGGAGGGACCATGGCTCACTCTGTACTCCTGCAATCTGTCTCTGAGACATTCCTTTATCCATGATGCTCACAGCAAGTATTTGGTATGCTCTTTGCAGAGATAAAACCAGTTTTGTTTTCCAGGAACAAGGAATGTTCACACTGCAAACCTGAAGCATATTACTGAAATGCCTGAGTATGTGCAGCAAGGCAGAATTTTCATTTTGCAAACAAGCCTTTATTGTCTTGTATTGTATACACAAAATTTCTGCATGTAAATAACATTTCTTCAGAACTGGAGGTGGCAAGAGTTTACAGCTAAAACTTATGTTTACTTTTTCACAACAGGGTTTTCAGGTTAAAATGGAGGTAATTCCCAGGATTGTATGCAGAGCACATATCATCATATTTCTGACTATGACTAGTGAAACTACCACAGAATAAAAAAAACCCCAAACAATCAGAAGTGCATAGTTGTTAAAAACCTAATGAATTTCAAACATTAATATTTATGCTGTGATCTTTAGGCTGGCAACAGTAAGCTACAGTTGCACAAAATTGAAAGTTTTGTTTTGGCATAATAAACGACCAGTGTTGCAAAAGTCATTGTGAACCAAATTGTAAAGATAATTTGTCATTGCTCCTTGCTAAAATGAAAATCCTCAAAGTGTCATTTTGTAACAAGACAAACATTATTTGGCTGTGAATAAACCCTGTTATTTTCAGGTTGGGTTCCCTGGGCTGACGAGGTAGGCAGTCTATTAAAAAGAAGTTACATTTCAAAACAAAGCTGTTTTGTAAAATATTAACATGAAATGTTTCAACTTACCCAAGCATTTTCCCTGGTTATTTTTAGTCACACATTATAATATGTAGCTGATAGATTTTTTTCTGACTGAATAGACTTTTTGTTCAAAATTGTCCCAGTTGTCTTTGGGACACAAAACTTATTAATAAAGTGTATTTTCAACTTGACTTGCTCCTGGAATGCAAAAGTTGTTGTGGATTTATAATTTTTACAGTTCACCCTCAGCACAGTTCAGTACAGTTTAAAAAAAGGAACTTTCAATGAAAGGGAAAAGACAGGAAGTTTAAAAATGCAAGGCCACAACAAATGTAATTGGTGTTTTTGTGCTAGATCCCATGCATGGTCTTTGGATTGTTTTAGGATGGCCCTAGTTGTTTCAGGCTACTGACTCACTTCTACTCAGTTTGCTCAAGCAGAACTAAACAAATAAGAAAATTCTTTGATAGGCTTATGACCTAAATGGTTAACAACTAAACTGAGTAACACAGCAAAGTTTTCATTGTCTATTGGAAATAAAATATTTTCAAGTACTTTTTCTTTTTAATTTAATAATTGTATTTTATTATGAAAAGTAACTCCACGGGGGAAACAAGATCCAGGGTGTTTTATTTTGAAGACTTCAAATTAAAGTATTGAGGTTTCATATAATGTCTCAGTACAAACCAATTAAAACTGACAAATTAACAGGGAATTTCGATATGCCCAAATTACACCCTTTGCTTAAAAAAAAAAAAAAAAAAAGAGGTGTGAAGAGTCTTATGCCACTTCCTCCTAAGTTGCTCCTTCCCATCACATATGATTCATTCACAGACCAAGAGAGCCCAGGATGTGGATGCGAATCATGGGGCTGGTGGTGTCCACACACTTGTCCCTCTTTACATTTCCAACCTCTGTGGCTGCTCTTTGGGACACTTGCAAAACAGAGTTGACCTGGGGAACCAATACCAGCTTCCAGTTGTGTCTCAGGGTCTCCTTGTTTGCCAGGGCTGGTCACACCTTGTGTTCCACAAAGCAGAATTATGGGAGCAGAAGTTTATACTCCTTTCTTACGGCCTTTAGGTGTGTTGGCTGTATTGTATAACTGCAGCGCTGTGGCGGTAAAAAATTATTTTCCTTTACATCATATATTATAATAAGTTAGGCTTAAAATCACACTATTAAAAAAAATAACTAGTATTTTAGGCAAAGAGTGTTCTACAGACAACCTTAATTTATGGAACAAAACATAAGTAAAGAATTTTCCACATGATGTCTTTGCGTATAGAGACCACTTCTTGGGGATGGAAAAACCCCAGCAAACCACTGCACCAGCTGGGGTAGTTTCTGTGGTGCAGAATGGTGAGTGTTTGAAAAACCTATGTCCCTTCTGGGTCCTAGAGCATGAAAAACTCCGCTGAGAAGATAAGGGAAGTTGGACAGGCAATCAGCACATCTTCTGCCTTCTCCTTTGCATGGCTGTCTGCAAGGCCTGCATAATCATCTGAGAGTTGTTGAGGATGTTGTACTCGCTGAGATTCAGCAGCTTACGGTAGTTGTCATCGGTGTATCTGACAGAGAACATGCAGTAGGGGGAACAGGAGCTGGTCAAGTCAAGCTGGCCTTCCTCCATCTCTGAGCAACAGCGCTTGACACCTGGAGAGAAAGGGTTGCTGCTGTGACACGATTATCTTAATCAGTGTCAAACTGTCCATGGAGTGTCAAAAAGCAGGGCTTTTCTCCTGAAGAAAATTCATAGGGTTTAAACGCAAACAATGCAAGTCATATATCACCACCCTAGTCAAGAGGACATTGTGGGTCTGAAGGAAGGAGGGTACAAGGAAGAAGTGAGGGACGGTATCATAACATTCGTCTACAGCTTACTCAGAAACTTCTGTCTCATTAAAGCCATGGATCAGGCAAGGATGTCAGCCTGAAAGGGCACTCTAAAAGCTACTGTCCATGCACTGCAGGTCCTTCCCTGGGCAGCTGGGATTTCTATGAACCTCAGCTGAGGAAGATTAATTGCTAGTAAGATAATAGAATTTAAGTGAGAAAGGAGCAATAGAAACACATGGAAACTGAGAGTTCCTGCAATGCTGAATAAGGTCCAGGGCACCTGCCACCAGGATCCATCTCTGCCTTTCTGATTTTTGTTTCACACGAATTCTACAGGAGCAGTATTTTGGGCTTACCTCCCTGCTATCAAGGAGCAGAGCAAATGCAGCCTAGTAACCTGCAGTAAAGGAGTACAAAGCAGGTGGTCTGGCAGAAAAGGAGTGGCAGGCCCTGAACACAGCACAGTCAGTAAAACGATCTCTGGGCTGATGCTGTACGAAAATGTTACACATTGCAGGAGTTCAGCCCGAAAGCCAGGTTCTTTCTCCCCCACCACTCATATATGACACTATGGTTGCTCAAGTGTAGAATTAAATACCTGAACAATAGAAAAATATATGCAGCAGGAAATAATCTGAGAGAGCTATACCTTTCACAGGAAAAAAGCTTTTGCAATTAATTAGGAACACTTTAAGTAACAAATAGGAGAGAGGTAAACACCATCCAGGAGACATGGGCTGTGTTGGTTTTCTTAGAGCCAAAATGAAGATGAGTGAACATAATAGCTTTTGCAGGAATGGAGAAAACAAGTTTAATTAGCTGAAGTCCTCCCCCATTAACCCAACAAGCAAAGACAGCCAGCAGCAAAGAGTAAGTTTCTGTATGAGTCAGGGAAGAAGTGGTGTCTTTTGTTTAATGCTTTGCCACTATTTGTAACTTACCAGGTGCTTTGTACTCTCGGAAGGTATCATTCACAAGGGGAAGAAAAATCACAATTGGACATCCTGGCAAATCTGAATCTTGGAAGATATAGCACTCCTTCAGATTTTTCTTATCTTCATCAGTCAAAGAAATTGTTGGGAATGGGATTTTCTGCTCTGAGTAGTATTTACATGCCTTATCTAGAGACTGGAGGATCACAAAAATGGTCAGCACTGGAAATCAAATTCATTGTCTAAAGGCCACAAATTGTCATCTACTATTAAGGGTTTGTAACTCAGATCCACAGAGTGAGTTGCTTCTTATTGAGGGTTACTCTATATATAATTACCACACACAGTAACCACATTGCTAATCACAAGCTGTAAACACAATTTCAGAACTAAAGAATTCACCAAGGCCACTGCTTTTTAAAAAAAAAGTAAAGCAATTTGCGGAAGTTTAGGGTAAAGCATTAGTTTTAGCAACTGAAAGAACCTGTGTTAATACATTGCATAGAATTAACTAGAGAAGGAAATCATAGCAAGCAAAGACAGAAAAGAAAATGTTTAAGGTATCTTATGTGCTTGGAAGCCAGAAGATAAGAAAGGTAAGTTTGAATGTGCAATTAAATCTCTGCCTGTGCAGTCATTAAGGCACAGTATTAATTGAGATTAATATTTTATTGAGAAAAGTATTAGGCTATGCTTTTCCCTGAAATGTTTAATAAAATATCATGTCCTAATATGCACTCTATTAAATAAATAAATAAATAAAGAGTTATTTACTCTGCACCATCTAATAGTGAACACTGTCAAGCAGAAAAAGGTTTCTACTAAAGTACTTAAAATTGTAGCAGTCTTTTTTAAATAAGTTTTATCCAGACAATGAATGAGACTGAATTAAAACTTCACTACATTTGTCTCATCCAACATGCAGCTTATTAACAATAGCACAGCTATTCTCATTCTCAAAATGTAATTCTACTTAGGAAGGCCAAAATGCTTAACAGTGAGTTTTCAACTAACCTGTTTCTGACATAAAAAGATCCAAGCTTCTTTTCTGCCAGATCTTATAGACACCTAATTAACTTTATCTCCATTAAATGAGTTTTCTTCAGGAAGATGCTCATCACTGAATTTTACTTGTAGCATCTTATTTGTCAGGCCAGAAATTATCTGCAGCTGATATCCACTTAACCCTTTATATATTCTAACTTAGGTCAGAAGAAATCACTTCCTCATCTGTATGAACATTCCTGGAAGCCTGCTTGATTCAGCATAAAGCAGAAGAGGCTCCTCCCATCATTCTGGAAAAGACCATGCTGACATCCCCTTGAATAATTTGACATGTTCATAAACCAGAAAGAAAGAGTCCAGGAATGGCAGGAAGAAATAAGAACAGTGTTAATCACTGAAAAATATAGGGGAATGCAGATGTTATAAACTGAACAGCTGATAAAACCAGCAATTATGGATGCTACAGGATGGGCATTTACAAGTAAAAGGAGACACGACACATGGTAACAAGAACATTCTCACCGATGTATGTGATCCAGTAGTATAACTTAGATATATGATGACATCCACTTCCCTCTGTGGTCTTAAAAGTGGTGCACTGCTGGTATTGATGAAAAATCCAGCATCTATCATGCCCAGCTGATCAGGATTTTGCATCAGCTGGTTGGGACGTGAGTCTAACACAGTATCTAAAAAGAAAATATTTTTTGATTAAAAATAGATCTGCGGGTATTTTGGCTGGAAAAAGAAGTGTAAGGTGGAACTGACCATTCCAGAAGCCTGGTTTGATTTAATTGCCACACTACTAGATCATCAAACAGGCATGAGAAGGACTGCAATACACTTAAGTTCCTGTTCTGAAAAATCTGTGTTGAGTTTCCAAGCAATATATTGCATTAACATGTCACACCTATTTGTGCAGTAAGCTATGTCTGATAATTAACCTACATCTGCCTTGCTTAGTTTCAGTCGTCATTTCATCTTCTATCTGTCATTGTTTTTGAGAACAAAATATTTTAAATCCTTTATATGTTTGAACTTATGCTTCCCACTCAGCCCCCTCTTATTTGGACTAGAAAGACTCATTCCTTTCCAGTCTTCTCTTATAGGTGATATTTTCTTGGATATTTCACTTCCATCTGAAGTTAGAGGTATACCCTTGCCAAATTAAGCTTTCTCCCATGTTCATTCTGCTCTCTGCCACTTTAAATTTGGTTCTGTCAGCTTAAAGTCTACCTCTCAGTCTGGACTGCAGATGAAGCAAACAAATACAAATATTAAGTCTTCAATACCCAGCAACGCTGAAGTCTTAGTGTCTTCTTTCTATTCAGAACATAAATGTTCTCCCGGGAGGATTTTTTCCCCTACAAAGCCTGACAGGCTTCTTTCCTAAATTCCCCACCCCAAAACTGCCTGAAAATGATGCCAGTTAAATATTAGTCGCCATCACCCACCTTTCCAGCGGCAGAAGTGCTCGTTCTCCATGTAGTTGTTGTGCAGCTGGTATCCCTTCAGGAAGTTGTGGTGCTGGGCGACGGAGAAGCGGTCGGTCAGCGCTCCGCGGAGGGCACTGGACAGCGCGCCAGGCGGGGTGTACATGCGGGTCCGCATCTCGTGGGGCCTTGTGGGCAGCACTGGGTCTTCATCTAGAGGAGGGGAGAAAAACTGGTGAGCTGCTTGTTAACTTGTGTTCCTTTCTGGCTGCCCTAGTGCAGAGGGGCTCTTCTGGGATGATTCGCTAAACACACACAAACTCTTTTGAGGGAAAGGAATGGCTGCTGGACAAAGCTCTGCTGATGGTCTTAAGCTTTGGCCTGAAGACAGGTCATCAGAAGCAATCTTTAATCTTGGAAAAATGACACCTTAAGGAAATGAAGCAATTCAGAAAATGTTCTGTCAGTAGTTAAATATCCTCACAGGAAGATAACATGAAACACATGCAAGCATGGAGTAAATGGGGCTGATGAATACCCAGTGCTCTGTCAGACAGGCAACAACAGCAACTACAGGGTCTATTGCAATAGCCCTGCCCAATAATCACTCATGGCTATGTGAGTATGTGCTTAATCAGCAGAATGAGAGCACCCAGGAAAACCTGGAGCATACATTCATATTCAGAAACTGTGGGTAGTTTAGGGGGTGGGTAGACGGCATATGGGTGAAAAGCAGAAATGTGGCACAAGGTATGGTTTCTAGAAATGACAATCTGCTTTGCCAGTCCGAGGGGCTGGCATTGCAGCAGGAGAGGCTTGGTGGTTTCCATGATTGCACATTGTATTTCTGTATTTTTCAGGATGTCTGTAATTATAGTTACTATCATATCAAGTCATTTAGCAATAAAATCATGGTTTCTGTATTGCTTCAGAAAATACCCTCTGGGCCTCATTTATCTTTGTGTCAGTATGAATCCAATGCAGTAATTACTGTACTGACTAATAAAATAAAAATCCAGGAAATATTGATTAACCAGCTGATACTAAGGTTTATTCTCCAAATAGGCAGTAAAAAATACCATATTCCCTGCTGTTGGTTCTTGGTTCTCTATGGCTAAGTGAGAATTGTAACGACAGAACACTTCCTGAGAAATGTCTGACCCCTCTAAAACTTCCTCTGAAGCAACCAATAGAGCTTTAGTGAATGATGTCATTGCAGCAGCTTTTCCCTTATTATCCTCTTCCTCGTACTCTATAGAGTGTGAGGGGAAGTCACTATCTCTTAGTAAGATCCTATGATGCCAGCTTCAGCAAAGTTGACAAGATGATGCCAAAAGCCACGCAGGAAAATAGATTACCATAAATGAAAGGCTTAATAATTTCTCACCAACTTCATCTATTTTGTCTTGTGTCCATCTACTCCAGAAGTCTTCTGAATTGTGGGACAGCCCCCATATTTGTAAAAGGTTCACAGAAAATATACTGCTCCACATACCTGTAAAAGGAATTAGTGAGCACAAGGACACATTTTAACAAAAAAAATGCCCTTTCTCTTCCATTTTGACCTCCTGGCTTAATTTTTTAATGGGTTTAATGCAAGTATTTCTAAAATTCCATACTGTTAAATTCCTCTTAATTTTCTATGTCACTGATTCAGGTCATGCTAGCATCACCTTTGTGCCTAATCTACTACATGGCTTTGCCACATGATAAAGAGAGCAAAGAATGTAAGGGAAGTAAAGAAGAAAGTAAGACACACTTGCTCAAGAGGCAAAATAAAGAGTTCAGATAACACATACACCACAAACAAATCATTTCCATCCCCATCTTCCTTTCTCCAGCTTGTCTTTTTCTGCACTTACTCCAATCAGTAACTCTTTCAAGCACTCTGAATTGTTTCACAAGGGGATGAACTGGCTTTTCAGATGTTTGTCTGTTAGATCTTACACCATAGTTAGTAAAGGCTCACACATGCAATAGGCTCCAGCTCTACTGGGCACTCTTTTCTCCATCCAGGATTACCCCTCTCTGCCTCGACACAGGGACACTGGTGGCTTTGTTGACAAAACAGAGTCCACCACATCACCAGTCATTGAAAATGTAAGTCTATCACATTTGGACTTCGGTTGGAGTGAATTCAGAGAGGAATCAGAAGAATAACCAAAGAAGTGGGAGCTATTACTTACAATGAAACAATTAAGGATCTTCATCTATTCCATCTCTAAGACACAGACAACTCATCTACCAAGACAGTGACAAGAAACTGAAAAAATATGCAGGTTTTTTTACTGTATTCTTCTGGATAAACTACCATTCCCACTTCCCAGCAGGCAGTGCTCAGTATGTTAGGACAGAACTATCTACCCACTGGTTAACAGCATTACACGCCTCCAGAGTGCCTCTGTGCCAGGACAGTGCTATACATCACCTTGAAGATAGCAGATGCGGGATTCAGGGAGCTTTTTTAACAAGCGGCCCATGAAGAACTCACTTCCGAAATGCTCCGTGCGAACAAACGCGCCATACTTCAGCAGCCCCACCTCGTAGGGAGTGAACTCCACCCACTCTGCAATACAGCCACAACAGGACACTTAGAGGGCTCTCAGACAGGCGTGAGGAGAGGAGATGCTTGGGCATACATTGGTCTGAATTATGTTTAATGCACTGCCTTGGCAAAGCCTCACTCCGAAACGCGGATGTCCAGGGAGGCGCCTGAGCTTGGGCATGGTGGCGATGAGGAGGCAGGAGCAGTTGTGCTGGTCTTGGTGGAGCTGCTGGTGGCACAAGGGGCACACTGGGGGAATGGCAAGGCTTCAGGCCTTGCACACCCCATGTGCACACACCAGTCCAGGGTTTTCCAGCGCATCTGTAGTTTTGCTCTGCCCTTCCATACGCCATGTCCAGGTGACAGTACTTCACCAACACAGTTAATTTATCTTCCATAAATAATTGTTTATGCACAAATATGGCTACTCAGCTCTTCAGAGATTTTTTTCTGTAAGTGAACAATTATACTCTCTATGTGTGGTACTAATGGAGACAGAACTAGTTCTTGACTTTCTTGGATATCCTCTCCAAGTGAAGCGCAGTTGTTTGATATAACTGCAGCGTGAGTGAAAACTCGGACAGAAATGTCATGGACCGTAATTTCATTTTCATTCAGAAACGGTTCATTTTCTTGCCTCAACAATAAAAAAAATTACGTGAATTTTTCTATTCCCCTTCTCCTCCTTCTGATCCTCCATAGGAAAGAAACACAACAAACAAAACAATGAGAGAAGCAACAGATTCAGATGGGAGCCCTCCCAAATTCTACTGTAACTATATGGTCATTCTTCATATTGAACAATAACTGACCATTGAGAAAAAGCAAATATCAGATAATTCCAGTATTTCTCAAAATGGAATTTCTGGCAGAATTTCTACTGTGTATGTCTAGACAGTGAAATGCTGCTGTGCTGCTCCTCAAAACTCTTGTATTAAAATTGTAAGGCATGGAGGTGATGGTCATTTCTCCAAAAAGCAACTAACACATCAGGATTGTTTTCTCCAAGTGCTACCAGGAAGAGAAGAGTGATGACAGGAATTCAGCTTCCAATTTTAGCCTCAGAGGATCCAAAACAACATCCTTACCTTTGAAATCATTGGTGCTGTAACTGTCCCGGACACAGACCGACACATAGATGGGCAGTGGGTTCTGGCCATCACATAGTGCTTCTTGCTGCTCTGAAAGCTTGTGGGGGTCTTTCTGGTTTTGAAGAAAAAGCATTAGGTGAGAGGAGATGGAAACAACACATGGAGAACTCACTGGCCCCAGTGCAGGAGGAGCCGGGTGACCTGGGAGGACCCTCAGCACGCTGGACATACCCTGGCAGCTCCACCACACAGAGCACTGCAGGTACCCCACCAACCACCACAGAGCAGACTCCCAGCCTCCAGCCTGCTTTGTGCATGGATTCACAAAAACATGAGGAGAGAGACAACTATTTCTGCACATCTATGTCTCCTAGGAAGTACTGTCCTGACAAGTAGAAGGAGGGATAGGCTGCTCCTTAGGCTGAAGAGTGTAGTGAGCCATCCTTGTTCTCCTGAATCTGAAAGAAGCCCTTGAGCATGTTGATACTTAATTTCTTTTCCTACCACACAACAGCCATCACAGTCTAGACTTGAAAAGGGACTGAAATTTGGCAGCAAAATTTTTGCACCCCACCTGGTTTCTTTTCTGAAAAAACATATTCTCATTGAAGAGGTTTATTAAAAATACAAAATCTCATGAACTACTGAAAAATTTAAAACTAGCTTGTTCTGGAAGATTAGGGAGAGGTTAATGGCTACATAGAAATAGTCGGCATTGCTCAAAGGGAAAAATGCTTGGTTAAATTGTGAGAGGGACCTCATCTAGCTAAGATTAAAAGAGAGGCATCTATTTAGCTCACACCTTTGTTTAATACCTAGTATTCCTCTGCATTCATTTATGTTCTGTTTACATATACATAATGCTATATATGTGCTTACATAAAAATAACCCAAATGAATGGTTGAGCGACTGTAGCATTTCTGCCCCCATTGGAGGACAGTTCTGTTCAATCCTCAACCACTTTCCCTTTCCCACTTTCCAAGTGCCAAAGCACACATCCTGGAACTGTGATCCAGATGGGGAGAGAAAGAAGTGGACTGCTGTACTGTAGGGGTAGAAACCCCTTCAAGTAACAGGAAATCAAGTTTGAAACTACTTACAAAAGTAAGTATCACTTAAACCATATCAGTAGCGCTTCTGAGGAAAAGCAAAATGTGTACTTGCCTCCAGTGTATTTGCATATCAAGTTACCTGCCAGTGGATGCAATTCACTGAACATTCTAGCTGTGTCAGGGTTGCTTGCGATAGTTTTCACATTGTTGAGATTACTCTCGCATTTTGAACCCTTTTTGCATGAGTAATTTGCATCTCAGATGCACTTCCCAAGATTGCCTTCACTTCCATTTAAATACCAGCCAGAGTTGAAAAGGCTGCATCCACAACTGAATTTATGAGCACATAGCATGCATTTATTTCCAGGGCAAACTATTAAAGGAGTTTTAAAAATCTGCTAACACAGAGGATTCCCCTGTGCTTTGATCTATATTCTCTGAAATGATGGACTACTTTCCTCTCCATCAACTAAGGGAAAAACAGATGCCTCTCCAAGAAATGGAATGGTTCTCTAAGAAATTGAATAGATGGTTCTCTAAGAAATGGAATCATACCCCATCATTTAGTAAGTACTCAATCATGAGACCCCAAAGATCGATGAATGATGTCCTGTATCCCTCTTCTTTCCGCTGGCAAAGCTGCTTGTTGTAGTACTTCATGCGATCCATAGAGAAACAGCCCATCTTGCATTTTGTTGCTTGTTTTTGGGCTTCACCAATATGTGAATCCAGGTCTTTCTGTGACCAGTAGGCATCTCTGTATAAGTTTGCCATAGTCCTGGAGAAAGACAATACAGATAGCAAAAGTCAAAAGGAGAAAAAAAAAGACTGGAATTTTTGTGCTTTCAGAACAGAGGTTTACATTAAGAGATTCTCTTCTGCTCACACATACTCTGGTTTAGCTGCTCCATCCAGCAGAATGTACACTCCAGGGTTTCTATGACTGTTTTTAAAAATGGCCCTGGAGAATGAGGTAGGGGTTTTATGTTCTTCACCTTTTTAAGCAGAACTGGAAGAAGGCTAAGGGATAAACTGCCAGGTGTGAACATAGGTACATTTGTGAAGCACAAATTATGCAGAAAACTACAATAAATTTTCTTTGCTTGTTTTTCAGAACCTTAAACTCATACATATTAGCTGCTTTCTCTTGGTTTGATTAACTTAATCTTATGGTACCACTATTCTTTATTTTAACATCATCCTCTACGTTACCAACCTCCTCTGCATGGGACAATCAGACATCAGGCAGACATAGGTCCTGGGAGCAAGGAATAACACTGCCCAGAAAACACAGAACTGGCAGGTTACAGGGGTAAGTGTGCACTGTTCAGTAGTTTTTTCCAGAAATCAGAGCCAGTCTCAGAAGTTGATGGGACCACAACAGCTGGGATTCAGTAGAGAAAAGAAGAGGCATGATGCTATGGGCATCCACAGTTACATCCACAGTATCCAATTACCTAGAAAGCCTCTTGATGTAATTGTCATATGCACATTTAACTGTTGCACATGTGGAATTGATAAGCATAGTAAAGAACTCCTTATAGAAAAAGCATGCGCCAAATCAAGCGAATATTTAATGGCCTGTTACTGAGAAACTTGTTTATATTATGTTTGAAGAAAATCTCCTGATCTTGTCTGCTTTTAGAAGCTACTCTCTGCAGCAGTGTGACCCTCAAAAAGCCTGGTCAGGCCTCCTGCTTGAGCTGGCTTACCATGTGGTGCCAGACAGCCCACTGATGTATGTTATACAGTCCAGGAGATTCAACTTCTTGAGTCCCATGAGGCTGCCATACAATCCTGTCATTGACTTCAGCCCTCCTCCTGTTGTAATGATAGCCACCACAGGGACCTGTTGGGCAGAGGGAGGATGGGACATTCACACTGACATTGACAGCATCCAACATCACATCCCACACTGCAGTGGGGTCTGGTTATCACAGCCAGCCCAGGTCCTTTTTCAGAAGGAAAGACTCCGAAATGAAGCAACAACTGCTACTGCCCCTTATTTCCCTTTGGATAAACATGGGTTCAGAGATTAACCCAAACTTGGATTCTTGGCCATCTCTAGGGGAAATACTGGCACAGATGAACAAGAAGAAACCTTCTGTGGAAGCAACAATGTATTTTCTGTGCATCTCTCATTCCACCACTCTTTTTATTTCACACACTGACTACTTCTGTATTAAAATCTGCATGCCAATCCCATGAAAAAATGCATTCAGTTCACAGCCACTGTTGTTAACCTACCCTCAGCAATGCTGTTATTCTTCAGTATCTTGAAATTATTTTAAAATAAATTGTATTTCTTTTAAGGAATTTCAAAACCACAAGAAACGGAAGATATAAGAAGCACTTAAAGTTGTTTGTCCTAATCTCTCACAAAGTAGTGAAACTGAAATAAGGGGGAAAAATCTTTGCTGTGTAATGTATTCAGTATTTCTGAACCAAGCCAGTTCCAACACACCTCAACTATGACAAATTCCAAATTGATAGTAATAAAGGATGATGACTAGTGTTTTCAATAACAAACCTTGGCAGCAAAAGCAAATGTGCTTAGAGACACATGGACCAGCTGGTGCCTGCACAACAGGTTTTTGTGCCCTGTTTTGCTGACCACTCATTTACAGGAGTACATGAAAGCACTAGAGATGCAAGTTCTATCAGCACACACATACTTCTCGATCCTGCAGATCATGTGGTAGGTGAAAAACATTTTTGAGAGCACTTGCTACGTATCTCTTCCTTTTCCCCAGGAAAGCCATTTCTTCAGAACATAAGTTAAACCCAAAGCGCATATCCAGGTCTTGGTGGCAGGAACAATTACTAAGATAAAAACAAACATGTATATTAAATATTAATATACCCATATCAATCTTAAAACGTTGATCAAAGATAATCTACAGCACCCTTCCCTTCAAACAGGATGATGCAATAATTACAGGAGCAAGAGAGAACGATTTTAATATTTTTAAAAGTAAGAAAATTATGTCAATTAGTAAGACTAACTAGTGGCATTATGCCCAATTATTGCTAATTGGAAGAAACAATGTACAGTACTTACAAACTTTAAAAAAATTAAATAAATATTCTACAACTAAAAGAGTGACGAATTTAGAAAATCCATACAAATGGTGAAACGTGAAAGTATCGATTCCTATTTCACAGGTTATTTTCTTATTCGAAATCTAAAATAACACCCAATTTTCAAAGGCTGGCATTTTCAAAGTGAACGGAAACTCTCCTTTTGAGGAACCGGAGTGAGAAGGCATCCCCCTCTAGCGGCGAGCACCGCTGTGGAGGGTGGCCATGGAACACGGCTTGTTGGAGAGACCTCGGTGACATCCAGGCCCTGGATGGGCAGATTTGGGTCACCAGGCAGCATCCCACCCCTGCTGCTCTGTTGTGTCTACACTTGCACAGGCTGCTTCCCGGCTCAGCGCTGGAAGTTCTGTTCCACATCAGCCTTGACTCAACAAATGTAAGGCTCATCTCCCAGAGGAAGATTTCACTGGTCTCTATTTTGAAAACTGATTAAGGCCCCACAATTGTAGTTTATTTCCCTGGGCATTTGTGCTCTTCTGCTCACTAATGTCCCTCCTGGCTCTTCCTGCCCTGCTCCTACAAGACATCAATCGGCAAGAGATGGTCATGGTCAGGTCAGAGCTACCTGGCCAGGCACTGTAAAATGCCAGGGCTTTGCTTTTTCTTCCAGTGACAGAACCTCTCTCTTCTACTGGATCCATAATTTCTATGAAACTAGTAAAAAAATGTAATTATGAGCTTTCTCCACCACCAGATTTGGATAAAAGCAGACGAATTATTACAACCTTATTTATAAATGAGGATACACAATGGGAATTGAGTTAGGTGGAGCTGCAAAAGCCAGTTTCTATCATAAATCAAGATCCAACGAAACTGTTTCTAAAGTTCTCTGAAAGTAAAATAAATAATCAGGAGGTGTTTTTTCCTGTTGTGGAATAATACTGATTTTCCTGTTACAATTGACCACTCGATATTTTGAAATGAATGACAGAAAACTCTGTTTTAATTCAAAATTATTTTTCCTTTTATTTCTTAGTCAGACACACACAGAAATACAAGTTTGCTCAGTCCTGTGTGTTCCACATAGCTACAGATAACCTGAAGTATCTCCATGTTTACGGATGAGCATCAATGAGCATGTCTACAGATGTCAAACCACAAGTTATCTTGTCTTAGTTTCTACTCAATATACAGTATAACTGGACTTAATAGAATACAAGGTTCATCACCACTGAATATGGACAATAATACAAAAATAATTCTTAATTCCTGAATAAATTAAATGTTTACATCTGACTGTTCCTTTTTTTGTTGTTATCAACTAGTATTGGTCTTTTTGTGAATTTCAGAGACTGACACTGACCAAAGAAAATATTCTGTGGTCAGAAGGAAAGGGATAATGCTGAAATAGACATATGTTTATTTTAATGTTTTATCATCTGATTAAAGCCAAATCTTCCTAAGGCTAATTATGTTTTATATATTGTGCATGTATTTAATGTTTTATTATAAGCACATTCCAGTTTTCAGACTGAGAATGCCTGTCTGTGTTATTTCCATGCAGCTAAAACAAGAACCAAGTCTTAAGGAACAGAAGAAAACCTCTTACCAAGCTTTTGCTGTCACATTCAAGTCAAATCTTTTCTCCTGGAAAACAAGAATGTGTAGTATTTTAATTTAAAATTTTCTATTTTCCCTTTCTGTCTTGGGGTCAGAGCTTGATTTATACCCCAGCAAGGTCTGCCAATCACGAACTTAAATGTCTGAGATTTTGGCATATATTTCCAAAAGCATTCACTTATCATTAGTGGAACATCCCTACCTACAGATCCTAAATCCTTCCAGGCTGCAGAAACCATTAAGCATCCTGATATAAGAGGTTTCTGAGGCTCAGGCAGCAGATCCCATTTCCTGTACTACTCATAAGCTTCCTGCAGCATCCTGAATTACCATTTAATGTGTGTTTTCCATTCTTCATGCTCTTGTACACAGCACATCTTTGACATGCTGGCCATAGTCTCACAGTGAAGAGACTGAAAAGTCTTCATTTGCTTCCACCCACACTTTATCCTCTCTTAAAAATTATTATTTAAATCTTCATATTAAGTGACAAAATGTGCTTTGTTCTGAGAGGATGTCTTAATGGTTCTTTTAAATCAATAATCTCATTATATTATTTAAAATGCATCCTTTATGACTAATATTTTCAGAATATTTCAATATATTGTCCTCTTAAATATATGGTTGAATAAGGACAGGTTTATTGATGTTCTCCTACTTTGTGCCCAAGGAGCAACTTTCAGTTTTCACCCTAAGCAAAGGGGGAGTCAGTGAGTCTTTGGGTAAACAAGGAGTGATGTTCTGAAGAAAGTATGATATTTTCTTACATCCTTGTAGGTGTCTGTCTCCACTGCTGGCACATAATGGAGATTAATACAGGGACAACCTGCCTCTGTGGAGAAAACTTCTGGAGAAACAAAGCTCCTGTTTTCTCTAAGTCTAATTGAAAATCAGAACATTTCTGACTCTCTCAGCAGCCATCTGGGACAACATTACAAGGAATGGTTTCTATTTGAGTGACCCTTTATCACCAGCACCCGGAAGTGATGCTTACCTCTGCAATGGTTGTTTTTCTTCCCATGGGCAGCGAGTTCAGCATCACAACTGGGGAGCCTGTCTCTGTACTGTACCGACAGGACCACTGGGAAAACAACATGCTTTAGAACAAAACCAGGAATGGATTTACCCTCTCTCCTTCCTCCCACTCTCTTGAGAGTGACTCAAAATCCCTCCATCACTGAGGCCACTCCAACATACCGGGTGGTAGCGCCTCTTCTTTGGCAGCATGACATCCAGAGTTGGCTCTGCGTACTTGATGTAGTGGAACTCGGTGGGACACGAGGGGCTGACAACTCCATTGGGGCCCAGCACAATATCCTGCGTCCCCTCAAAGGAGCCCTTCACAGTCAGAGAAAGCTCCTTCTCTAAAGTAGCAAAACAGAGTGCATGACAAATGTCAATATGATTAACCAGAAAAATGTGCTAGCTTGATGAAAAGTGGGGTTCAGGTGGCACAGCTTTGCTCAGCGCAAGGTGCTGGAACTAAAGGGAAAGGAGCAAAGTGGATGCTCTTCTGATAGAAACGGGACTCTGAATATTCCTGCTGTGATACAGAACGGGGATTGTGCATTTAATAGGCCTTATTAACATATATCTAGATGAGGTCATTAGAGTCTCTAACAACCTAATGTGTTTACCTGACATAAACTTCACTGAATACTGTAAGCACTATTTATTTCAATAACACATTATACGAAAGGGGCATCTTCTCATATGTAAGCATGCAACTACTGGTAAATAGGTAACAAAGCAATAACCTTACTTGATTTTTGCTTCGTCTTCTCTGCCACTTCAACTTCCAAGCAGCAAAGTTCCCGACACTGTGAAAGACAGATTGCAGGATTTTGTGAGAAAGCCCATCCTTATTATAAGGAGCTGTGGACCCCTCAGCTTGGAGTAACTTGGAGTTCTGAATTCCCTGGCATCTCTGGGCTTTTTCTCATTAGCTGCTGACTAAAGAAAAGGGAAAGCTTTGGAGGGAGTTGCAGGAAGTTGTACGAATCGCATGTGTGACAATGACTTAAGATTGAGCACAGTGAGAGGAATATACAAAGGAAGAAAATCAGGACAGTTTTCATGATAGTAGCATAAATATAAAGGGTTAAACTAGGAAGTAAATAAAGATATGTCACTGAGAGATCAAGAGTCAATAGTAGGAAGGGTTTTCTGAAGAAGCTTTGCTATTAGTATTTTGGGGATTGATTTTTCTTTTTTATAGTGCTCACTCTTCTTCAACATAATGTATTTCTGACAAGTCAGTATTTCATGCAGAACTTACCCATAGTGCATGGCTCATCTCCAAGGGAAGGAAAGGGCTGGGTAGATTATCAATAAGTGACTTCACAGACTTTTTATCATTGTGTTCTGATAGATGGCAGTGTATTTTTTGAAGTACTAGTACCAGAGAAAAATCCTCTGTGTGTGTGGTATGGTGAAGTATAGGGAAAATGAGAAATAGGGAAATACAGGAGAAATGGGATATCGCCAATGAACAGGTAAATAAAACATCCCATTCTGAATGCATCTAAATAGGAAAGAGAAAAAAAAGAGAAAGACCTGGCCTACCAGATTCTTTAACCTTCACCCTCCCTTTCTGTTTACATTAAAGAATAACTTAAAGAAAACATCTTGGGAAAGACACATACCACCAGCACTCCATTGCTAGCAATCATTTCATGAGGACCAGGTCTGGAAAACAAAATGAAAAACATAGATTTTTTAAAGTTAAAAAATCCCACTCATCTTTACCCAGGATATTGCCCTTCTTCCTGCTTAAAAGACTGAGGGACCCCAGCAAGTACATAACAAGCCCCTTTCCATGCTTGCATGGACTGAGCATTGCTCTGAGGAGAATCATCTCTGTAGCAAAGCTGAGCAAGATTTTTCATGGTTATTTTTTTACAGGGCAATCTCATGATCATCTAAAATGGAATCTCCTCTTAAGCAGTCAAGTTCTTCTCACTGTAACACTGAAATAAATGTATTTCAGCTGATAAACCAGCATGTCCTTGTCGGGAAGACAGTTATATGTATTTGCTGGCATGCAAACATTCTGAGCTGCAAGGACCCATGAGGACCACTGAGTCCAGCTCCTGGCCCTGCACAGAACAACCCCAAGAGTCACATCATGTGCCCAAGAGCATTGTCCAAATGCTTCCTGAACTCTGGCAGGCTTGGTGCTGTGACCACTTCCCTGGGGAGCCTGTTTCAAAGTGGCACAGGCAGTCAGGGATTACAATTACACGGGAAAAAAAAAAAAAAA
>VWZU01015336.1:544167-623626 GCA_013397095.1 Sterrhoptilus dennistouni
AAAAAAAAAAAAAAGCTTTCCAGATCATTCAGATGAAGTCAGGAGATGGTGTGGAGTGACTTGACTTCTGGCCTCAGCTCCCCACTAGTAGGAGAGCTGGCCTTAAACTAGTCACTTTATTTCTGCCATACCTTAGTTACCTTGTGGCAACACAGACAACAATTGTGATTCACAGGTGGCAGGCTGACCACACTGGAGAAGGAGCCTTACATCCTTACAAGAGAGTTCCCAACCCATTGTGATTGTGTTAGGCAGAAACAAAACACAATTACTAGGATTCAAAGAGTACTGCAAGGGAAAACTGAAGAATTGGAGATACAATGAAAACCTAACTAGTGTATTTCAACACTAAAATTGTGTCCAATACATAACCTGAAACAGGCAAGGATAAATTGATAGGCAGGAATGCTCGCACACTCAGAAAGCCTTCTGAAATGTTCTAAGATAAATCATAGAATCATAGACTAGTTTGGGCTGGAAGGGATCTCAAAGGTCATCTAGTTCCAATCTCCTGCCATGGGCAGGGGCACCTTCTACTAGACCAGGTTGCTCAAAGCTCCATCCAGCATGACCTTGAACAGTACCAGGGATGGGGCATCCACACAGTTCTCTGGGTAACTGGAAGGTGCATCATTGAGAGCAGCTAAGCAACAGAACAAGCTAATCAGTGAGGGGTTGGGGATTGCAGCAATAATGTAGGAGAAGGCTGGCACTTTTTTACAGAAATACCCAAAGCATGACTTCCAATACTGTTTGGGTTTTTTTTGTTCTATCATTAATGATTTTTGAGTTTTTAAAAAAATCTCTGTATCACTTACGCAACCTCCAATTTGAATTCAACCTCTAGTTCCTCCTTGTCCTGAAAGCAAGAACAAGATATTAAATGAAGTAGCTACATAATGCTTTGCCCCTAGTCTAAACACAAGTCCCTGATAGGCAATATTGAAGTTATTGGTTGCAATGAGTATCCTGTGATAAATAGTTCAGACTGGGTGGTCTGAATCAACATTTCAGCCAGATGATTAAATTATTCCTTCCTCATCTTCTTCTGACTTCATTATATCATCAAAACAACCTGTACTTCTATTTCTTATTGTGAAGCTGCTGCAGAAAGGCAATTTGCAACTTACTTTATTTTCTGAATTCCACCTTTTTCTTCCAATTATTCCTGGCACTGTCCTGCCATGACTTACTGTACTGGCTATTATCTTGGAAATTAAACATATTTTACACTCATTACTTTACTGCAATAAACAGAGAACAGTGTGAGGGATTCAGAATTTGTGTTATGCAACCCCAAATAACCCAGTGTTGATCTTTACAAGCTGGTTGTTTGGATACCAGATCTGTCCCTAATAGCAAGAAGTTCCACGTGAGATATTTTGCTGATCTCAATCTTAGATCTCAAAGGGAATCAAGACTATTTTCCCATTTTATAGATGGGAAACTGAGAAACAGAGTGAATCATCATTCATTCATAATGGGATACACACAGGAACAACTTCATCTTTGCCTTTTGGGGTGAAAGCAGACACAAGCAAAGGGGCAGGGAGCTATGAATTATTAGAATTACTCAGATTATGAATTGCATGGTGAAAAAAGTATACAGATCATTCACCCTGCAACAGCTGTATGGCCTTGGTGTTGCTCAGAGGCAGCTCACAATTAGATCTCTCCCCTACATACTGCACTGTTTCAGTCCTATGATCTTTAATAATTTATGAAGTATAAAAGAGGAGTTTAGACTTTCAAGTTAAGATTATTTTTTTTTACCACGTTTCTGTGCTTCTAATTTGAATGGCAATTCATATACTTATTATTGGGATAAGTAATCTATGGCAGGTTCAGAAAGATTTTGAAACTGTTCTGCAACTCTCCACCAGTTTCTTAGTTGCTTAGTTGCTCTCACATTTGGGCCAGGTTTGAAGGACAGGATCACTGTTCTATCAAGTGGAAGTTTAGCAGTATCAAAGAGTGCACAGAGGAGATGATCATCTGGAGTAGCAAAATCCTCATCATACACTGTGAGCTCCAGCACGTTCTGGAAAAAGAGGATGAAGAATTTGTTATAGTTTCTCTGACTAGACATCATTAGCTCCGAGCAAAAAGTATTGCTGAGAATGTGCTTGAGAGAAAAAGTTGAGAAATTAAGTATCATCCTGCTTTAGCAAAACATACTTGAACTGCATATTCATTCTTGCCTAGTTCATTTTAATTGCTGTCGCAAAATACATTGGCTATACCCGTACAACAGCTTGGGTAACTCCCAGATTCTGTATCCATCTTGCACTGACTCGTAAGAGTCTCTCATTTCCTAAAACTTCAAAACTGAGCTTGCTTTCTGGCCCTCCTATGTAGTACCATTGAACAGACACAGGGACTCTGTCATCTCTGTTCTTAAATGCTTTGAGCATCTCTTTATTGTGTGCCATCTCTTAGACAATTTCTGGGCACAGCTCAGGAGATACATACACAAAATCTTCAGCCTGCTTCAAGCAGAAAACTGGCTCCTTACCTTGACCTGGCTCTGGATTCTGAAGTAGAAGGTTTCGTTCCACACTGGATTGTCGGAGTTTCTCACAGTTTTAGTGCGTGACCTTTCACACGTCGCAGTCGGCAGCCACAAGGACACGTAGCAATCAGCCTGGCTTACTGGGGAGGAAAGAGGCACAACAATTGCTAACATAGCAAAGGCAGCAGTGCTGCAGGACACTGGAAAGGTTACTGCAGCCACTGGTACCAAAACCAAACATAAGTTATTTAAAGATAGAAAAGTCCAATGCAATGTAACTTTTCAAGATTCGATTCTGAAAGGGAGAAAGCACAGACCACAAGATGACCTAGAAGAGGAGGTGGTTTCTGTTCTTCCTTGCATGACATGTCCCTAAACCAGGACAATCACAGACAACAGTAATATTATTGTGCATAAAAAAGAGGGTTGAGAACTTTCTCTTCTAGTCAGCCACTTCAATTTCTCAGCCAAAAAGCTTTCCTGTGCTCATGTGTGCATGCACACACATGCTAACCTTGACCTGCTTTTTGAGAACAACTCTCAGTCTTTGAGAACTGCAAAAGCTCTTCAAAAGCTCTGCCTTGCCCTCAGTGATCTTCTTTGTGAGGGTTTGTGAAAGGAGCTGCACAACTACACCGGCTGTATGAGATGGCAGAGGCTTACTACAGAAGGAACTCATTGAATTAGACATTGGAATTTAACTAATTGCCACCTACGGGAAGAGAGGGATCAAGTCTCTCTCCCAAAAGGCACTAGGAGAAAGTTAGTGAACCCTTACATCCCCTTTCTCACAGGCAGCTAAATTGAGGTATATCTCAAACAGCTACAGACAAAAATGTCACTTACTGTGTTCCTTCATGGAGTTTATGCAAGGTACTTGAAAAGCTCTCTGATGCAATTCTCAACAATAAAATGATCAGCTATTATGGAATGCAAAAGGTAACTAGCTTTGAGAACGAATGTCGTTTGATCTGAGACTTTTGAGAGAGATAAGTGATGGCAACAGTAAATTCAGATAATTCTTCAGCAGCAGGTAAGGACTCTGCAAGCAGAGCAGGGAGCAGGAGCTTATACAGTGACCTGTGGGGAAAAGCAAAATCTTGCCTGTCTAGAACAGGACCTTGTTCTCTTCTTTTTTTCTTTCCTTCTCCATCAGGTTGTGCCCCATGTCATCCTACAACTACTGACTGTCTCAAACTGGTTGGAGGCTGCATTTTATGCTGTTGAAAGTGTTCAAGAAGCCTTGTTCAAGTGAGAGGGAAAAAATCCAGAACTGCTTGAAAAATGATATATACATTGTGATAGGTCAATAGACACCTTAATTATTTGTTTTCTACTTTTTAACATTATAATGTAGAAAAAACAACAACGTTTAAAAGGTTGTGGAGAAATCAACATATTCCTACTAAGTAAAAAAAATAAAATTCCTCTGATGGAAAAGTTTGTTTGGAAAATATTCAGTAGGCCCTAGCCTTCTCCCTCTCCTGCTCTATTTCACATTTTATATTTTAGTTTGGCTTTAAAAATGAGATTCTGACAGCAATTTTACTGTACTTGTCTAGAGCGATATCATCTGCTTTAATTCTACCTTCCCACCACTCTTGTTTCTTAGCCTCCTTTTGAAAAATTACTCCTTATTCATCTTCTTTGCCTCTTCCTTTTTGTAGCGAGAGCTTCCATGTCCTCCTCAATAGTTTCACTCTTAAGGAGTGTAGCCTATCCAGTCCCACTGGATGTAAAAGTTGCTTCAGTTGTTATTCTGTTTCCTGAAGTGTTTATTTTTTTTTATTCTGGGAAATTCCATGCAGGTAATAATGCTGTGAAGAATTTTGAAACTGCAAATATACGTACTTAAATGTATTTGAAGAAACTAAAAGTAATACTACTGTTTTTAAAATGAATTAAAAGTGATTTTTAGTAACTACTATATGACTTTGGCTTTATCATTTGAGATCAATGACTGATGGCTCTTTGGCTGGGAAGTACTTTATTCTGGAATGATGTGCTTCATCATTCCTGTATCTTAACTGTACATTGAGATACAAAGCTTATCAAGAAATCCTTAATTATATGAGTAGATGCAGCCAAACTAGTCAGCTGTGTATTTAATGCAAAATGCTGCCTCAGTTCTGCTTGCACAATCTCTTTCTACAACCTCATTATTTGCCTTGCTGCCTGACACGCAGAAGATCTGAGATGAGTCCCTGGTGAGACCTTTTTGTGTTCTTGCTTCACCACACGTGCCCCAGCCATGGACCAGGAGGGAGGTGCAGAGCGTGCAGCCCAGTGATATGACCTGGGATACAGCTGTTGTCTCCCTCACTCAGAGCTGTGACACGGGGAATTTCTCTGATCGCCTTCCAGAAAAACACGTGACAATCACAAGGTAAGACAGGAATGGTATTGCATGGTAAATCCAGATCTTTGTCTCTCAGAAAATCGTTCTTGACTCTTCATGTGCAAGACATTAGAGAGCCAATCATTGCTGCTCACAGGAAAACAGGAGAAACAAGAGAACCACATGAGGGTTACCTAATTTCCCTTCCACACTCACTTTCAAACTAATTTCAGCATCCTTTCACAGGTAGTCATATTGCGCTATTTACTCAAACAAAACAAACTCTTAACTTGTCTATTTTGTGCGAAACACCTCTTCTCAGCATACATATGGATAGTCCATGTTCTTTTATAAAACAGTGGTGTTTTCCTTTCCGCCTTACTCCCTCTCACCACTTTCCTCCCATGTGACTCACACTCTTGCACAACTGCAAGACTGCTGCAAAAGCTTTAGAAAAGACCAAGCATCCAGTCCTCAGTTAGCATGTTATTTTAACTGTCCTTCCAGGGTAATTAATGATGGCATTAGCCTGGTGGTAATGTTTGTAAAAAGCTTTTTCCTGTTCAACTCATCTTTACTAGAACCAAGATTGAGAATGTTGAAAGGGTTTGGTCCTCCCAGCTACACTTCCCAAGGTGCTACAGCCCCTCAGCAGAATTACCTCTTATTTTTGAAAACATGGAATGGAGTCTTTCATCTACCTCTGTCAGAAACTCTCCTTTTTTTGATAGAAAGTACTTATCCCCAGAAACACATTCAAGTCTTGAAACCAGCCAGAAAGCACAGGGGAAAAGGATGAAACAGCAGCAAACAGCAAGGACTGACCTGGTTTATAACAATTAATTTACATAAACACTGGGTTATTTCAGAAACACTAAGAAAAGGTTGTTACACAATTATAAAAGATATAATTTGCCTGTTTCCTGAGTTCCCAGTGGGAAGGGAGATACTTACAGGCATCCACTCGCTGGAGATTTCTCATCCGGATGACCCTTACAGTCAACAGGTAGCAAGGAGAGGATTCTATCTAGAGAGGAACAGTGAAAAGGGATTCTGAATAAGATTTTGGTGGGAAAAAAATTCAAATGTGCAAACTAACTGGGTGCCACAAAGCACAAATACAATTAGTAAAATTTGGGTTAATTATCTCACTATTTTGCAGATGAAGTTTCTGCTTTAAAAATGTCCTAACATGTTATATATTTCACTGTCTTTTCGCTTTGTTACTCTGAGACTCCAGATTGCTCATCAGAGCAGAAAAGACAGAAAAAAGAAAAAAACCCCTGACAATTTGCACAACCTGTGAGATGCTTGCAAAACCTTTTACTCTGAAGTTGCTGAGTCTAGCCTACAATATAACTACAGTAAGTCTCTTGAACAGATTAAATGCACTGGTGAGAACCATGATGAAGGCGGCAAAATGCCACCTTCTTAGTCAGAGTTACAGTCAATCCTCCTAGTAACCACCCATATGGATCCATGGCATTGAAAAAAACTGCTGTGGAGAATATCTGTTGCTGTGGACTCCCATGGGAAAAACCTGAAGTACCACTTTTTAAGAGGCGTTTTTGCCTTCTGCTTCAAAAACAGATTTCCTGCAATTTACAACTGTATGAGAAAAACAGTAACAGTAATGTGAGTTTTGCAAATCACAACTATGATTTAAGCCAATGGCTGAAAATTGTTTCCAGAGGATTTAGGATCTATAGATCTAGGTATGGGTTGCCCTTGGAGAAAAATAAAGCATACTACCTTCCTCCAAAAAAACCCTGAAGATTGAAAGTGCTTCACTTCCTTTGTTCCCTTCAAATACTCAGCCTTAATCTTCAATAAAGCAAGTCTCTCCAGGTTTTGTGGCTGCAGGGACCTCTTCCTATTTACTGTTAGAAGATAAATGTGTGTTCCTTCTTCTAAGGAAGACAATTTCCTGCTGGCTCATTCCATAAACCTGTCTCTGGCTCAGAGCTATCTGCAAAAGGCTATTTTGACCAAGCCAAAAAGTAAATCAGCATTTCCTGTGGCTGTGACACATGGTTATTTCCTCACACTCCTAGAAACATTTCCACCTGCCTAAGTGGTTACAGCAGAGCCCCACAAATCATTCTTTTTGACAATTGCTATTTTTATCAACAGGTTTTGTCTAATTTAGGAGCATCCTTCTAGTTCTATAGCACTTCAGAGACTTCCTATAACAATTATAAACAAGCAGACAAAATAGATTTTAAGACAGAAGCTGGAAGAACCTCACTTAAACCATTTTTTTTTTCTCAAGAGAACAGAGCAAAAGGGTCTTATTTACAGATGGAAAGATAATTATGCCTCTTTTGTCACAACAAATTACTTTTCCAATATGTGATTAGACTCCTCCATTCTCTCTTCTAATGTATCATGTTATGTTAAAATCTTTTTATAGAGTTCTTAAAAACCATTGCTGTTTCTACTCCTCTTATATGTGTCCAAGAATGCTATGGCTTTTTTCTTTTTTTAGTACTTCTTCATGAAATTCAACCTACAAAATCTATTTACCTTCTATTTTAATTGTTCTCAAAAGAAAAAAAAAACTTTACAGAAGCTGCAAAATTTGCAGACAACTGGTGGAAGGATGTGTCCTCAGAGCTACCCCGTTCAAAGACACTGGTTCAGATTTTAGAAACAGTATAGCCATGTTAATACAGTTCTACACCCTTTTAATTTACCCTTCTTCTCAGCTGGATAATTAGCAAAGGTGGATCACCACACTCACAGGTCAGGAATGAGCTTAGGCACCTCAGCATATGCCCTAGAAGGCAGAAACTCATTGTTCGTTTGGATCTGCATAAACATGGGGGAAATTCTCACAGGCATTTATCTCCAGAGGTTGCACAAGGTGCTGCCAGCTCGTGGATCAGCTCCAGCAACACTTCCTCTGACAAGCGGCATTGCTTGAGAGGGAACCAATGAATTCATTATTTGCAAAGCAATTTGTGATTCTTAGATAGGAGAAAACTTGGATTGGGGTTTTTTTAAGGAATATTAGATGGTTTCTGCCATCTGATAATTTCTTCCTGGTTTCCATGCCATGACTTTCTAACATGTTAGCAAGCTTTTTCCTATCTGGCATGGGGAAATCAATTCTCAAAGATACAGGAGTCACAGAAGAATTCACAGAAATTTTACCAAAAAAAAATTTTAAAAAAATCAGTGGCTTAACAGAAGTGACAGAAATCAGGACCTATGCTTGCAGTAGGGGAGAGGCAGATGCCACCAGCCAGTTACCCAAGGAAAAGGCAGGAGCCAGGCATCAGTCTTCCTGACAGCCCTGGCACCTGCTGGTGGCAGCAGCAAAGACAATAGGGAGAGTAGAATTCACCCAGTGATCAGGCCTAGCTAGTTTTTCTGCTCCCAGCAGGATTTGCTATTTTAATTAATTCCTGTAGCATCTTAAACAAAAGAAATGTATTTAAATAGCAACTGTGACAACTATAACATGATCTACTGGGGTCTAGTTATAGAGACAAAGAAAATAGCAGTCACACATGTATAAAACAAAAGACAGAGGTTCTGTTATTTTGTTTACTTAATACCTATTATGATATCTTTAACAACAACAACGAAAAAAGGCTGCTGTTATGTCACAAGGTTCCATATACAGAGAGGTGCCCACCACAGAAAATTGTCAACTAGTCAGCTTGTCTTCAATTTGGTGCTTCCCAGCTTGTGCTCATGTGTGTGTAGCATAGCTGAATGCAGTACAGCACTCTGAGGTCCCAGTGCCTGAGTAGGGTGTACAGTGCTAGCTTCTCTGAAGTCCCAGGGAAATGAAGTTTTACTGAGATTCTCCAAACAGCAGCTCCATCCAATGTAGAACAGACTTCTGATTTTATTGTGTTTCCCATAAAAAGGAACAACATGGTATGATACTTGGTACTAAGTTCCTACTTTGGTATAAGTAAGGGATTCCTTTGTCATGTGAATGATCCCCACTTTCTCCCAGCTGAGGAGTAAGAATTTGAAAACAGAAATTTCTCTGTCATGAGCACTCTGGTGATGCAGGCTGTCTGCATTCCTGGAACATTTCTGCCTCTGCAGGTCTATCCCAGCACTCTTTAAAGTCATGCTTATATTCAGATGCAGGTATGTGTGGCACGCATCCATCTCAAGAAGCACTGCTGTAAATTACTCCACTAGTTTAGCTGTATAATACATCCTGTCACATCACAAGTGACCATGGAGCTATAAAATGGCAGGACTCCTTAATGAGGCAAGATTCCATGAGACCAGAGGGTGACTCTACTTCTTTTCCTTTTTTTTTTTTTTTTACTTGCTTTTCTCTCAGTAGCTTTCTTTCTTCAGCCTTCAGGCTTCTTCATCTAACAGACTCTGCCATGATGGGTGATTGCTAGCCATATCTTTACAGCTTGTGATATCAATAGTATGAGCATTCATCCCTTCACTTATTACCCCAGTCACACAATTCTACCACAGTACAGTAAAATGTGTGCTGGGTCAATGCTTTTCAGGTTTTTTTAAGTGTTAGGTGCTTGGTTTAGTATAGATATTCCATCAGATAGCAGAACATTGTAGCTGCCTTCCCAAAACAGAGACCAGTCATCCAACAACACTGATCCAGAGAAGAGAACATACTCTTGAACCTTTAGGAGAAGTTAACATATTCTCGGACTTGATTGTTGCTCCTTTTAGATTGGTATTTATTCCAAAGCAGTTATAAACTAACAGAAGAATAATGCAGAGATCCTGAAATTCATATTCGGTTTGTGTGTGTGGAAACTGCATCATCATCAATAAGCAGGTATCCAACCAGATATTCAGCTGCTGATTTTCTACATGAAATGTGGAATGTCTTCCATCTGGTCTCATGAGTAGGTGGAGAACTATGTGCCACAGTGTGCTGGTACCATTACCTATTTCAGTGCAACTGCACTGCATACTATTCCACAAACAATCCTGCAAAGATCAGACAAGATTTAAAAATACCTTTAGCAAAATCAATTTACTTTTACAATGGCTGAAAAAGCCATTTCTACACATCAACCTGAAAAAAAGTGTGTCACCTATGTAACCCATGAAAAAAAACTTCCTCCCTATCCACACATTTTTCCTGCAATCACCCAGTAATAATTCCTCCATATGTCATCTACTAGCTCAGCAGCCTTTCCTGGCAAAGACTGCTTCCTTGCCTTGTCTAAGGTATTCCTGCATTCCCAGCCTGGAGAACCATTTGCTGAGATGAAATCACTCCCAGGATGTTGCAGGGCACTCCTTTCTTCATCTCCAAGTGCTAATTTAACTAGATGGTAGCCAGGGACCAAATCATTCCCTCCTGATGGTGCATCTAGAGCTGGTGGTGTGTGAAAGTCTGTCTTGAACTGTCTGAAATCAGGTCTCCTTAAAGAATGTGTGGCGTTTTTTAAAGTTGTAGTCAGGATGCTTCAGGCTGTGAAAATCACTCACCAATCCCTGCCCCAGCTTTCTACAGCCATGGGATGCTGTGGGTTGTGCTGGGATCCCTCGTGGCAGGCTACCCAGACCTGCTGCTCTTGGCCACCCCTCTGAAGTTCTTCCTCATTCTTGACAAAATCAGGCTCCACGATGGAAAAGATGCTCTAATTGCTTCCTTCCTTCACCTCCTCCAGGCTGGGCAGGGCACCTCAGCTGAGGGCTATGAGGCTGTGTGTGGGCATGCTGATGATGCTGATGATCATTGCTGGCACAGCAGTGCTTTTCAAAAGCTGTGTGTTTTGTGGGTTTTATTAGTAACATTTCTTCTTCTAATCAGACTGCCTTTTCACAAGGAGTAGCAGAAGTGTTGGCTGGATATCAATGAATAAAAAACATCCACACCCAGATGGAAAAGTCCCTTTCAGGCATACAGCCACAGTAAGATTGGTTCCACCAGGGGAAATTTTTCCACATCCACAGAAGCATGACATGACAGATCACAAGAATTGTATCTTTCAGATGACTGCTTCCTCATACATACATCCATCATGGGACTCAGACAACTTTTGAGGAATGAGACTATGCACATTATACTGTGCTTGAAAGACATTTCCAAAAACCAAAACTTCAAATACTGATCAGTACAAGATGGATACTCTCTCTGCATTGTGATCGCATAAATGCAGTGATGTATAATTATATTTAATAAACAAAAGCATTATTTATTATTTATATTACTTATTATATAAATCTGCAGAGATGTTTTATTTGATTGCTAACTCAGGCTAGTTGCATAGCCCTTTCAGTACTGTTAACATTACCTTCACCTCTTAGTGTTTGCAGATGTTTAACAATCACACTTCTTCAGATCTTGTAAAATAGGTCTATTTGGAAAGTTCAACTGTTCAACTGCATGTTCAAAATTATTTGCATGTGTAAAACTCTATCCGGAGCAATAGGATAGTCCATCCGTGAAAAAAAAACAGTGCCCTCTGCCCTTCCTCAGTAGAACAAATATGACAAAAAGAAACTAGGCTGAACATGAACCATCTGAGGGTTGAGACTCTTTACATCTAATTCCAGATTCCAGTTGTAAAATTAGTGTTTACATCTAACAGCTGTTGAACATTTCTGGATTCTCATCCTGAGGTAGACATTGCCACAGGACATGCATCACACTGAAAATCTCTCTTTCTGACTACCAATTCTCAAGAGCATTTATAGGTGTATTTCAGGTCCAGATGTTTTGCATTTTTGATGTCAAATATGGATTAGACAAACCATATTTCAAAGTTTTGAGCTGATGGGAAGTGACCTCATTTGATTTTATGAGGTTCACTTTTGAAGTGGGAGGTGTGCAGGAACGTGTAATTCCAGCAGTCTGTATTTTAGGCAACCCCATACCAACACTCAGGGTGGCAGAGGAGTCACCTGGGCTCAGACCAGTTTCTGCAGCTGAGCAGAGCTGCTGCTGGAGCCATGCTGCTGCAAGTGCTGTGGGGCTGGCAAAGGACTGTTGACTCCTGCCTTTCCAGTTGATACTGAGCCTGGGGCTGGAGCTGTTCCTGACAGCAGCTCTGGCCCCTGTGGGGGACAAGGAGGCCATGCCAAAGAACCTGGTGCCAGCAGAGACCCAGCCCTCCTGCCTGCCTCAGCTCCCGTTCACATTACCGAGCCCAACCTGCACCAGAAGCAGATGTCACAACTTGCTCCTAATCTTGCTCGGCAGTGGGGCAGCTCTCCACTCTTCCCATGATCTCAAGGGCTGCTTCCAACTTCCAAAACCCATCAGAAACCAGAGCTCCTGCTTTGCACAAGGATTAGAGCTTAACCTCTCCCTCTTCTGTTTAAGGGCTGCAGCTGTCCCAGCTGCACAAACCCTGAAAGAACAAGGAGCCCATGTCTGGCAGGGAAATGAGGTATGACTTGACCTGAGATGTGATGCCTCTTAGCATTATTAAAGCATGGGTCATGGTGACTTTAGAACTATGCATCCAATTGTTCCCCTCCCCTTCCCTCACATGCATTATTATATGAGACTTGCTGCAATCCTCAAATCTTTTGGTACAAACACTGATGTCTGAAATACCAGAGCTGGCTCTGCCTGTTACTTTAGCATGGATCTAAGTACCAGTCAAGGCCCCAATAATACCGATTTCTTAACGCAGATAAAAATCAGCACGTTGCTGTAAACACACATGCAGTTGCTGGCAAATGTTGTCATAGGTTTCTAACAGACAATCCCTCTGAGCAGGCAGAGACCCTCATATTTAAGTCTTCTGGTAGTTTAAGTGATGAAAAATTAATATTTGAGGAAAAAAAACAGGAGGAGAGAAAAATGTATCTGCATCTTTTACATGAACGCATGATTGTTGATGTAGCCAAATAATGATCATGCAAGTGTATAGGATGGAGTGGGGAATTCTGAACACAGACAAAAAACATGCCTCTGTAACCACATGAAAAAAAACTTAGTCCATCACCAATGCATTATCACGATCTTTGTAATTTTATATTGTAAAAAATTGTCCTTCAGTGTGAGATAGGACCATTATAGTGGTCTAGAAGAAGGTTATGGATATATCAGATGATTCTTTTGGTCTGCTACTGTCACATCTGTCCCCTTGAAATTTCATGACCCTTAAATATCTTTGATCTAAGCCTATATCTTGAGCACACAATGAAAAAACAAACACATCACTGTGAGAGATGAAGAAATAGAGACAAGAAGTTACTTGTCATATGTATAATTATCATAAGTAATTATAACTCAGGAGCTCAAATATTTTTTCTTTCTCTCATCATGCTTTTAAATTCCTGACCCCTTGTAAGGAACAGATATTATACCAAAAACTGATCCATAATTTTTTCTGCCTCTTTTTACTGTCTACAGAATTCTTCATCCTAGACATGGTCCAGAATTTTAGCATCTCCCCAGGATGGAGATACCAGACATTGTAACCTAAATATTTGTGAGACAAAATGTCACAAAGATTCTAGACTTATTATAAAATATAGCCTGTGAAAACACAGTGTAATCTTTTAACACCACTATTTTTTTAAAAAAAATATATTAATCCTTATACTGGGAAAACACAATAGCTAAATTTTGAAGAGTGGATGTGAAAAAAACAAAAAAAACTGTGAATATAATAAGAATTTCTTTACACTTGTGAGCACCCAAATTGCAGTAGGACTACTGGGTAAGCAGCTTATCACAAAGCTCACTGGGCTGCCTGTTCAAAGTATGATTTATTTCAACTTTCACACAAAGCTCCTTTTCAGCTTAATTTTGCTTCAGTAGAACTTGTCAGCAGGGACTACAGTGCAAATTTTCACAGAATTATCTGCCTCAGAAGCAGGCACTTCATGGGACAAAACGGTAAGATGAATCACTCTTAAACTTCTCCATTGACAGATAGGAAATAATGCCCAGATTCACTGCACAGGAGCAGAATGAGAACTCCCATCAAAACCAGAAATTTCTAACAAAAAAAAAAAATCTTTGACTGACATTCATGCACAAGAAATAGCCCTAGCACATTCAAGCGTAACTCCTTTTACAGAATCCCATTACAATTTCTTTCCTGATGGAGCACAGAAGCCATGAAAGATCAGGGTCCAATAATCCAGAACTCACTCATAAATTGCAAGGATGGAGGTCACCCTACCAAAGCCATGGCAGAAGAGCATGTCTCACTGTTACTTTTGGCCCTTTCAGTCACAAAAAGTATTGTGGAACAGAAAGCTCACCAGTTCTCACTTGTTTTACAAGTAAGTGAGACATTAAAATACTAAATATTCAGCCTGTTCCAAACAAAATGTATCAGAGGAATAGAACAGGCAATTATGGAACTGAACTACGCGGTCTACTTGAACGTGTCTCTGCTTATGGCAGGAATTTGGAACAAGATGACCTTTAAAGGTGCCTTCCAACCCAAACTATTCTATGTTCTATGAAAATCATAAACATACGAGAAATAAAATGATTCAAACAATAGATTATGGGGCCTTTCCCTTGTAACACTCAAGCTGCTGCCATCATTCTTTATCTACCTAAGCCTTTTCCCCTTTTGAGAAAAACAAAACCCTTAGCACTCATTGTGTCTCTTTTAATACCTTGAAATCACCTTGGTCTGGCCCAGTACCATCCTCTTTCCTTTTTTGCCAGTCACCATCTCCCAAGGAACCAAGGCCTGAATTTCCATCCTGAAGAAAGGAGAAAGAAACAATAAATAATAATGTTAAAACAACAGCAGAAGCATTATCAGGATAGATAATTAATTTCAACTAGCAATAATTTATGATGAAATCTCAATTAGAAGGGCTGTTGGTTACACCCAGCTCTGCTACTGCACTCAGATTAATGAATTAACCACCACGTGTTTTGGTGCACACTGGCACAAAAATCCATGTCGGGGTACCCTTTCAATGAGAAAACAAAGGAAGACCATCACAGCTCTAAGATACCTGGAAGGTGTCTCCACATTTATTCAGTGGAAATGGGTTTTTTTGTTTTGAATGTGATCTTTTGGCAATTTGCTCCCGCTCTTAGCAATATTAAACCTCAGTTTAAAATACCCCAGAATATCTTCTGTGAGTTTGAACACAGAATGTGAAACACTGCAGTTGCAAAATTTTAAATCTGTTTCAATCATTTTTGGGAAAGAGAAGTTCCGAAATACTTCTACAATGTAGGGTGCACCCTTTTGAAGCCCGTCATAGAGCACCATTAAAGGACAGTTTCTACAAAGAAATGTTCTGTTTCTATTTCCAAAGCACTTCCTGAAGGGATGTGCCTTCATCCAGTCAGGGAGCATACAGAACAATGCATAGTGTACTACAGTTAAAACTAAATGCAAATCTTGAAACAATGCAGAGAATGCAAAGCAAAATGAAAAAAATCAAAATCAAAAAGGGAATATGTAAGTGAAATTCAATTCGCTATTCTATATATTCGCTATACCAGGTCTCTATCCTGTCTTTATCCCATTTTTAAAAACAAAAAAAATGGGTTTGACACATTATTATATATGTCAAAATATTGCTACTTACAGAAATATGAAATTTTTAATAAAAGTAGCATTTAATTACAGAAGAAAAAAGGCTGACAATTACTCCCATGAAGAAAGTTTCTCCCCTTGTTCATTTTTACCCCTTATCTTTTTCTGTTGCTACACTACTCTGACTTCTCTCATTTTGTCTATGAAGATGAGATCTTTGGCTCCAGTGGATTCAGGACTTTTTCCACTGACAGCCTTGGAGAGAAAATTTCACCTTAAACTCCTTCAGGCAGAGGAACTGCTGTACAGTCCTGTCAGACAGCAAATTTGCACACTAGCTTGAAGACAAACACTCACAAAGCAGGATTCTGTTTTCTGTCAAATGCAGAGGATCTTAAGTGAAATTTTAAAGCTGTTTCCTTACCTCTAGTGCATTTGATGGTATCTTGATTGCCCCTTTATTCATGTAATAGAGTGCTTCTGGCACCTCCATGGGCAGCAAATCTTGAGACATATTTACTTCTGGCTCCTCCATGGGCAGGAATCCTTTAGACATGTTTTCAGGATACAGTCCTGGCTCCTCCATAGGCAGGAATCCTTTAGACATGTTTTCAGGATACAGTCCTGGCTCCTCCATAGGCAGGAATCCTTTAGACATGTTTTCAGGATACAGTCCTGGCTCCTCCATGGGCAGGAATCCTTTAGACATGTTTTCAGAATATAGTCCTGGAACCTCCACAGGCACCAATTCTAGAGATGTGTTTTCATGCTCTACTCCTGGCACCTCCGTGGGCAGCAGTTCTAGAGACACATTTTCAGGATTTTCTTCTGGCACCTCCATGGGCAGCAGTACTAGAGACACAGTTTCATGCTCTACTCCTGGCACCTCCATGGGCAGCGGTTCTAGAGACACATTTTCAGGATTTACTTCTGGCATCTCCACGGGCAGCGGTTCTAGAGACACGTTTTCAGTATCTACTCCTGGTACCTCCACTGGCAGCACTTCCCAAGACATGTTTGCAGGATGTACTCCCGTGGGAGTCAATGACTTGTTATTTTATAAAATTACCTGAGGCCCCACCCATCTCATCTCTCTAAGTAAAGGACTCCCCTCCCACTGCAAAGGCAGTGCAGCACCAAGGATAGACTGCTCCAGGGAAGGACCTTACAGCACAAGCACCACAGCCAAAAGGAATGCGGTACCTTCCTTCGGCTGGGAACCTCTCCCATCCTGCACCTGCCCCACGGGTCCTGCACTACTGCCACCCTTTTCTGTGTGTGCAGAATCCCAGCATGGAGGGTGCTGCCACTGAGGCCTGCTCCTTCAAACCCACTTGCTTCTTCCCTGCAGGGAAGGAGCAGGGACAGCTCCTGTGTGGGGGAAACTGGACCCTGAAAAAGGCCTGTGCATCTAAATCACTGGTGGTGACTTCCCTGCATGCTGGCACAGCCCTGTGCACTTTGGGCGATGTCTCAGGTCACTGAGTGGGCATGCAGCTCCCAGCTCCTCCCGGGCTGCTCGCCTTCCTTCTTCCCAGGGGAGAGAGGCCATGCTGTGGGTACAGGACCGGGGCTCCATTGTGCAGAGGTGAGCTGTGCTAGAGGTGGTGATCGACGGGCTGGGAGCAGCAGCACCAGGGTGTGATAGGAAAGCAGGGGAGAAGGAGGTGCACACTTGCAGGGGGTGGCAGAGGTCTTGGAATCAATGCCTATAGTTCCAGGCATGACCCAGGACTACTGCTGCACTCAGCAGTACCTTAAATACGGCAAAAAAAGGCACAAGGAAATACGTGGTAGCTGTGCAAAGCAGGTAAATGTTATGCTTTTATACATTTTTCCAGAGAAAGGCAGTTGAACTTTAAATGACAACTGTGGGAAAGTCCTGTTGAGATGAATGGAATACAGTATCCAGCGGTTAAGTTTTATCACTTTTATTTTACAGAGATTTGTTCAACCAAAGAACATGAACAAAAGAGCACATGAACATCTCCAGGCTTACCCAAAGGAAATTACCATCTTCAAACACAGAAAAACAAATGAATAACAAACTAGAAGCTCCAGTAACAGTAGGCTGTGTCATAGCATCTGCATTCTCAGCATGAAAAGTAGCTCTGCCCACACTGGAAGTACAAGAGCATCTTTTGGCCTCAAGTCACGGACAGTCTGAGCTACATCCTGGAGAACTCCTTTTGCAGCTTAATTTAGAGAACAACAATAATTCGGGGGGGACGGGTTGTGGTTTATTTGTTTTGATTTGGTTTTTTAAATCTGGTCAGAAAAGAAGACCTGGTTGACCTTGGAAAACCTGCCATGAGATACTAAAAATACCAGGATGCCTGTCATTAGAGCAGAACAACTTTCAAAAGGCTGGTTAGTTCAGAAAGCCATTAGCATAACTGATGATAAGTGATAGAAATCCCTCTAAAGCTGGTGAACTTTAAGAAAGTTGAGATTCTCTGTCATCAAGGAAGCCTATGGAGAAGAAGGATGTATACTGTGTACAGACTTCCATGTCTGCTGAGTGAATTCCCCATTGCAGGCACACTTGGCTATCTATAATGATCTCTATGGCCTTCAGCTAAATCAAGGTACTCCGCTCCCATCTGAGTCACTCCACAGGGAAGAAAACTGCAAGGTTCTCATTAATAACTGAACTAGTGCTATCTCATTTAAAATCTGAATGTAGAAAGCTGAATGGTTTCAAGCTGGAGAATGAAAAGCAGATACTACAAGTGGAAATGTTTAGTATTCAGTAATTTAAGTATAATTTAGTAAATATTCAGTTTATAATTAAGGATTAATTATAATTTAAGGATAGAGGAAGGACAAAACCCACCTGTTTCAAAGATCTAAATGTAGTTGCCCTGGCAGCAAATTGCACACTGCTCCTTTAGCGTAGTGATATCACAGTCTTATCTGTTTATCACACAATGTGCCAAAACCAGCACAACCTTGTAATTCCTCTACTGCTTAGGTTTCTTACTCATCCTGCAATGCAGTTTGCAGAAGCATCACTCACTTGGCAAAGGTACCTGTATTACATCTGACTGCAGAAACAAGCTGTGGAAAAATGGACTTACATGACAAAATTTTCAACAAGTTAAAATGTAGCTTTGTGATTCCTCTTAATCACAGTCTTGGACCAAAAACACTGACAACCAGTGTCCACCTAAATGCTTTGCAGCAATATATGCTTGCCTAGTCTCAAACAGGCCAGGCAAAATGAGGCTGAGATTATTCTAACATGGTGGAAGCACAACCAGGACTGGCTGTGACCACCTCACCTTCTCAGACATGTAAATACTTCTATACCAAAAACAGCACAGGAGAGCAGAGTCAGATGGGAGTTCTGGCTCAGCTATGTCCTCTTCCTGCAGGAGAGGAGTCTTAGGCCATCACTTGTGCAGGTAATGAAGGAAGGAGATTTGGAGCAGGAGAGAAAACTCACAGGAGACAGGGCTATTACTACTGTATGTTATCTTACCTCTGAAAAAAGTAAAAATGGATCTTCTGGGAAATAGATTTTAAAACCAAAAGGTTTAAAAGTACTAGAATGTATTCTTAAGATCATACTGAGAAAAATACGGCACTTTATATCCATTGTATGGATGCATCAGCATTTGTATGCATTTAGCATACAAATACCTCTGATGCTGAGAGGTATTCGTTTCCCAGTGATGTGCAGAGTCATTAATGTACATTAATGACTCTGTACATCACTGCACTCACAGTTAGCTACCTGTATACCTTTCTTTCATGTTACATTTACTGATGCACTGGAAAAAGCCCAGAACTTACCATGCCAGTCTTAGTTCTGCCTAACGAGTATAAATTTATTCTCTGTTTTATCTCTCTCGGATTTTATGCATGTTACAAATGTACAGTCCTCAGTGGCTACCTATGGAGTGAGAAAGTCCTCTGTGCCTGGAGTTCTCTCGCTTTGGGATGTTTTTCTGTACTTGGAGAAAGGACTACAGTTCTATGAGAACAAGACCCAAAGTTTCTTGAATCACTGTTCATTCTCCACATTGCTGCAAACTGCATGCAAGTTTATCATATTCCCATGAACTGAAAACCAGCACAAGTACAATATGACCAGCACAGTACTTCCTCCCTGTACCCAAACCCATCTGGGGGGGTTACGGGCCATCAATTCCCGCACCAGCAGAGATCATGGACTAGAGATTAAGAGTGACTAGAAAAGGTGTTTGTTAAACATCTGTGAAGGATTTTCTGAATTATTTTCTCCATGTGGAACCAAAGCATTTAATCTTCAACAAATTCTAGGATATCATATCATCTCTCAAATGTCTAAACCAAATTATATCCGATATTTACAAAATAGATATTAAGCTAAAAGAAAAGCAGCTCAGGGAGGAATGTGGAGCATGAGTTGCTTTTAAGACTAGGTGTCATCCAGCTGAATAACAGAAATTGCAAAATTGAAAAAATAACTTGCTCAAGATTTAAAAGTACGTATTAATATATGTAGAAACTTGCAGCTCCTTACCTGATAGTTATCAGTCTTTAATGAGGCTCAATTTCCTCAACAGAAAAAGGAAAACAGGAAGGGAGCAAACTAATATACTAATATACAGCTAAGATTATTAGCTGAGAGAGAGAAGGCTGCAATAAGCAGTAGTTGGCAGGAAAAGTTAGACTGCTAGGGGCCAAGGAACCATCTTTTCCCACTGTTTAAAGGCAGAAAAATAGAAGAGAGAGCTGGGAGATAGGAAATACTCATAGAACCTCAGCAATAAGATTTAGTGCCATAAAATTTTCTATATTAGAGATTTTGAGTTGCTTTTCTTTTTAAAGGACTAGCCTATTAAGACTCCTTTGAAAAAAACAGAGGAGTGATATACCTTTATCTCTGTTTTAAACATTTGTGTCCACCACCTTTTAGCTCCTGATTTCCTCTTTCTTTTCCTCTTTCCATTCCCTGTCATATTTTCTTTACGATTGACTTCTTGGATTTCCAAGTATGTGTTTTCTTTCCTTGTCCGTCTCAATACCTCATAGCTAAAATGCTATTTTTCACTTTTTCTCAGGTACTATAATTTGGTTTTTTCTTCTGTCCTTTCTCCCTCCTCATGTTTTATAGCATCTTAATCTTACTTAATAATTCTTAATCTTTCCCCTTTGTCTCATATCTCCTCTATACTCTAATTGTTCCTCCAGAAGCTTTGGGTTTGAATGATGGAGACTTGGTCATATTTGGAACAAGCATGAGTACTACAAGTGTTAGGGCAGCTGAGATCAGGCTGTGACATCTGGATGAGATGTCCATGTAGCTGCATGGAGAAAAGGAGATAAACAATAGTGGGTTGGAGGGATGCAAAGGAGACCGCAAGACCCAAGGAGGAAAAAACACGAGACATGAAAAGGTGTCACATCCCAGAGTTTTGGTATCATGAGCTGGAGGTGTGGGAGGGGTCCTGGAGAAGTACTTTATGAACACTGCAGGAGTGCTGGGTTTCAGTGGGAACCCTACGAGGGAGAGATTTTCAGAAGGAATTCAAAGGTACATAGCTTCAATGGCATAAATGACACAGAACTCTCAGTCATTCTAACTGTTGACCAGTATACCATGACCAGGGCATGAGGAAATAAGGCCCTGATGGCCTCCTCTGCAAGTGTTTTCACTCTAGTAAGACAGTGGGGTATTGCACATACAAGCAAAGCTTTACATGTGAGCAGGTTTTAGCACAGGGTTTTGAAGATGGGAGTCCTGTTCTACCACCCACATCCTCCTATATCTGCTCTGGCAAAAACATTTTCCATCACTCACGTGGTGCAACCTGTAGTCTCACAAATGACTAGCTCAGTTCACTCAGAATGTTTGCAATAATCTCTTGTTTGATTGCTCACACTACAGAACAGCACAAAATGCTGCTGCCAACCGTCCTATTCACTACTGTTTCTTCAGTGGCACTCACCCAGTAGGACTGCCCAAGTTCTCACATGCCTTGTGAGGGGTTAAAGAATCCCACTGCTGCTTTCCTTGGGTTCCTGTGGTCTGAATCATCTCACTGAGCTGCCCAGTTCTTCATGCACCTTTGTGATAATCGGAAGGGCTGGGGCACAGCTGCAATTGCATGCTAATCCCTTCACTTACTATAGATAATGAATAGGTAAGAAGGAAAAGACAGACACAGAAAAGATTCAAAACATACTAATTACAACTAAGGAGGTCAGCATGTTAATGTTTGTAGCTCCCATTACCACATGTGCTAAGAGCTCTATCTATTAAAACATTTAGGAAAAATCAAGTTAACTCCTGCTGGTACTAACACCATGGTACAGATTTTTGCAGTGCTTCTCTCTGTTCTAGTTAGTCTTCTCCCTCAAAGAAGGATTCCATGAAGTCACTCCTCTTTTCTGTAAGGAGGGACACTCCCAACCTGCAAAACCAAAAAGCACTTTTAAGTGCCCGCATCTGCAGCTGTTACCTAGATTCTTGTAATGCTTGAGTACAGCCCAGAGTCAGAGCATAAGAAACATACCTCATTAAAAGCTGAACCAGAATGAAGCAATGCTAGCAGAAAAAGCCACGCAAAACCTCCCAGGTGGCCTGCCAGGACAGATGACAAGGATCTTCTGCAGGTGTTCTGCTGGGAGGTGGAACAAACACCCTGGCAGGTACAGCAGAGAATGCCTCAGTGACACACTGAGAGTAAACGGGGCTTCCCACTGTTAAACCAGCAAACAAGAGAACATCAAGGGAAGCAAAGGGGTATAGTTAAAGGCAGGGATGTGAAGAGAAAGGCAGACTTCTTGAAATTTGGTGTCATCAAAGATTGGATGGCAGGAGTAGGAGCTTAATTTGCAGCTCTTGAAGGTGCCTGAAACCTCAGCTGCAAGATGGGCAGTTGGGAGAAGTACCAAACACATGTGTCACACCAAATGGGGTTGTCATAATGATAACCAGGGAAGCCTGGGAGGGAAGTAGAGCTGGGACAGAGGAGAGGCAATGCCGAGAGGGACCAGATGACTCAGCAACAGAGATCACAAAGAGGGGAGCCCTTGATGAGCACCAACAAGTAAACAGCCATTTCAGCACACCAGAGGTTTGAGCCCAGGCTGCAAATTGTATGGAGATGTGAGGGCCTGGAAAAGCAGCCAGGTAAGGACACAGCACCCCGAAGGGGGCTGAGGTCATCACAGGTGAGCATGGGAGACTAGAGATAGCAAAAGATAGAGGAAGACAAGGTGTAAAGGAATGACTGAAGGAAGAAAGACAGATCATGATGGCAAGAAGTAAGAGAATTTTAGAAGTTCATATTTGATTTTGAATTAAAAATTAATTTCATTTTTTGTTATGATATATTTTTCATAGCTCAAAACACATGTGTTTGCCAATACATGTTACTTCAGCACAGACAAGCTGCTGCACTTGATTTAAATTTTAAGTAATTAAGGGCAATTGATACTGACTGAAGCATTATATCTTTTTATTTTAGATTAGTATTTTGCTGTAGTGAAACAGGTTTACATAATATTTGTCTCATTAAAATTCTTCCTAAAGCAAATAATTATTTTGGTCTTTGTCTCAAAATAAGCCATATCAACAAATTACCTTGTGCTATTTCTAGTATTTCCATATATGCTATGTTGCTCTTATACAGGCAGGGACTGACAAAGTCATGCAATTACTCATGAATTACCCATGGATATCAGTGTGAAGCAGTTAGCTTGCCTTCTGACCACAAAATCTGTCTCTCAGTTTTTGATGTTTTAATTCTCACAGCATCCCATCTTATATAATAACAAGAAATACTAAGAAAACTGCTAAAATTAATAGGATGCTGATACTGAGCTGGATCATCTAAATACCATGAATGCTCAGTGGAAAGTGTAGCCATGGATCAGACAGTTATACCTCCACTGGAAGAGCTGATCCTGACTCACAATATGGCTTGAAACAGTAATTTCCAAAAGATTTTCAAAAACTAAATATTGCTAGTGTAATAAAACTTCTAAATTCAGAAGTATAGAGAATGTGTATTTTTCATGTCAAATCTCAGATTATCTTTTATGTTTAACTTGGCATGTTATTTCTAGCAAAATTCTTTGCTGAAATTATAGGAAAATACAGTTTTCATGTTCTTTGAGATTGTCCACATTTATAATGCATTTTTCTGTTGCATTAGATTTGGAATAAATTAAATATCTGTAGCTCATTTGTCTTCACTTCACATACAATTTCCAGTACTATAGCAAATTTTGAAAGAATCTCTACTGCTGTCCCAGATCCATGCATTTAAAAAACTTGTCAATAAACCCAGTGTTTTCTGACCTTCAATTTACTGCATATACATACATATGCATGAAAAAAATGGTTCACCAGCAGTGAAATCCAAGATAAATAAAGCACAAGTCTAATTATTATTTTGTTTGCTTGGTTGATGTAGGATCACCATGTGGTAAAGAGGAGCCACAGCCTGAGACAAGTCATTACTTTCCAAAGTCTACTATGCTCATTTGAAGACCGCTCTTGATTCTTCTCCAGAGAAGGAAAAAAAAAAAAAAAAAAAAAAACAAAAAAAAAAAAAAAAAAAAAAAAAAAAAAAAAAAAAAAAAACCCACCACAACACCCCATGCAGATATCTTCTGAAACTCAGGAAAGTGTTCATTTTTTGTGCTGTCGTTTCTGCTCAATGGCTGAATTCAAAGCCTGAAGGATCAGATGTTGGTTGTTCTGAATGTTGTAGCTGGTCAGTTCTATCAGCTTGTCAAACTCCTCCCCTGTGTAGGTAAAGCTGTTTAAGCAGTAGGGCGAAAAAATGGTGGAAACATCCACATTGCCCTGTGCCATCTCAGCAGGGCTGCGCTCCACACCTGGCAAATAAAGAAAATCATCAGTGGGGTATAGATATGGTTCCACCTCTTTCCAGGTGGGGCATGTTACTCATCCTCCCTTGGCATTTGCGTTTCTCCCCTATGGGAGGCACAGCAGGGAAGGGAGGAGAACATGTCTCGCATCCCACAGCCAAAGGGCTGCCAGGTGGTGGGAGAACCATCCCATGGCTTACCAGGCTCTTTGTATTTTCTGAAGGAGTCATTCACCAGTGGGAAAAACACCACAATCGGTGCCTCTGGAGTCTCTGTGTCTTCAAAGATGTAGCACTCCTTTAGATTTTTCTTCTCTTCTTCACTCATGTGGACTTTCGGAAATGGAATTCCCTGCTTCTGAAAGTATTTGGAGGCTTCTTCCAAAGGCTGAATTCAGACAGAAAAGAAGAAAGGGTCAGAAATTCTGCCACACTCCACCACTTTTCCTAAAGCATCCATCAAAAGACCTCCACAAAGGTCTGGGAGCAGAGTTTGGTGTCAATATTTTTTCTGTCCTTGTCTCTTACATGATAGGTATTAAGTGCTATAACAGAACAATTCAAGACTCAGCCTCCGCCTTGTACTCCCGATTGGTGTTCTACCTTCTCCTCATTAGCCTTTATCTCTACAAGATAGGTAAAATGTCCGTGACTATGGGAAGGGTGACCTAGCAGCTTGGGATACAGAAGGATGGTTCTTTTGGAGAAAATCATGAAACAAGTAGAATGGACAAGAACCTGAAATAGTACCGTTTTAAATGCAAAATTACAAAATTTTTGTGACTCTGCATAAAGAATTTAAAAGCCTTTGTCTTCTTAGATGCCTTAGGATGGTTCTGAAAAGTGATGTAAGCAAACAGTGATCTGGAAGCAAATACCATCTTAACTAAAACATTAACTTTGCAGGTGTGTTAGTAATTTTTGAAAGTAGGATTTTGCTTCCTGAGTCTGGTTGGCATGTATGAAAATTTTAGTCCTCAAGAATTTCTGTCTTATCCATATCTAGTAACAGGAATTATAGACCAGGTTATTAGATGGTATTTGAAAGAGCAAATATTGTCAAAGGACAATTCTTTTCCACGATTTTGAACAACAACAAAAAAATCCAGTTACTGTTCTAAAGACAACTGGACAAAATATTTCTAATTATACTACATGTGGTTAACTTTATATGAACATCACAACACAACCATAATGAGTTTATCAGTGGTGGTAGCTAGTACCAGATAAACCCTCCATTTGAGTGTAGTCTAGATAGCCAAATGGAGATCACAGGAGCACACAGGTCTAGGAGATAGCATTTAGCTATTAGAGGGTTAATTCCAATCAAATATTTATAAATCTGATATGCTTCTGTTCTCAGGGGATTTACCAGCATCACTTGTAAGATCTAAGCATCTGCACAGGGAGCTATAGACCAAGGATCCTTTTCTCCCAGAATCAGTTTATTCTATATAAATTATTCTACATTTTTAGGGGTTAAGGAGGGCTAAAATGCAACAGTTGTTTATCAAAGAAAAGAGAGCATTTTTCACACCGAGGTCTGTGATCCAGAAGAATAGTTTAAGTGCAGGACAACATCCACTTTCCTCTCTGGCCTCATGAGTGGTGGATAGCTAATGTCGATGTATCCCGCCGTGTCTGCCAGGCACATGAACTCTGCTGTTTCTGACAGCTGGTTGGGGAAATGCTCTAGTATGGTATCTAAAAGGAAATATTTGTTATTATGGGTGATTCACTGAAGAAACAGAACATCTGTTGCTTGACTAATAAGGAAAAATTGGGGAACGCCTCTTGGCTCTCCATTACATTTACTTTTTCCAAAAAACCCTGACACACTACAGATGTTCAGCCTTCACACACAAAAGAAAGACCTGATGAAGGTAAAAATAGAGTTCTTTCACTTCTCATGATGTTCTTCTCCCACACCAGATGATCAGTAATTTTCTTTCCCTAGAGTCAAGGAAATTTCTGGACTTGATTTGACTATATGAAATTTAAATAGTTATCTGGAAATATTCATTTCCAAATGTTCATCATCTGCCTTCACTTATGAAAGCACCAACCATCTGAGGTAAAAAATTATATTCAAGGATGTTTACCTTGCCATCTACAGAAGTTTTTGCTCTGAAGGTATTCATTGTGCAGCTGGAACCCCTTCAGGAAGTTATAGAACTTTGAAACCATCACCCGCTCTGTCAGGATCTGCCGAATTATACCCATGATGCCACATTCAGGGGTGACCAAGTAAGTCTCCAACTCATGTCCCCTGTCAGAGGGAAACGGCTCTTCTGAAAGATAGAGGAGATGAACAAATTGTTGCTTTGATACAGTCCTTTTCAATACTTAACAGAAGGGATTTCATATTAGCTAAGGAAAAGAAGATCCTATTAAGACGTTGCAACATACAAATAAATCAATGTCAAAATAGGAATGAGAAGAAAATCAGTTTCTGGTAAAGCCTATTCCATGAGAAACAGAGTGGCAACAAACTTGCCAAAACTGGAAAAGAGATCCATTTTTTGATAGAACTCACAGATCAATTCCCTGTGTAAAGTTAGGGTAGGTTCAGAATCTGGTCCTGTTCCTTTCAAAATTAATAAAAATCAGCTTTACCAAAAAAACCCCAAACAACCACAAAAAAACAAACAACAACAACAAGAAAATGCTGTCAGGAGACATCCATAAAAGAACAGAGTAAAAGGGTTGTGCTAAACAGTACCTCATGAGGCTGGGAAGAGAGCCAATGATTTTCTATCACTTTCTATCATGCATTTATTGATTTATTGAGCTTTGCAACATTTCCATGGAGAAAGTGATAGAAACCCATAAACCAAACTCCCTAACTGCCCTTGAACAAAGGAAGGACAACCAAGGCCTCTTAGAAAAACACAGGCTTACAACAAGAACAAAGAAAATTGAAATGGAGTTGCATGTAATTGAAGTCTTCAACAACAATGTACGAAAAGCACCAGCTGCTGAGGCAGACAGAGAACACAGCACTGAGGTGTTCGTTATAACATGGAGGTTCACCAAAGGGCCCCTGGCAAAGACAATCTGTTTAAAACCTTCAGTAGTTTTCATATTTGCATAAATTCAGTCTAAGAGAGATTAATGGAAATGATATTGCTATGAATAAATTCAGAGAGGAAGCCTAGTTAGATGCAGCTGACAACTTGAAGCCTCTGGATTTATGAGGCAACAGGTAAAGCAAACATAACTAACCAATATCAACAGCGCTGTGTTGGGTACACCTCAGTGAGCGCCTTTGTGTCGGATCTGATGAATGCCAGGCATCCAAGAGGTTGTACGAAAAGACATTGCTCCATAGGCCTGTGCAGTGGTAGAGAACAGAGAAACTTCTTCAGAAACATTCTAATGGAAAATATCCCTTAAAAAAAAACAAAAAAAAAAAAACCACAAAAACAAAAACAAACAATCTCTAGCTTTGCAAGGGGTATTGGAAAGCCTCGAGGTTTCCAAATTATCACCAAAAACTATATGAAGGTTTTTCAGCAAGTAGCATTCTTGTCCTCAAGGAAGAGCCTAAATAGTTTAGAACATTGTGTGAGGTCTTCAGCCACTGTAATTTATTGCCACATACAAACTACTGTTTTCCATCCTATAAGCAACTGTCATAAGTGAGTAAAACCATGCCATTTCCTATAAAATAAGGGTCTGGTCTACAAAATATGTCATATGCAAGTAGATACTCAGTTAAAGGTTTGGAAGCTGCTCCTGGACAGTCAAGAGTCAAATGGTTAGAGTCAAATGGTTAGTATGAAATAGTCTGCAGAAAAGTCCTCTAAATAAAAGACATCTTTGCTGTCCCTCTAAAATTTCTCTCTGTGCAGGGTCTCTTGAGGGAGACGTTCTCCTTCTGTTATTCTCATTCCCATAATGCTTCTCCCATTTTTGCCATCCCACGTAAAAGAACATCTAAAAATTACTCCACAGTGCAAAAATCTCCAAAAGTTTCTTGGATTTTGAAAAGTATCTCTTCCTCCACAGCTCTGTCACAGACCCCAAGAAGAACTCTACCAGAGAAGGTAGTGCTGTGCTTTGCCTTGAAAATCTCTACCAGTGAAATCTTTGCAAAAGCCATACATTGTACAGGAGGCAATAACTTGAGTTGTGCAATATAATAATTATTCATCCCATAAGTTACTAACAGAAATACAATTCCCTTTAAAACATGGCTTGTTTCTGGAGTGGGACAGAAATTCAAGAGCCTTTTGTTTTACAGGAAGTCCTTCTAAGAATAGACTCATTTAAGAAATATTAGAAATGCATAATCAAGAAATCAGATTGGGGCTCTCTGGATCTGCACTTAGCTGTCAAACAGAGTTCATTTGCACATTACTGGCCAGTTTCTATCAAGACAACCTCATCTCCCAGCAGCTTGAGAAGCTTCTCTGCTATGAGAAGACAACTCCTCTGGTTTCTCCTGTCTCAGGGTCTTCTCACTCTGTAACCTTTCCAGTTCCCTCAGCCCTAGGAGTTACACACTGTCCCTGCATTTTAATGACTTTCAAACATTGTTTTCTCCTCAGAACTTGTTTATAATTACATAGCAAAATTGCCCTAACCTCTTGTGCTGAATTTTCTTTGTACTGAAGTAAGGGGTGGTGTCTGTGAAGAGGGATGGTATCTTTTACTTGGCCAACAGAGTGGAAGAGAGTAAACAAGCTCTTATGCACCCCAGCCTTTTTTCTGGAAACATGAGGGTCTTTTATACCCATAAGCTCATCCAGTCTTTCCAGCTCTAGCCACTGCTCTTACAAAAGGCCTTTCCTCTCCCTGCAAATGATGCCTTGCTTTTATCTTTAAACTAATTATCCAGCTGTAACAAATCGCACATTTTAATAGTAACCCAAGAGGCCACCGCATGTGGTATCACTAGATGGCAACATTGCTTTAACTCTTCACCTTATCCTTTATAAAGATACATCCGTGGCTGTGGGATCACCAGGCTCAGGTGCTAAGGCTGAGAATAGAACTCAGCCCAGCTGAATGTGTTGGGTGTGCTTGCTCTCTGTCCACCTCAGGTATGAACTCACTACCCCACTCCTATTGAGGAATGCAACGGAGGCACAACATGCTCAGAAGAAGGCTCTGTAGTTCCACCTAGCTCTGTGACCTACCTCCTACCTCTAACAGTCAGCACAGAGGGCTTAATGGAAGAGCAAAAGAAAAAGGGAGGAATGAAGGGATCTCTTCTCCAGCATACCCTCCAGCATCTCAAGCTCCTGGATTTAGGATTTCTAGTACGGGTGGCTGCATCTGATCTACTGGGTTTCAGAGCCACCAGTGGGATTTACTTGGAATGGATTTCTCCTGCCCTTTTCAGATCTATTCATACTCTTGGATCCTGTGTTTTCTTCTGAGTCTTTTCCCTTAGACAACTTTTTTCTTAACTCATAACATCACTAAAAGTGCTTAGCATAGCTAATAAAGCTATTAAAGTGAGATTTAGTGCTTTTGTGACTGAGTGCAATATTTTCTTTCTTATGCCCAACTATTGTCTCATGTTTTGAACAATATGATTCTGGACTCCTCTTGCATAATATGGATATTCACAACTTCTCTGAATACCAACTAAGGAATACCAGGTGGTGTTGCTGGTTGTATGGATTTTTCACTTTATAAGTTAATTTTTTTTTACCTCTATCCTTGTGGCTTGTGCCCATTTACATGTAAAATATCTGTTTAAGAGCAGACAGACTTGTCTGCAGACAACTTTACTCCAGAGAACCAATGTACAAGGGGGTGTAGTAGAGACTTCCAGTATTAAGCAAAATTAGAACAACAATTGCATAAAACTTGCAAAGCTGTTTCTCATATATTACTGGGTGCTACCCAATTTACTAAATTATGAATGATAAATTTCAATTATTTCTCATCGTAGCAAAATTACAAAGTATTTAGAATACTATTAAACTTGCAAAAGTAGCAGTTCACAAAACTACTCTAAATAGCTGTATTTTATAATAAACTCAGTAACAACATTGCTTTGGCATCTACGATCATGCCATTCATAGACAAATTTGATTTTAAAATTTTGGGTTTTAAATACAGGGTTTTTTGTGTGGAACTCTGCTACTGGTTGGTTCAAAATGAATCCAACCTGTTCAAGCAGCTCTGAAACTTCAGACATAAACATCACTATTCAAGACAAAAGCAACAGTGAATAGTGTGGTTTGAAATTTCCTCTCAGTACTTTTAGCCCATCTCCATTGTCTAAGGAATTCAGTCAGAGGTGAGAACAACATAGTGTACAATTTGTTTCAGTCCTGCATGATGCAGGGCACTGGTTCTAATATGCAAGGTTTGCATTATATTAAAAATAAAGTACATATTTATTCAATTCAAAGTTTTGGAATAAAGCGCATCACCTTTCATGAAGCAGATTCGGGACTCAGGAAGCTTCTTCATCAGCCGACCCATGAAGAACTCACTGCCAAAATCCTCTGCACGAATGAAGGCACCGTATTTTAAGAACCCAACCTCATAAGGGGTGAACTCCACCCATTCTGCAGAGACATAAAACAAACTTTTAGATCTTAATCTTATCCCTACTTCCCTGCTGGAAGGGCTATGAAAAGGCAAAAAGGCAGCTGCAGGATAAACCATATCTACAGGGTGACTGCAGACTGACCTTCCTCAGGGTAACTGGTGTCAACCACTCAGTAATGTTTAGCAGTGTTGTTCATTCAGAACTTTCCAATGACCCTCTCCAGAGAGAATGTAAGTGAAATTTATACCAAGAGGGGTCAGCCTGAGTTACCCCACATGAGGAGCTAAGGCTTGTGAGTACCTTGGCTGTCCTTAAATACCTCCCCAAGATTTCTCCTGCCTCATAGATGATAAGTTCCTCCCATAGCCTAGGCATAAAGTCTGGAAATGGAAAAGGAAGTTAAGGAGGAAAATAAACTGTTTATAAATGCAATGAAGAAGAGGTAGAAGAGGTTGAAGTATTGCTAAATCAGATAATTTAAACATCAAATGAGCACATTTTTGCCATCACCTTTGAACTCTGAAAGGCTGTAATCTTCTTTCATGTTGAGGATCATATAGATAGGTAGGGGATTTTGACCCTGACTCAATGCCTCTTGCTCGTCTGAGAGTTTGTGGTTATTTTTCTGTGAATTGAAAGACAAAGAGGAAAATCAAGGGACCTTCTTGGCATAGCATGTGGCCTTCCAAGAGTAGAGCAAAATACATAGCTGTTTCCCTCTTAATTTTGCTATTCTCTCAACTCATTTTGTGTTCAAACATTTTTTTAAGCAAGGAGTGATCTAAACATTCACACATCCACATAGGCTTATTTAATTACAGATAGAGTTGTAGGATGCTTTTTAAAAAATGGTCTTCTGTTCTTTCTTGTAAATACATCCATTTTACTTGGAAATTTGTTCTCACAGGGATGAGCTGAGGAAAATAAACCAAGAGAGCAACTCTTTAGTTAGGTACTCAGATACTCGCACTTGTAAAAGGAGACATTGGTTTTCTGCTCTACAGAAGCCTCTTGGGCTGCTAGTTACGTATTAAGAGATACGTGGGGATGAAACTCTCAACAAGTTTGCAGAAAACACTAAGCTGGGTGGGAGTTGTCAATCTGCTGGAGGGCAGGAAGGCTCTGCAGGAGGATCTGGACAGGCTGGATCAGTGGGCCAAAGCCAGCTGAAGGAGCTGGCATTGTGCAGCCTGGAGAGAAGGAGACTCAGGGGAGAGCTTATCACTCTCTGCAACTTCCTGAAAGGAAGTAATAGACAAGTGGGGATTGGTCTCTCCTTCCAAGTAACAGGATGAAAGGAAATGTACTTAAGTTGTGCCCAAAGAGGTTTAAATTGAATATTGGGAAAAATTTCTTCACTGATAGGCCAGTCAGCATTGAAACAGGTTCTCCAGGGAAGCAGTGGACTCATCGTCTGTGAAAGTGCTTGAAACTTGTTTAGATGTGGCACCTGGGTACATGGGTTTATGGTGAACATGATAGTGATAGGTTAATGGTTGGACATCATTAACCTTTTAATCTTAACTATCCTAGTTGTTAAGCCTTTCCAATCTTAACAATTCTAAAACCCCTTTGTTAATCAGCAGAAATCATATGCTGGATAATACTGGCATACTCTTAGGCATCTGTCCCTGGAGCTTCATTTTCCATACAATAGTGTTCAGTAGCTGTTAGAGAAAACATAGAAAAAATGCTACCCCATCATCTAATGCTTTTTCCAGCAGAAGCCCCCAAAAATCAACACTAGAGATCTGGTATCCCTCTTGCTTCCGCAGTTTTAGCTCCTTTGCATAGTATTTCAAGCTCTCCAGAGAAAAGCAGCTTAGTTTGCACTTGGTCATATGTCTGCGGACTTCACAAATCGTTTTTGACAGATCCTTGTGTGACCAGTCAGCACTCTGGTACAAATGGGACAAAGTCCTGGGGAAAAGAAAGGAAGTACATTGTCATATGCAGAGAAACTTTCACTTTTTAGACTTAGATTTAAGGTCCACATCAAATGAGCTAGCTGAGTTTCTTTAAAAGCACCTTTTGTGCTTAGTTTATTAATGAAAAGATTTTTTAATTTAGAGGAGTTTCCCAAATCATTAATGAAACTTGAGGGCTTGAAAAATGCCCCTCCTTGCTACTACAGTTTATGCACAAGGCTGTGATTTGTACCCTGGTGACTCAGTAGGAAAGATCCTAGAGCTGAAACAAAGAGTCAAGGAAAATTGTAAGCAGCACCTAGGCCATTCACTGGCTTGGGAAATGTGCTTCTAATGCAGAATAGAAAAAGCTCAAGACTGAAACAGCACCCCTTTCTTTACAAAAATGAAGAGAATAAATTGTAGAGGTGATGAGTGATGTCTTTATTCAGGATCTCCTTACCATGTTGAACCAGATGACCCAGTGATGTATGAAATGGCATCCAAGAGACCCAGCTTTTGAAGACCCAACAGATTGCCTAACAGAGATGTCAGTGCCCGGGTGCCACCTCCTGTTGTCATCACTGCTACAACTGGTACCTGTTTAATCATCAACACAGCAGTGGTAAGCAACACTTTGTTTGCCAGGACAAGTGATCAGAGCCGAGTGAAAGGTAGCATGTCAGTCCCACAAGAAAATCCAACATTTCACCACTTCCCCAAGCAGGAAAGAAAAATATTTTAAACTGTGTATTTTGCACAGAAAAACACCAACAAAAAAAACAACCAAAAACTAACTGGTTTTGATCAAAATAATTTTTGATTTTAAATTTTTACATGCTGGCTTATCAAAACTTATTGTTTCAAGGTATTTCAAGTTTAGACTGCATTTTCCTTAGCAAAACATCTTCTCTTGAGAGGTCTATTTTGATAATGAGCAGAACTCGTCCTCTCTGTCAGCCAAGCATAATAGCTAGATTACATTTCCCACAAAGTACCTAGAGTATGTAATTGCAGTGATGAAGCCTAATTGTATGGAAATCTAAATTGTGTTACAGGAAGACAAATTTCTCTAAGAAACCCACTGAGAGAAGATGAGCCCAACTGACATTTTCCACACACATTTCCAGGCAATTGCATCAAAGAAATACTCAACAGTTTCTTGATTCAAATCAAACATTTCAAGTCAAAGCAAAGAATTCTGATTTGGATTCACCTGGCTATAAGGAAATATTTTCTTGCTGGAAAATCTGAAAACAATAGTTAGAAGTACTTCTCCCAAAAATTCTTATACTTAAGAAACTGCTGGGGTTTTTTCATTGAAGCTATTGTGCCAATGAGAAACCATGTAGTAATGTAATCAGTCTGTGAGCAGGGGCATAATTTACAATGTCTAAACCCATGCTGTCATATATTAACTGATATGCCTTAGGTCCACCTGTCCTGGACAAAGGAGAAAACAGGTGAAAAGAAATTAACCATCTCTCAAGTTGGTTCTTCGTTTCTCAAGTTCCTGATCACAGACCATGCTCCTGCCCTAAAGCACCAATCATCCCCATGCTAGCATGGACATTAACAAATATGAACCCTAGTTCAGACAAGCAGATTAGAAAAAAAATGTGGAATGTCTCTTCTATTTGAGAAACTACAGCTGAGATGATGAGCACCAAGAACAGGGTCTATAATGAGGCATCTTCTCATCAGCCAATATTATGCATCACTTTAACTGTTAGATTTTCTCCCTCCAAAAATCTGATATAATACCTTATGAGGTATTATATCTTCAGTGACTGAATGATCAGCTATAACAGTCAGACTATCCAGGTCTAAAATGCACAGATAAAAAAGAAATAGAAAAATATTTTCTGATTTGTGGCATTATGTTTTCTGGAGAAATGTGTATCAAGAGGGTTTGATACTATCCTGGGTCTCATATTGCTTCATCTAAAGTAGAAAATGTAGAAAAGCATTCCCCAATGTTTTACATGGTGCAGTGCATGTATCGGGGCTAGTAAAGGAACAATATGCAAAAGGCTATGAGCATAATATATTCTTGTTACACACAATGTTACAGTCCTGTGGTCCTCCCCATACCTCATGATCTTGTAGGTCTTGTTCTAAATGTAGTGCTTTTTTCAGAGCAGAAGCCACAAACTTCTTCCTTTTCTGTAGGAAATTTTTCTCCTTCATACATAGATCAAACTCCAAGCGAGCATCTAAGTTTCTGGACCTCAAACAAAGTCTAGGGTTAAACCGAGTGTGCACAATCACTTAAAATTAATATCTGGATACTTGCTTAGAAGTTGTAACTCTATTAGGAGGCTTAGAAAAGCTGCTACTTTGGCCCCACAAAAGCACATCACAATGGTATAGGTAAGGTAGAGAAAAGGCTGATGAACTGCAAAACATAGCAAAATCTTACAGAAAGGCATATTATTTATTACTACACTGATTTTCAGGAAGTGTCTTACATTAATACTGCAATCCATATATGGATACTATAAACAGTGGAATATTTAGGATTTCTTGCCTCAGGACCGACAGATTTAATAAATACAAATACTCTGGTTTTCTTACAAATAAGGAAAGGAAAGGAAACACATCTTTTTCTAAATACATAGCTCTACCAAATTCAGATGTTGCAACCAGAATCTTCAGATGTTGCAACCAGAAAACATTATTCTCCCCATCTAAACTGAATTTCTATATAGCAGCATAACAGGAAAATTCACCTAGCACAGTTAACCACCTTCTGAACATGGGTAATGAATATAGGTGAATAGGTAAATATAATATTTGATTAAACACTTTCTCCCTTATTTACAGAAATAGGTAAGAAGGCAAAAAAGCATATTATTTTCACAATCAAAAAACCCAAAGACAGAATTTCTTACCAGTCATTTGACTTCACGTGTAAATTGATTGTCTCATCCTAGAAAAAAAAAACAACAAACACAATATAAACACTTTTTTACACTTGTTTTTTATCATTTGACATTCTTTCTTTACCATCAGCTCTGAAGCTGTTCTCTTTTTCTAAAAGCCACATTGAGCCACAAAGCTGTAAAAATAGTAAAACTTCTCCAAGTCCATGTTATTTTCCTTACATTGTTTTATACTAAATATAAAGAGAGCAGTATAGAGCAAAAACCAACACCAGCTCTGCCAGTGTACTCCATCCTGCCTCATCATTTCTGTTTGCTCTGATCCAAGTTAGTTCCTGAGGTGGTCACAGAAATCCCTTTGTCATGTGTTTGGCTGTGATTTTTTTGTTCTGTTTGGCTCATATGAAAATGTACAGGTCCATAATGGAACTTTTAGGAAATTAAGGGCACTAACAATTACATATCTAAACCCCTACTTCACAGTGATCTGATTAACTCATGCCCATTGAGCTTCATTTATTCTAAGAAATTGCTATCAATTACCTTTGCTACTGCCACTTTCTCACTGAATGGAAGTGAATCTAGAGGAATAGTGAGGGATGCATGGCAGTCTTTTTTGTCTTCATCTGAAGTACACTGAAAAATAAATTTTAACGTAGACAAATATTTCATGCATACACCATACAAAAGAACTGTCTCCAACTTAATGTTTTCAAATGGATCCCTATCCAGCAGTTTTCAAGTTGGTATCTAATATTTGCATGTCTTACAGGTTACAATGCTGTTTCAGAGCTCAAGTTCATTAAAGATAGCTCCTTATTAAAAATACAAACTCTTTCCATTTACCTCAGTCAAGTGTAGAAAACCATGAGTTACTGTTCTTACTCAAGCTCATGATCACATACCGAGCAGAAATGAGGCTTCTTCTCTGCTAGAGCCATGCACAGCTCTGACAGGTTGTACTTGATGTAATGAAAGTTCAGGGGCTTCAGAGGTTGCCAGAAAGGGCCTAGTGACAGGGTCTGGCTCTTCTCATATGATCCCTTCACTGAAAACAAGAAGTCCTTTTCTAAAAAAAAAATCCAAATATGAAAATTATACAGAGAAGTTAATGACTATGACCCCAGAAATGGAACATTAAATGGTCTTTCAGAAGTTTGTATATAAACCCTTCAACAATGCTAAAAAGCTTCCAAACATATTTATCCAGCAAGGGAACATTACAAGAAATAAGAGAAGAAAAGCAAACAAGCAAATCAAAAACGAACCACATAACACTAAAAAGCTTATAAGGCTGAAGTAGATGTTTGAAAAACTCAGACATACAGGCAAATACAGCACTTATAAGATTCATTCCTTTAATTTCAAAGTCCAGTTTTTATAGTTAGTTAGCACAGACACACTATAACTGTAGGATCTCTGAACCTGCATATACATTCCTAACCACCTGGTTCCTGTGCTCTAATTGTAAGAACAAATTACCAGATAAGAAAATACCAGATGAGAAAATTACCAGATAAGAAAATAACAAAGCAAAACAAACAACAAAAACCCCAACACACACAGACAAAATTCCAAACAAACAAACCCAAAACAAACTAAAACAAAAATAATAATTTTAAAACCAAACCAAAACCAACCAACCAAACAAACAAAACCCCAAAGCAACCAACTAACCAAGAAAAGTCAGTTAACCATAAAATAAGGTAGTTTTGTTTCTAGTTTGAAGTCTAACCTGAAAGTTCTTTCTTTGTCCATCTGTTGTCCACTAGGACTTCCAAGCAGGAAATTTCACGAGACTGTAGCAGAGATGAACAATGAGAGATTAAAGTATATAAAACATGCCATATCTGAGTCACTTCACTGCTATGTGTCTTTGGTCACCTAAGTCCCTGGGGTCTGAAAAACAGTCCACCCTGTGTTTGTTAGGCTCATAAGAGAAAGACTTTGGCACTCTAAAAATGTGACAGATTTCAACCGAAAGAAAAAATAGTTATGGTGGTTTTGGACAAGACTGGAGAGAAAAGGGAAATAACTGGGGGGCAATGAGAGTGTGCTGAGACCTCATGAGGGTAAACTGTTGGGCTGGCCAAATCACAGGGATGTCCTTGCTGCTGTGCTTTCGTGAAGCCGGACAGTCAAGTGCTACCTCCTTTAAGTAATGGCAGCTGAGAAAGCAACTTTCATTTCATCCTGTGGAAGTGGGGAAAACAGGATGGCCATTTGACATTACCAAAGGAATGTGGCAGTAAGTCAGTGGCAGTAAGTCAGTGACAGACCACTTCAGGCTTTGTGAATAGGCTTGATATCAACCTGTTGTGGTGAACAGTTCTCTGGGTACGCCAAACAACTGTGCACATTCTTTCCCAACGTATGCTCCCACAGGGAGCAGCACAACAAGGTGGCTACCTGTGTCTCACCCCCATCTCCCTCGCCTTCCACCTTGCCTGCATTGAGGTGTTGGGGCACCTGCCAGATTCACAGTTTCTATCATTATCATGAAAGCAAAGATAGAAGAGCAATAGTTTAAAATTACCACTAATACACCATTGGTCACAAGCTTCTCAGGAGGGACTGGACTGAAAGAAGAAAAAGAAATGCAACCAGAAGTAGCATCACCTAAAAACATTCTTAAATGAACACCAAAAAATAATACTTTCCTTGAAGTTTGTCTTGTCCAGCATAGACATGTCACTGATTTTTAAATTTAGAAGATATATGAAATATGTTTGGATTTTTTTTTTTAATGATAATGGTAAACAAAAGTTGTAATAAGTATGACGATTCTAGTTGTTATTATTCCGCCTCTTCCAGCAAGTAACAGGATAAATTAATGACCAGGGTGATTCTTGGTAGATAAAGAAGACAGAGTTTTAGCCAATATTCAACTAACTTCTTTGACACCAGCCATTGCAGTCATGCTGGGCATTTCAAAGTATATTTTACTAATTCTAGCATGTGTTTGACTGCTTGCAAAGGGGTATGTCTATAGTTCCGTGTGGGTGTTACTCACATGCTCTCCGATGTAAACTCAACCTCTAGCATCTCCTGCGTCTGTAAAAAATTAAATTATTATAAGCAACTGAATTAATTTTACTTAGCGATGGTTATCAATTATTATTCTGGCTCCTGAAAGAGTCCTTCAATCAAAATCAGATTTCCTTCCTGCTCCAAGGTATACTGTGAGGAGGGAAAGCATTTGAGTTAGAGTGATTTTGAAATCCCTCCTTTGTTAACCATCAGTCCTCAGGCCAAACTGCCCTGTTCTGTTTGATGGTGAAGCAGAGTAGAATGGCAAGCAGACCTGCAGCAGTAAGTGTTGGCTTAAAATAGTCTAAAGGCTTAGTTTTTACTGTGTAATCTTATCTGAAGACGGATAGTGCTGTGTTGAAGAGAGCATTCTCAATTCTTCTGATCAAAAGAACTCCTACAGCATGGACAACACATTGACCAGTGGCCAGACAAGTTAAGGCAGACTGTCTGCTGACATCACTGTGGAGCTGAATACCCATATGTACCCTTTTTAAAAAGTCAGTGAAATAGCAAATCTATAGACTATCTAAATTGAATACCCACATCCCATGTTGAAGTCATCATGTAAGTGTTCAGGCACACTAAAACAATGAAATAGTTTGAGCAATTTGCCATCAACTGGTTTTAGCACCTCAGTATGAATCTTTGGATTGTTTTCGGGTATATTCAAAAGAATTACAGGGCAAGGAATCAGTTTTTAAATGAATACTGCAACATCTGTCCCAGAGTATGCCCAGACTCACAAGTGCTTGTGCCAGGAAAAGAAATTCTAACAAGAAACTTTGTGCAATGGTGATGAAATTTTGTATTTCCCACAAAACCAATTTGAGCAATGGAGTCAAGAAAGAGGGAAAAAAGGCAACTCTTGTGTCAGAAAAAAACCTAAGAGGTTTGATGAGCTAGCAAAAGCCTTCAGGATCATGTCCTTTTCTACTTTGCTGATTAAGATTTGGAAGGTTTTTCACAAGGTATATGAAGTGCATACCAAGAGGAAAAGATTGCTTGAAAAGAACTTATTTAGGAGGTAATATCAAAAAATACATTTTCTTCCTGTGACCAAGGTAGTTTTATCATTTACCTTTTGATTTAGGTGAAATGTCAAGTGAACAGTTTCTCCAAGCTGGACTTTAGCAACATCAAAGAGAACAGTGAAGAGGAGGTGATCTTTGGTGACAGCGTTTTCATCATAGACTTTCATCTCAAGAATATTCTGTGAACAGAGGTACAGAATTAGGATCCTGTTTTGAGACCTTACAGAGACACAAGATGATGTGCTCAGCATGTTAAGGAAAACAGAGAAAGAATGGGGAGAAATGAGAGAGCATGCACAACCTTTGCATGCACATAGAGATGAAGGAAGATATTTTGAACCTAACACAGTTGGGCTTGTTGCTGATTAATTTGTTTTGTAATTTGTTGCAGTTTGTCCTGCAGAGTAATTTAAATGACAAAAGCTAGTAGAATCACTGAATATTGAAAAATATATTTGGCTTCCAATTTGATTTGAGGTTACCACTTTTTCCTGAATTGTAGGAAACCAGCTAGTGGTCAGGATTTTGTTGCCATTGGTAGCAAAAAAATCCTTGGATATAAGCAGCAATTAAAATACATTAAGGATGTACCATATAATTACTTCATGGTTGCATAATTTTATCCTGTAAATTATTAAACAGATCACATGCAGATAATTACCATGGAGTCTAAAAAAGCAACATGCATTTGTTAAATTGCACAAATTCCACTGTATAAATCTCCTCATCTCCCTCTTCTTTAACCTGTCTGTTTGGATGGACAGGAGAGGGTAACAACCCTTCCTGTTCCTGATTGGTAGCTGGACATGGGCTGGATCAGAGATGCCTTCCAGAGTGCTGAGCAAGTGAACCTTAACTGCTGTTTTCTCAGTGAGGCAATAATTCAGGCCTCCCTCAATATATTCAGCAGCTCATTTTCATGCAAATTACAGGGAATGCTTATCTCAGATTCTTACTTATGCATCAGATTTAACTGAAACTTGCTAAGAGGCTTGATGTTTATTAAAGACATGCAGGTAGGCTCATGGTCTCACACACAAACACAGGGATAAAAGACAGTGAGCACATGAACTTTGTTGTCTTAGAAGTCCATAATGTATCTCAGAAAGGTCCATACCTAAATGTGACAAATGATTGACTAGACAAATACACTGAAAGGAAGCCACTCCAGAATCCAAGCATTCAATTTTGACATCTATCATTCTGCAAGAAACCAGCAAGGGAGAGATGCCAAATGACCTTGAGTTTGCAATTTATTGTCAGAAGACAGAAATGCTACTGACCTTTAAGGCCACCTATGTAAAAGTATCACACTGTGGTCAGCCCTGTCCATGACACTTGCTAATCGAAACACTATCAAGAGGCAGAGACAAGCAGCCACAGCACCTTGGTTTACAGGCCAGCCATAAATAGCCTGTAAAGGATTCTAGAAGGTGATGGAGGTCATATGCTTAAAAGCTATAGTTTGCAGTTAGTAGAAGGCAGGCTTGCACTGAAGAGCAGACCTGTTTTCCTAGCTGTGATACTACAAAAGAATATCCTTATCTGGCTTAAATGACTGATTTATTTTCTGAGTGACCAACTGATTTGCAGTCCTAGATGCTCCCAGCTAGCCAGGAGACGCATGCACAGGGTGCTGGCTGGCCAAGGGAGATCTCAGGCACCCCTGGGATGCTGTGTGGGAAGCAGCCAGGGTTGTCCAGGCAGCATCACTGGGAGCCAGGTAATGAGCAGACAGCCCTTGGCAGGTCTGTGTGACACCAGCTCTGGGAAGAGTCACCCTCCTGGAGCTGTAGGAGTTGTGCCCACAGGACAAGCCTGGGAAGCCCCTTCTAACCGTTTGTCAGACATTCATCCAAACAGATGCCTATCAGTAAACACTGCTGTTCCTGGTAAGAACCAGCACAAACATGCCCAAACAGGTCTTTTCTTCCACAATGACAATGTATTATATGGTTTTACAGAGCTCTGGCTACCATAATTTGGGAAGATGCATACCTCAGCAAACACAAGGCAGGAAAGGAGAAAATAACCAGACCAGCAAACTCTGGTTCTGCTCAGAAGGTAATGAGCATAGGAATTGCAGTATGTACAGAGAAACCTAAAAGAGCCTTAACTGCTAAGCTGTGGTGTCCCAAATCTGCAGGATACATTTTTGCAGCCTACACTCAAGCCACATCCACCACCACCACACTGCTGTTGCCACACACTGAAAATTACCCCAGCTAATGCCACGTCTTGTCTCCTGCTGCAAATTTACTGAAAGTAAACATAACGTTTTCCCAAACACTACTCCCGAAGAACTAGTTCAAGCAGCTTCTGTGGCCAAGATATTTTTTTAGCTGTTCCGTGTAGTATCGCAGTTTTGAAAAACCTTTCAGGAAGAGCAGGCGCTTGTGTGCAGGAGTTGCAGATCAGTGGGCGTTTGTTCCCATGCTGCAATGTTTGTCCATTGCCTTTCACCTCTCTGATAAACCTGCAGGGCTTCATGAAACTGTGCCTCACTGGCATTTTGAAAGAAGTTAGAAATTTTTTTAGGTTTGCAGGGAAAGCACTGGCTGTAGGCCACAGATGGGTAGACATGTGAAAGCTGAAAGCTATACCAAGCAGGACCAGTACCACCTAACTGAAGAAAGCCTGAGAAGAAAGCTTGAGGACATGTGTCATGGGCAACTTCTGCAGTGAAAGGCAAGAGGGATTGTTCACTGGAGACCCTGTGGTGCAGGAACACATTGAGCTATTCCAAATACTCTTCTGGAGGAGTTTATTAGTTCTTGAGAGAGCCAGGGAACTGCCCTGCTGATTTGCCACTTTAGAGAGTCCTGATCTGGCACTAGCACTAGGAAATGAACAGTACAAGCTGTAAAGCAGAGATTGATGGCCCCTGTAAGTAAGCTTGGTTATGAAATATCTTGGTTACTTTTTATATATCAGAAAATTAACTATAATTTTGCTGCTACATTCTACTCCAAATCCCCTTACCCCTACCGTTGTAGTGTTTCACACATATTTTTTCTATTTTTGTCCTACATATTGATCACACAATGACATCTCTGCCCCAAAAGAAAAACAAATGCACTCTGCATCTTACCTTTACTTGGCTCTGGATCCTGAAGCAAAATGTTTCATTCCACACTGGATCTTTGCAGTTCTTAATGGTTTTGGTCCGGACAGTCTCCGGAGAAGCAGTGGGCAAGTACAGGCTTATGTAGCAATCAGTTTGGCTAACTGCATTTGAAAAGATATGTTGTAACCAACAGATTACTACAAATATCTTAAAGTTTAGCCTTATAGCACTAAATGTATACAGAAAATTGTAAATATGAGGTGTTTCAATAAACTTTCCAACAGCTCTTTATTCAAAACCATTCACTACTATTTGTTACCTCCTGCAAGTGGGGACTCAGGTCATGAATGGATTTTCAAAGAAACTGCTGCAATAAAGACAATTGGTAAGAATAGAGTACAAAGAGCTAGTTTTTGGTAGTTCTTTGTTGGTAGAGCCATTATCGGTACATTTGCTGCTGGTTGCAAATCAAGAGATTTCTGTGATGGAGAAGAAAAAAGTTTATGCATTTAAAGATAATCTTTTTTAAGAGTAAAACGCTTTTTTAACCACCTTCCCCATCTGGTCTGCTGCCCCCACGTATCTGTAATCCAGTCCATGTAATGAGCTGACTGCGTCACCCAACATGTAATCACATCCCCTCACCACGAAAAATGTTATGCAAAAGTAGCAGTACACTTTTATCTTACTGTGATTTAAGCTCTGAGCCCTGATAGAGAAGAAAACTCTAATTTCTGAGAAAGCTGATAATGTCACAGAAGATTGCATAGTGAGCTACAAGTAAGGCATTAAATCTTAATACACAGCAGTTGTTTTGGGTTTGTTTTGTCTCCAGACCTGTCTGGGTTGGCACAGCTATCAGAGAATCATAGAATAGCCTGTGTTGGAAGGGATTTTAAAGATTATCTAGTTCTAACACCCCTGCTGTGGGCAGGGGCACCTCCCACTAGACCAGGTTGCTCTGTGTGCTGAGCACTGCCACATGGTGTGGATGAATTGTCTCCTGTGGGTTGCCAGAGCTTTCGGGTGAGAGGCAAACTGAGTACTTGTATATCTGTGCAACTAACTTTCCCTTTGTGTGTCAGTCTGATATATGTGGAGTATTTGGTGGTGGTTAGGAATCTCTCTGATACTGCTACAGAGATCTTTCATTTTTAGCAGGGAGCAAGGCAGGGCACTTGCTCCTAAGAGTGTAAGAGTTGATGCCTTGCAAACCTATGGTAACAAACAGAGACCCTGACAATATAGTGAGGAATGGTGGGGCTCAGTCTCTCTACACTGTCATCTACCCTTTCCAGCCCTCCCATTTTGAGCAAATCTGCTGTCTTTGCTAGAGAACTGACATTTCTTTTGTCTGCTGGGCATCTACAGCTGTCTCCAATGTCTTCAGCTCTAAAAACTTGTTGTGTATTCATAGTATAGCTCAGATTTGGGTATAATAACAGGCAGTTTGGTACTGTGGGATACATGCTGAGAGGCAGCATGACCAATTGGGTAACCGGCTGGAAAAGGTCTCATGACATGTTAGTTCCAGTCCCAGCTCTGTCACAGACTGCTAAGTCACTGTGGGCAATTGGTTTCATTTAAATTTATCTTGCTTCTCCCTCTGCATTTCCCTACCAATAACACAGTGATAACTACCCTTTACAATTTTGTAACCAGCTTGGATTACAAAAGGAAGAGAGTTTGATTGGTAATTATATAATTCTTTCTCTACCAGTCTCTTGGTTCTCCTTCCACTGTTTTTTTTTTTTTTAGCTTGTGGGGTAAACCATGCTGCAATGAATAGGTGTTGCTTAAAGCAGTTTGTGCAATCAGGGATATGATTTATCTTTCAAGTCTTCTGATACTGTCTGAACATGAAACATCTTCCAGTTTTTCAGCATGCACTTGATTGTTTCTCCCTTACTGCCCATATTACATAAGAAATTACTTTAACATTGCAATAATGTTTAAAAATATCCTAATATTACATACAAGAATTAGAGACATCTGCATTTGCAATTTTAAAATGCAGAATATATGCAATATACCTGTTGATAACAATTTCTTGGTAATGAAACTATTTCTTTAGCTGGCTCTCACACACTATTTTCAAAACCACTTGCATTGATTTTTAACATTTGAAAAAGATCATATTAACTTTGCATAGTTACTTCCTCAGATGGTGCCAGAGAAGCAGGCTGTTTCTTCAGGCTGTATCTGCAAGTTATGCTCTAATAAAGTATGTATGTTTTAGAGAATTTGTTAATTTATGGTCTGGGATATCTCTTTGTTGTACATACAAGCTATGACTCCTGGTTTAGAAGAAAGGCATTCATTATTTTCAGAGTATCAAAGAAGTGCTAAACTTGTGGCTTGCATTCTTGTACCTAGATAGAGCTGTTCAGTTCTTCATCCTCACTGAACACAACAGACTGATACCAACCTGAGAGGTTAGTCTAGTCTTTACCAAGGTGGCTTTGCTTTTGCTCTTATTAAAGGTGAGTCCCACAATCTGATGATCCACATTTAACACTAACTAGGTTAGCACCCAGTGAGGTCTCAGTCTCAACATAGCCTAAGACCAGAATGTAGATAGAGACAAAGATATTTGACTCTGGAAACAAGCAATTAAAGGCAGGACACTGCATGAAGAATAACAAATCATACCCCAGAACTGAAATATTGCAGGATGCGTCTGACAACTAACATACACAACACAAATTTAATTACATTTTGGACCAGATCCCAAATACACAATATTAAACCTAAGTGCAGGTGATGAGATTTAGCACTGAGATCCTTTTGCATATACTCTTAGCCCTGGAGAGGAGCATGTGGATGCTCACTCAGTGTCTTCCATGTTGCATTCTCTTCCACTCTTTTCCTCTCTCCACCACAAAATGCTTTAACTCTTACCAGCTATTAAACATACCCAAATTAAAGAGGATTGACTTAGGCACCCTGGCATACGAGAGAGAGCTGAAAAACTTGAGTTTGCTAATTAAACAACAACAAAAAGATTGTCAAATAATCAGTTCTGTTATGTCCAAATGATTGATACAAAGAGGATAATTATTGGTGTCTCTGTGTGAACAGAGGCAAAAATTAGAAGACTGCTCCAGCTCTTTTATAAGTTTTTTAGGTAGCTCATTTCAGACTGTACTAGTACCCAGATATGTATGAAACAGTGACAGACATGCCAAATTTCATACTGCTTCAAGAGATGACAACAAGCCCAGGTGAACCTATAACGTGTCATATGGAAATGCTGCTACAAATAATGTCCATGTTTATGCTGGAAGGCGCAAAACAAGACATTCATATCACATCAATTATAATCCATGGAAAACAACTTAGCCATTTCCCTGCCAGGGTTGAGTCTCAGGGAAAGAAGTGATAGAACAGCTTAACATGGTATACCAGCCCAAGAGATCAATTGTCAGATAGCTGGGTGCTGTCTCCAAAACAACTCCAAACCCCCTCCTTTAACACATATGAATTAAGACTGTAAGTTCCTTGTAGAGTTGCCATCTTTTCATTCTAAACAAGTACTGAGGAATACTAAACAAGTCTGAGGAATAAGGCCTAAACCCATACATAGAATATCCAGGTACCATCACAATACAATCATCAAAATGAAACAACACAAAAAGCAACACAATGTAATGAAGAGAAACCTATGCACAGCTCAACTACAAATCAGGCATTTCCATAAGTATACCCTTTTAGACTTTTAAAAAGCATTGCTACTATTTCAGTGTTCCCACCCTCAGATAATCAGCCTGTAAGACCCAAAATGCTGTATATTTTTGGAAAAGAGGTATTATCAAGCAGTCAGATTTTCTTTGTTCCACCTTAGACCACCTTGGGGTGATAATGTGGTGCAACTGCAACTCTATCACTTCCTAAGATTTTTAAGAAGGTTCTTTCATTTCCTTTTAAAAATAAACTAGCCAAAACTAAATCTTGGTCAGACATCAAGACTGTTGGTGCAGATACAGAGGGTAGTTAGAGCATCTAAAGAAAGCATCATAGAAATAGATTTGGAAACAGGCTGCAAGCATTACACACAAATGCCTTGGATTTTGAAGAAAACACGAGTGAGAACAATATCAATAACAGAAAGAGCTGAACCACAAATCAACACTCACAGATTTTCTTTCTTCAGGAAGTGTTCACAAAAATGTTGTTCACCCAGTAAGGGAATAGAAACAAAATTGTTTTAAAAGTTTAGCTAAAACTTTTTGTTTCCTTAAGCGTAATTATTTTGACTCAGAAATGCCTCTGACAAGGCATTCTTAGTCAAGATTGGTCTTAAACAAGTAAGAAAAGACAAGCACCTTTGTCAGGAAAATATTCAGAACTGTTGTCAATTTAACAGCAGAATACGATGCAAACAATAGCACCAAAATTTGGGAGAGAATCTTACTTTTAACCTTTACTGACTACTACTGCAGCACTACTTTATTGTCTCCTGCTGAGGGTACAGTCATAGAAAGTGCCCAAGAGAAGAGCCATAGTCCCATGGGGACATTCTCATGTATCTTCTCAACAGTGCAAACTATCACAGCCATGTCAAATCTGGCCTCTCTACTTCGCATTGGCCTCCCATAACAGAAAATCACATCTGGGTTCTCAGTCCTCATCTACAAGGTAATGAGTGTCCTCCATTCCACAAAAAAGGTTGCCCAAAGCTCCAGAGACCATTGCTGATAAAGGACTCAAGCTCTGAGAATCTTGCCTGTGGGCAAGGCTTTCCCTGGCACTACTCCAGCTGTTCAAAACCTCCCCAGTGACCAAGACATACTGCAGACCTCATCCCATTGTGCTTTTGTTGTACCAATCACCTCAGCAGTGTTCATCTACATCCACTGGCAAGGACACTAAGAGAGACAGATGCACAAAACAAAGCATGTCTCTACCCAGAGGGCAGAGAAAGAATGAATCACTAATGACAGATATCAGTCACACTGTGTAATTTATAACTGGATGAACTGCAGATACTGCTGTGGTGGATAAAATCTATTGGGATTCAATGAACAAAAATGTATTTAAATATATTTTTCATAACAAAATATCAAACAGGAGAAGTTGTACCTCTCTCTGTGTCCTGGTTCCAGCCAGAACAGGGTTAATTTTTGCAGTAACCAAGAGGGGGCATGGCCAGGACCCAGAGGTTATTGCCAGGAGAGGGGGGAAGGGAGTCTCTTCATTAATATTGTTGCTGTAACTGCTTCCTTTCTTATCTCATCACTGTTTTCCAGTAAATTGTTCTTATCTCTACCCATAATCTTTACCTTTTCTTGAGTCCAATTCTCCTCTCCAGCCCACCCAGTGGGAGAAGCAAGTTGCACTTTGTTGGGACTGTCTTAGTGGGAGCAATAAATTGGGAAGTACATTTCGTAAACCATGACAGCCCATGAAACAAATGCCTCAAAAAATCTTGAAGCAATTCATGTAATGAGTAAACCTTTTTTATCATTCTTCCATTCTTTATGAATTATCAATAATTGAACAACTGAATTACCAATATCTGTTATTTAATAATTCTTTGAATGTTCAAATAGCGACTAATAGTACCGTCAACACAGTTCTATTGATATTCAATTTGTGGTTAATGTTTAATATCAAGCTAAGTATATTTTGGTCCTAAACTCAACACATAATTGTGCAACAGTAAGCAGGGTATAGAGTAAAATATGGTCCTTATCAAAGATGATCAAAAATTCCAAGGTACAATAGTTTCAAAGAAGATGTGGGAGACTATAAGCGTGGGAAAAGCCAATGCTCAGCTCATTTTCTTAAATGGTGAGAAGGCGTTACTCAGCTCAGCCCAAGGAACTTTGTAAACAGAAATCCTATTCAGAAATCAAAGAACACATTTCTTCATAATTATCTCTTTCCTGGGTGCAAAGTAGAAAGGTACTTCCTGAGCAGCGTCTGCCACTGTCTTTTAACTGTGCAAGCCAAATGGCAGAGGAAGAATGAAGGATCTTGAATCAGCACATGGACCTGTGTCCTCTGTGGACATCATGTGGTTCTACATTGCTGCCATCATCACCTACTCATTCCAGCCTCTCTTCTCCACCCAAACTTCTCCCTTTGCATTTCCATTGCCTCCACCCTTTTCAAACCTGTTCTATAACAGGTTTTGACATTTTAAATATTATAAAATATTTTGAAAGCTGTTTCAATCACTTGTTGACTAGAAGCCCCCACTAAACAAGAGGGTAATGAAGTCTACTAGGAACACATAGTAAGTACCATCAGAACAGTCCTTAAAATTCATACCTGTTCAAGGAAGGACAAGAGCTGCAATGCCACCTGCACTGGTACAGTATTAGAGCATAGTAGCTGATCTCATCTTTCCCTTTGAGACAGAGATGACCCTGCCATTTAGCCAAGATCCTGCACTTTCCACCAATCTCTCAGCCAGTAATCAGTTCAACTTCCTAATGCCTCTGTGAGGCTCCTGGTGTCTTTGCTGAAGCCCTGGTTTTGGAAAGGAGGAACTATGGTTTTGAGAAGCTCTTCTTTAAGGCTACACCAAGAATCTAAAAAAAAAGCCATGGAGGAGCACCACACATGATACCTTTGACCACCAGAACAGCTTTCTGTTCTTGCACACAAAAGCACACAGAAGCCAGCATGGCTGCAAGAAGATGCATGTACACCTACATACAGCCCACTGATACCTAGCAGAAGTGATGCAATTATTTCCACAGCTGTAAAGAGATGTGCAGAGCAAGGAAGGATCTCCTTGATGATAAATAGCATTGTCCTTTTTAGTGGCAGCTTATGCTGCTATTGAGGCACAGAGGAGGCTTTTTGTCTTCACACTCTTTACCATTAATTCAATACAGTAAAATTGTATATAATACAATATACACTACACTCCATGGCCATCAAAGACTTGAAAAAGGGGCGGGGGGGGGGGGGGGGGGAGGGGGAAGGAATTAATCTTCTAGATTAGAGATTACAAAACAGGTGACCTGAGGGAAACTAGGTGTATGTGTGTGTTTGGTAACAATGAACTGAGGAAGAGCATGAGTAGACTTGGTTCACATGAGCAGATGAAACCAAAAAGAAGACTGAATAGAAAGGAACAGAGGTTGTTAAGAAATGCAGCTATGGAACTGATTCACATAATATTCACTGAGATTATCCGATCATTTGTTACTCCTATTATTAACTGTGGTTGTGACTTTATTATAAACATCAGTTAAGACCAGGCCTCCATTTCAACAGGTACCTCAGAAGTTATGCAATTAGTTCTTGATCTAATCAGTTTAGAGTTACAGTAAAAAAGCCCTGCTCCAGGATATGACATCACAGGGAGGATCTTCTTGTGATTACTGGCTGCTTTTATACCTGTTTCAGTTTCTTAACCAGTTAGGAAATCCCTGTTTACAGGGTTTGTTGCAACTTGGCAGCTATCCACGTAACTGATCTGTCCTTGTGCAGATTCTTCTTACCAAGCATTTGTCTTGGGCTCTTTTAGGCTTTTGCTCCATTAATGCAAAAGCAGCATGTCTGAGGAGGCAGTGACACCAGGAACCCAAATGATGTGCCTGAAAAGACACTAACAATTTTTAGAAGGACCACGTCCCAGGATGACTCTTAAACCATTGCAAACATCAATGACCATAGGAAGCAATTTCACCCTACAGTGAATGTGCCATTAGCGCTGGGTAGTCCGGGCAGCTGCCTGTTGGCACTGCCCGTGTTGCCTGATTGCCCTCTTTGCACAAAGACTGCTGCTGCCCTCTCACACCACTGCTACAGTCAGAGGTAAAGTAAAAGGAAATATACACAGCATGTTGTGAGCATATCTTTAATCAGTACTTTCCATACACACTAGTTTCCTTTGGAGAACATGCCACTGAAAGGGGTTTTGTTATTTTTCTGGTGTTACACAGGGTTTAGGTAATATAAGGAAAAACATTGGTACTCCTACTTTCCAACTTTTAAAATCAATAGGCAGTGCAGGATTGTGAGCTTGCTATGAAATTACATAGCAACATGCTCAGATTTAATGAGGCCCAGATTTAGTACTATAGCTAAAGAGAAGCCTAAAGAGAACCCTCAATCTTTATCTAATGAGAATTCTGATTGAGATCATCGTTTCTTATTCAAAGAAAACAGACAGAAAAAAGTAGCTGTAGATTATCCCAGGAAAAGCTTTTTGTAGCCTTGAACTTTTCTAAATACCAATTAGGAGTGTCACCAATTCTAAAGACATTTTTTGCCTTCTGAATGGAGTATTTCTGTTAAATACATGTATGTAGAAAATGTTGATTTTATATTTTGCTTGTAGCCCATGAAGCAAGCAAGTTTCTCTTCCATAGATGTCAATTTGCAGTGTAGAAGATATTTTATCTCCTGAAAGATCGGGAAACCCAGCCACTGAGAAAAGGGCCATGCAAAACCAGATTTGCCAGCTGTGCCAGTTCATGGCCTGCTGTGACTGCAGTGGCAGCCTCTGGGATCAGTGGGTGCAGGGTGTGCTCCAATGGGACTGTGCACAACAAGGCAGGTATGGACAGCCATGCTGGAAACAAGATCTGCTCTGGGGAATCTACACAACACCCATCCAGCTCTTGTTATAAGCAGCACATGGGGTGAAACACAGTGGTACTCAGCTAGCAGACAAGTCTCTCGAGAAAGTAACTCTCATGGTTAAATGTTAGAAACACAGAGCCCGGCATAAAGTTGGCTTCTATGAAACAATTGAGACGTGAACATAAAAACTATGCCCTCTTCCAGTGATTTTGTCTGGTGGACAAACTTGGAAAACAAGAACATGGAGAGCCCAGGCAGCTCAGCTGGTGACTTTTGCTCCTGATGCTGTCAGTGACTCCCCATTTGGCTGGTGCCACGAGTAAGCCCTGCTGGACCATTGGAAAGAAATCACATCCTCCAGGCAGATTTTACAGAAACTGAATGTACATTACTGAATGTATTTATGAAGGTTTGTGACACAAAGCTGTCCCAGTTTTAAAGCCAGAGCTAGAGGCAGTTATATAATGACTAGCATTCTGCAATTTTTGAGATAAATACAAGGGGGCGGTTGTCTTGGTGTGAGAGCTGACATATCTAATATGCAAAAAAGGTCTTTTCACACAAGCCTGAAAAGGACCAGCTTTTCTCATGCAGGCATTTCTGCTGCCCATGTAAAGCAAAGACAAAAAAGAAATGCCTGTAACTATTTAGTTAGCAATATAACCATAAAGACCTCCCCAAAGAATAACATCCCAAAACTGGGAATGGTTTTCCTATGACAATGAAAAAGAGTGTCTGGGCTCCTGTTCAGGGCAAAGTGAGATGACAAGTATCAAAATAAGATCCCTTAATGGCCTCCAGAAGCCAATCATTTGGGGCATGACAATTAAAAGCAAACACTACTGTTGACTCAGAAGCCAGATCTCTCAGCCACAGACCTCAAGAACCACAGAGTTCTTGGGAGAGTGGGGCAAGGAAAAGCATGATTGAGTGTTTGTCGTACCCCAAAGTATTTATTATAAGCCAGTTTTGAGGACATTCTCTCAATCCAAATGAGACTTTGGACTGGTTTGGTATCAGTATTCTTTTAAATTTTCACTACAGAAATCTAGCCAAACTCAAACATGCCTAGAAGTTGCAACAGCTATGTCTTCATGATATGTACTACTTAGATTATTGTTACCTGATAACCTTCATAATTAGGGAGCAATTCTTTCTGGTTCATGAGTAAGCCCTATTCCTCACAGACTTAAACATATATTAGTAGCCTAATTCTTGTTATTACACTTACACCATGTTCAAACACAACCTTTTGTCTGATACAAAGGGAAAAGATCAATAGCATGATTATAGGTGATTGCCACAGCTAACCCATAATAAAAAAATAAATCCTCTGTTATATGACACGCGCAGGTCCTATATTATATGTCCATGTGCAAGACATGGACACTGTGGATAGCAGTCACTGCACAACGAGGGGCCATTAGGTGTGCAATGCCACAGCTGGAGGAAAGCAAAGTGTACTCGCGCTTGACAGGTCATCTTCCAAAGCCAGATTCTGACTCCAACAGAGCATCAATGGCTCTTTGCAGCTGGAATTTTTTCTGTGCCATCTTTCAACTCTCTGTCCTCTTTTCTGTCTCTCTTAACTTTACAGAAATAGTTATTAAAACAAAAAAATGTGAGCCACATAAAAAATTGCAATATACTCTCACACCGGTTTTCTCATTCAATATAATGGTTTTTAATGCAGCCTCATTTCCTGTGCTGTGTATCACACCAGGTGGCATGGCTCCAACTAAAAAAATTATTTGCTCTGAGAGAGTGTATATGCACGGGGGAGATTAAACCTCACTGACTCTCTTCTGTGACACTGGTAACTTGGTCCTGATTCCCAGAGGGAAAATAAAATATGCTCTCTTGCACACAATAAAGAAAGGCAACTGGAATGGGGAATGGATGAAGCAGCTCCTCTAAGACTCTGTCACCTAGCACTGCTTCTTCTGCCTCTTTCTAGCAAAGATCTTCTTCCACATCTGGCTTTGGAAGCAAATCTCTGGTATTACCTGACTCCAAACCTGAAGTCAGGTAATCAATCAGCTGTTCAAAATAAAGATACAGGATAGAGACTAATAAAAGATAAACAACTAAGATAAATAGCTACAGATTTCTGGAAGTTCTGTTGTCCTTGAGAATGTAGAGATCATCATTTCTAACCATTATAAAATGCTGAGAGAGAAACATTTTAAGCCCAGAGGCACACACTTGGTTATCAGCTCTGCAGGTGGTTGTCTTGATGCTATTGCCTGTCAGGGCAATTTAGAAATTCCCTTGGGCTGGTAACAGGCCAGAAAACAGTTCAGCTGAGATAGAAATGACAGAGAGGGAATTGAAACATCCTTTCACCCTTCTCTGAAGATGTGCTGTTTTCAAGAGAAAGCAATATCCCTGTGTTAGACACAATAGCAGAAAAGCAAGAATTTAATAGGAATCTCTATGGAGGCAAATATACTTGCTATGGTCGCTTGGTCTTATTTGATATACAAAGGTTCATATTCTCTTTCTTTCCATTTTGTTCCCAACTTATTCTTTCTTTCTGAGTCAGTTATTTGAGCTATTGAACTTTCTTTCTCCTATCTGAGTAACTGCTGAGATTTTTCTCTCTTCACTTCTACTTTCACCCATTCCAAGTCCTCAGAAACATTTCAATGGCAGTTGTTTATCCTGAAAAGTCTATTTCAAATACATTTCAGTAAATTTTTGACAGAAAAAGAAGTTGTTTGACAATAAGATATATAATGCTCCTGGTTTTTTTTTTTTTTTTTTCTTTAAAGCAGAAAAAAATTCAAAAAGTGCAACTGAGAATTAACACCCGAATTTGTTCATCAAAACTGGCTCTGAACCTTGTTAGCAGTTAAGGTACTTTACAGTACACCACACTAGACATTTGCTATTTCCACTAATAATAGTAATATGCCATAAAGCAACAGGTACTGTTTATATCAAACTGTGTTCCAAGTATAATCCAAATTCAAATATGGATCAATATTTGAAACCATGATGTCACTTCAGACACAGATACCAGTTACAGTGCCAGTAGCAAGCACATGTTCTCTGCTTTCAAAACTGAACTACTAAAAAGTGCAAAGAAAGACTGCAATACTCACACAGATCTGCCTTTCTCAGATTTTTCATTCTTATGATTGTCACAAAGAATGAACAGCAGGGGCATTCATCACTCTGCAGAAAAATGACAAAGTTTATTACCTGCATTAATGTTAAATTGTTTATGCTTCATAAAACATACTCTCCCACAAATGCCTTTTGCACTTTTCAAAGCCATGGAGCAAAATTGGAGGATGAGCTGCTTGCATTACTTTGGAAGTTAAAATAACGTCCACATAGAGTTTAAAAAATGGAAAAAATCTGAGAGAATATTCCATTGTGTGTATCTGTCATTGATGGAAGAAACAATATTTTTGTGGCAGTGTTTGGTGAGTGAGGCACCATCAGCACAATGCAGCACAACATAAAAAAAAGCAGATGCAAGAAAAGAGCTTTGGAAGAGACACTAACAAAACTTCCCCACTCAAACCAGATACTGGATATTTGCAGAAGGATCATTAGCTGAAATATCAAGTGCAGGAAAGGCAAATAACTGACCTGACTCAAAACAATTATTAATTCTTGCAGGTTTTAGTACCTGAAATTTTAGCTATTGCTTCACTGAAAGCATTATCTAGTACCTCTCCCATTCTCTGCTAGTAAAATGACTCCACCAAATTGCTTAAGGTAGTTATATCACTCCTCTTCTTTTTTCTAGTTAGGAATTGATCCAGGTGAGAAGTTACAAATTCTCCTATCACTCTTGAATTATGATAAGCTGACCTTGCTCTGTTGTTTTATGTCTAACTCCAAAAGAGAAAGGCATGTTTTAGTGTCATCTGTCTGGGTTTAGGTTCTGAGTGGAAAAAAGTCTCCTGTCATGCCCCTATCTCTAAGAAGCCTCTACTTTGCTCTTGATGCTGTTTCAGTGGTTAAGGCAAGGGAAAGAGCAGAGAGGACAGTCTCTTTCCTTGCTTTCTATGTGTACTTTCTACATGAAGACCATTGCCAGCTTCTGTTCAAAAGGATGGATTTGTAGATCCTTAGTGTTTCTTTGACCAGATTGGTTAGACATTCAGATGTGTTATTTCTTAAGCCATGGGAATGACCCATTTGAGATCTGCAAGCATCAATGCACATTTATGTTAACATATATCCATGTATATGGAGAGAAACTCTATAATGTCCATTATACAACCGGAGAAGCAGGGTACAGAATAGTCAAATAATTTGTTCATAGGAAACTGAAGGTTAATTTCAGAACTGAGAAGGAGGCACAATATGTTCATGCGCGGGAACCCAAGAGACAGTTTTAGGGCTTTCTCTCCCACTTATGTTCCATGAAACAAACAAACAAACAAAAAGCAAAACAATTTTAAAAAAACAACAAAACAACCAGAACCAAAAAGACCCCCACAACGTCTGAGACAGATCAAGATTTTTTTGTGCCTCAGTCATGCACAAATATGAAACTAAGACCATGACTATTGATCACTGGTTTTAGGCAGTGACATTTCTGGGTGCATCACTACTAGGTGGCCACTAGCACAGCTACCTGAGCACCAGGTTTATATGTTTATAGTCACAACTGGCAGATGCTGCACTGTGAAAGAGCACAGCTTATGTAATGCTTGAGTCAAACCACAGATTCATCCCAAATCCACAGAAAGCTCCTGTGAGACACTTCAGAATAGCAACTAGTACCAGCAGACGTATAAGTCATCCTTACATAAATAAATAAATACATACATGGAATTAGAAATAAAAGCTTGCAAGTCCTCTTCTCCTGACCAGAATCCCAGCCATAAACCCACCCCAGGCCATCTACAGCTCCTAGAGCTTTCACACACTTACCTCACAAGCACTCCAGTATGAGCCCATCCTGCTCCCAGCTGCACCCAAGTCAGAGATGGATTATCACTTCACTGTTAGAGGGAATGGCTGTGATTCACAAACTACCTATGCAAAATTTAGCGATGCACCTGCTGAGGAGCAGGTGTTTATCTAAGCCCCACCTTATTGCATGAAAGGAAAAGTATGAAGAGAAAAGGGCAGGGAGTTTGCTGGGTTTATTTAATAGCTAAGTACCAGAGGTGTGTGTTTGGGGAAGGCTGTACACACCAAGGTGCCAAGAGTTATCAGCAATTCAAGATAAGGGGATGATAACACTTATTCAGGGCTGTCTATGGTCTAGAAACCTCAGCAATGAACAAACCGAAGAAGATAATAGTAGCTACATGTAGGCAGAAAGCACCCCAATCAGCAAAAAAGTATTGTAAATGAAATAATTTTAGAAGGCTTTTTTTTTCAATGAAATGTATTTATTTTCCTTTTCTTGGCGATAGAGGGGCTGAAGTTGCTTACTGGTAAATGTTTCCCCAATTTAATTAGTATATTTGTTAGTGGGGTATAATTTTTCCTGCTTTCAGAAGCCTTCTGCAAACACAAAACTTCTGAGTAAACCAAGACAAAACCCCCTCAAGTTCTGCAAGTTAAGGCAGACATTGATTAATCTTAAATGTTAGCATGTGATATTTTAAACACAATGCAGTGTTGTCCAATCATGACGTAAAAATGACACTGATGTCTTCAAATTTCTGGCAGAAAATTGTGCAGCAGCAGGTTAATAGCCATTGTTTGGGTCCAGCTACTAACCTAGCCAGACATCTGATATGAAACCACCTCTTCAGAACTGCAGGATGTGTTATTATACACCCAGAGCAGCCACAGCCAGTCTTCCCCTCCCACCCTCACACATCAGGAAAATACACAATAAAGAGATTAATTTCTGGCCTTACAACTTTTCTCTGAATGAAAATTACTTAAGTAAGCAACCATTTTAGGATTAGGAATCTACCCTCAACGACATTTCAATTAAAAAGATGCAAAAGCTCTAAAAGAAGTGTGGTCAACAGGTTGAAGGAGGAGATTCTGCTCTTCTACTGTGCTCTTGTGAGACACCCACCTGCAGTGCCATGTCCAGTTTTGGAGCCCTCAGCACTGGAAAGATACGGACCTGTTCAAGTGAGTCCAGAGGAGGGACACAAAGATGATGAGAGGGAAGGAGCACCTGTTAATATCCAGACTATGGAAAAATGTTTTACCCTTAGGCAAAACCCTCACCCCCCTCAAAAAAAAAATTTAAAAATCCACAAACACACACACACAAAACAACACAAAAACCAAAAAAGCACACACACACACACACGCACACCCCACCGAATGCCACAAACAAAAAACCCCAAACCCTCAACAAAAAAACCCCAAGCAACACTAAGAAGCTGTGGTGGTTTGATCTTGGTTGGATAGCAGGTGCCCACCAAAGTCACTTTGTCATGCACACCCACCCTTTTCAGCTGGACAAGGGAGGGAAAACTTAATGAAAGGCAAGCGGATTGAGAAAGGGGCAGGGAGAGATTACTCACCAATTATCATCACGGCAAAACAGACCCAACTTGGGGAAATCAGCCTAATTTATTACAAATCAAATCAGAGTAGGAAAATGAGAAATGAAACTTAAGTCATAGGACACCTTTTCCCCACCCCTCCCTTCTTCTTGGGTTTAATTTTACTCCTGATTTTCGGTACCTCCTCCACCCCAGCATCTTCGCTTTCTCCAGCATGGAGTCTCTCCCACAGAAAACAGTCCTCCATGAACTTGTCCAACCTGAGTCCTTCCCGGAGGCAGCAGTTCGTCACAAACTGCTCCAGTGTGAATCCTTTCCATTGGGGTACAGTCCTGCAGAAACACATCCCTCCAGCATGGGTCTCTGCCAGCAAACCTGCTCCAGTGTGGACTGCTTTTTCCATGGGCCCACAGGTCCTGCCAGGACCTGCTTCTTCACAGGCTTCCCACAGTGGCACATCCTCCTTCAGGCTTGCTCCATGTGGAGTTCTTCAGAGATTGCAGGGGAATATCTGCTCCACCACAGGCCAACAAGGGTTGAGGGGACAGCCTGCCTCACCATGGTCATTTAAGAGCCAGTTAAATAGTTACTTAACAATTGTTTAGCACAGGCATCAGGGGAATCTGCACTCCAAATTCTAGAACACCTTCCTTCACTGGCCTTTGTATCTGCAGGCCTGTTTCTCACATGTTCTCACTCCTCTCTCCCACTGCAATTGATGTTGCACAGGGTTTTTTTCCCTGTTTTTAAAGACATTTTCCTGGAGGCAGTACAACAGCGGCTGATGGCCTTGGCCAGAGGTGGGCGAGCCCTGGAGCCAGCTGGCATTGACTCTGTTGGAGAAGGGGGAAGCTTCTGGCAGCTTCTCACATAGGCCACCCTTGTAGGCCACTGCCACCAAAACCTGGCCATATTGACCTAACATGGGAGTTTTCAGCTGAGGTAGGGAATGACTGGACCTCCCTGTGGTGGTGTAACACCAGCCAGGAATTAAACTCCAAATAAGCCACCCCCTCTCACCCCTCCCATCTGGCAAGGGAGGGACAAAAGGAGAGATTTATGGGTTGAGATAACAATTTATTAAAAGCAAAAATACAATGGGATAAGAAACACACAGTAACAGTAGAAATATTAATAACAAAAGTATACAAAAAGAGGTGTTTTACCCACAAAAATGTGTTCACTAACTCAACTTAGTATGAGGAAGGAAAATGATGGGCTAATCTCTAGGGCTCTGTCACCTTTCCTACCCAAGGGTTTTCTCTGCAGGGATTCCCTCCACAGTAAACGCTGCAGGGCATGGAGCTGGAGAGAGCCCATCCCAGACATCGGCTGTCAAGTGCCACTGCTAGAAGAGAATCTAGTAGTAGTACCAGAACTGGCACTTGGGACAAAACCTCTCATGTGAACATATGAAACACTTTGCCAGTGGCTGAGAAGCTACCATTTGTGGTTTGCTTCAGATCATCTGAGATTTTAGGGTGCATCACAAATTCTGAGATGGGACATAAAAAAGGTGAAGCAGGCTGTACTAGACATTTGCAAAGAACTGTTTCCATTGTCTCAGGAATATGCGTTTTCCAACCAGTCTGAGGTTGGTAAAACCAGGAAGGAGCAGGTGTTCACCATTACTATTCAAAAGCTCACAGGCAAAATCAAACAGAGTATCTAATCCTGACAAAAATGTTCCCAACCAGGAACAACACTTGAGAATTGAAACTGCACCAGAGCTCCTTGGAGCCCACAGAATTTACAAAGTTATTGGAATGCCCGGAACTTTGCAGTCATGGGAGGACTTTGACAAATATAATGATACCCTCCCTGGCAGGCATTAAGGAGTCAGTCATGAGACCCATTTTGACAGTTCAGGCACCTTAGTTTGAGCTCATGAGTGGCTGCCCAGATAAAACAGTGAGCAGGACTTTAGAATATAAGGCAGAAATCATCCATGTAGATTGTTGGAAAATTTGTGGAAAGATACTCTTCTATAGCTCTTGCCTACTTGTTTTAGGCCAGGCCCTGAGGGACTTCTGTAAGGCTCATCTTGGCTGACCCTTGACAAACTCATAGATATCAGCATCTGCCTTTCTATCACAATGCTTCTGTGGGACTTTTACCTAAAACCAGCAAAAACAAACTTCTTAAATAACTCCAGATCTAGAAAAGAATGCCTCTCTTTCTCCAATTACTCATCTCTAAGGAAGAATTCACACCAGGAACAGAAGCTCTAAATCTCTCTCTGCTATACCTTTCTTGGCCTTAAGCGTGTTTAGTATGGGATACACTGTGATGTAATGAACAGAAAATTGGTATCCTAATGTATGTCTTCAGTGTTCAATTACCATACCCCCTTCACATGCTCTCTGTTTTCGTAATAGTTCAATACACTATACTGAACAAGGTCCAGATGATGATAAAGCAAAATTGCATTTCAGGGAGATAAATGCAGAACATATATGTGATCTGGGACAGGACAGAGTTGGTTGTGAGAGGAAATAGCAGTAGTCCTTCAAAACAATTTTTAAGTTAGATTTAATTGATAAGAACAGATGTCATCAAAAACCTAAATGGCCATTGATCCATACCTCTGTTTTCCAACACAAATTTGAAAAATTAAAAATCCTTCATAAAATATTTATTTCATGACAATTCATGACCAAAAAGAAGCATCTGGGAAAAAAAAACCACCTCTTTAAAGGTAGAAGGCCATTTAATTCAGCTTATTAAAATTAAGTAAAATGTTTTAAATTGATACTGCATGGTCACCACCTTCTGTGTCTGAAGAGGGCTTTATGCTTTTGCTACTAATAGTCCCAGTAAAATGCCAAAATATTTTGCATATGAAAAAGTTTTAGTAACTAGCCACCAAGAGCATAAGAAATTGCAAACAAGGAGAGCTAATGCTATTTCCCTATCACACACAGCCGAGTCTTCATCTTTTGAACATCACAGTGAGATGGTATTAACAACAGTAACTGCTGAGCTTAATGCCACAATTATGGATAAGATTGAGAAGGTTATTTAGAAAGACACAGCCCCTGTAAAGAATGGTGAAGTATTTGTCACATATATGCTGTCTTGGTAAATGCTTAGCAAGGGACAGGAAAATGCTGTTCAAGCGGAGTCCTGCGCCTGTGATACTGGCTGGCTCAGGGCTTGTTTCTTCCGTGCAACAGCCATGCGCAAGGCCTGGAGAATCATGTTCTCGTTGTTCATTATGTTGTAATTAGTCAGCTTCAGAAGCTTGTTGAAATCTTCTGCTTTCAATGAGACCTCCCTGGTTGAGTATGGAGAGGAGAAACTGGAGATGTCAACCTTGCCCTGTTCCATTTCAGCAGCAGTACGTGCCATGCCTGTCAAGGGAAAAAAAGGAATGTGTTAGTATAGTCCCATGCAAATAACCTACTTTGGTCAACAATAACTTGGAGAGATCATAGATGCAACTATTATGAAGATGAGTGCAGTGCTATGATCTCTGAGAAATCTGCTTCTGACCAAAGCCTGTTGGAATAAAACAAGTGTCATTAAATGTCATTTCCATTGCAATCAGCACCATCTACTGGCCAGCTCATGGCACATCATTTTGTGTGGTCACTGCTCAAGGCTTACCAGGCAGGTTCTTTGGTACAACACAACCTAAAAGGAATGGAGATATACAGGACAGGAGGAAGCAGAATATTAGTTGGCTTGAAAATCATGTTAAAAGCAAAGTTTTCATCTCAAATATTAATCCAGAAGAACATTTTATGTACTATTGCTTTGATATTCCAGCATATTCAACCAGCATATTAAATGGCCTAAATAGAAGGCACAGTGGCCCTCCACAGAACCATTCTATACTGTGATTCTCACCTAGATCTGAGTGTCATAAAACCACACATAATTTGAACAATATACTTTGTTCTATACACTAAACTAAACTCTTGGAAATTACAAGAGATTAGTTTCCATTCCTCTAATTGAGGAACATATTTTTTCTATCCCCCTAATTGCACCAAGACACAAATAAAATCATGAACAATCACTAGATTTTGCAAACAGTTTGAATCATCCTATTTTGCAATCTATTCACTAGTATGAACAAGCAAACAAATGAACGGGGGTTTTATTGGGTTGAGGAAAAAGCACCCAGGGAGTGGAAATGTTCCTTGAGTCAATAAAGTTACCTGGGTACTGTTAACTTACCAGGTGCTACATATCTTTGAAAAGTGTCATTCACTAATGGAAAATAAAGCAGCAGGGGAGCTCCTGGGGTGTCTGCACCATCAAACATGTAACACTCTTTCAGGTTCTTCTCATCATCCTTCAGTCCAATGCAGGGAAATGGAATTTCCTGCTCTGCAAAGTATCTGCAAGCCTGCTCCAGGGGCTGGTGAACAACAGCACCACAAGGAACAGAAAAGAGAGCAAAGATCAGACTGCTGCCAAAGCCCATCAGTTCATGTGAAGTTGCATGAAACAGCTGAGAGCCAGCCAGCCAGCAATAATGTGGACACCTGCAGCCCCAAGGACTGCTTCTCAGCTGCCTGAGAAGCCATTTGGAAACAGTCTTCCCGGAAAACATCTAATATCAAGATGGCAAAGAGAGTTTAAACATGTACTAAGGCATGCCTCTAAAATGAGAATATGATGTAGATACAGAACAGATAAATTCAAATCATGCTATAGATCATTAAATAAAGAACTAAGTCAGAAAAAAATGTGGTTCTAAACAAAACTAAATTTGCAGTCTAAGACAGTAGGATTCCCAGTCCCATTATCTGTTTATAGAGCAGGATAACTTGTGAGTTGACCTCAGTAAACTTTAGCAGGGTTTTAAGACCAACCTACTCGTACCTATAACTTTCAATTTTAGAAATAACATGAGATTTTCAAATAATATATTTTAGACCTCAAAATATGGCACTAAAAACATTAATCAGAAAGCCCATTTGTGTTGACCAGCTTTGTTAAATTATCTAACAAAAAAAGTACCACCTCATTTTGAATTAAGTATTTCCAAAATATGAGAATACAAGAAAGAAATATAGTTGAAGTATCATTTCTACTGCAGTACAAGACAAGTATTTTTCATGTGCAATTGCACCAATGAAGTGTCTTCCCCTTGAAAAACTGACAGAACCTTAACCACTGAACTTGGTGGGTTTTGGGGTGTCCTTCAGGGACAGGTTTACAGTTAAAAGTCTGTTCTATATTTTGAAGTCTAAAACTGTCTATTTATGGGGTAAATAGTGCTTTAAAAATGTATGTGACAATTTTACCCAAATTAGATTTCTGCAAGAGCAGTAAATGCATTTGATACCTTGCTTCAAGTCCACTATTTAGGGAGAAAAAAAATTATTTATTAAAAGAGATAAAGATGAAGAAACCCATTACTCACTAGGCTGTTCTTGCTAGAAAATCAACATTAAAAGAAAAAAGAAAAAAGAAAAAACTCCATATATTTATAAGCAAAATGCAGATTAAATACAGCACTTGAATCACAAAAGTTTCCCAATTATATTTGTGCTATTAAATATTATATATAAGACTATGATAGACATTGCAGCTAGACTTCCTTAACTTCACTTTGCCTGTCTGTATTTCACTGGTGAAGAACTTAGGGATATTTCAAAAGTAGTTTGAGAAAAATACACATATTTTCCTCTCTAGAAATGTCCATTCTTCTTCTAAGGTTCGAAAACAGCATGTTACTAAATTCCACTAAGTTCCATGTTTTACAGACACCTGTTTGAAAGTAGTGGAAAGCAAAGCAAAAGCTGTCGTGAAAGAAAATCAGTTTTGAAACTTCTCACCAATGTCTGTGATCCACCCGTGTAATTTAAGTGTATGATGACATCCACTTTCCTCTCCGGTCTCATAAGGGGTGGGTAACTGGTTTCAAAGAAGAAAGCTGCATCCACCAGCTCCAGGTGTTCCGAGTTGCCCCTCAGATCATTGGGAGAGTTGTCTAGCAAAGTGTCTAAAGAGTGGAAAATTAAGAGCTATTAGCAAATTGCAGAAAGACATCTGTCAAGTTAGAAGGCAAAAAGAAGGTGAGCTCCCCTCCCATCCAGGATTTTCCCTTTGCTTTAGGGTAGATAGTGTGCAGCAGTCCTAAAGCTCCTTCAGCCTCTCCATTCACATTTTGTTGTGTTTCTAAACCCATTAACTGCACCAAAACTCACACAGATGTTGCCTTATATGAGCCCCACCCTAGCAATTTTTATTCCTGTGAGGACTTTGAGAACCCAACAAGTAAATAATTGAACATTTGTGTTACTGAAAGTGAAAGGTGTGAGTTCCTTCATTCTCTCGCCTCTTAGTGAGCACTATCAGGTAACCACAAAACCCACTCAGTTCTCTTCAGGACATGCAAATGTCCCTTGCTAATTCCCAGCCCCTGTGCCTGCCCCAGTGAGACATGTAAGCAGGAGCCATCCACACCTTTCCATTTTGTGAAATGTTCATGCTGGATGTACTCATTGTGCATCTGGAAGCCCCTTAGGAAGTTGTGGTACTTGGACACAGCAGGGCGATCTGTCAGGATGTCCCGGAGCGTCGTGGAGAGGCCGCTTGTAGGAGTGAAAACGCACGTAGCCATCTCATACGGCTTCTCAGGCAGGTCTGGATGTTCCTCTGGAGATACACAGCATAAATGGCATGAAATTGAATTATAACCATAATTAAGAAGAGGCAAGACACAAAGAGGAGAAAGGGTCAATACCTCTTCTGTAATTGTGTGTTCACACCTCAGCATTATTTTCCCTATGATCTGCTGTGAATTCCAGTTAATTTCATGACAAAAGTATAAACTTACTTGTGTTTGCTAAACTCTGGTTAATTACACATGACTAAAACAATGTTTTTCTCATAAAACAGTATGATTTTGGTACACACTGAGGTAATTCACTTTTACAAGCAAACAACAAACAGGGAAATAATTTTATTATTACATTTTAAGGGATTACTGCTTTCATATTCCATGTAGGTTAAATGTTAAATTTAAAGCTTATTTTGAAAAGTATAGAAAAACTTTAGCATTTTACTTCCAAACTAAATATTTTTACTTTTAAAAACTTGTTCTATTTGGTTCGGTTGCGGACATCAGAATTCAACAGAGCTTGCAAATTACTTATATAAACTCAAACATAAGACTTTGGTTGTTTGGGTTTTTTTAATGAAAACATAGTCCACAGAAATGTGACCCAAGTCTGATCACTGGCTTTGCTTGAATTTTTTCATGAAGATGCTCATGAGTATTTCCAAGGAATGGTCTTTCAGTATGGAGCTGCTTCTCTCAGCTCGTATAAGAGGTTCACCACATTGATCTTGTCTGACATTTACTAAGTCTTTTAGTTTAGTCAGATTTTGAGGGAGGCATGTTCTGTGCAGTGCAGGGAGATATTGAAACAGAAACAAGCATTTCTGGCTAGCAAACCCGTGACATAGGACTTTGACAGAATTTTTTTTCCCAGTCTTTTAAAGACAACACTTTAGGGATCATCTTATGTGTCTATCCCTATCTCCTTTACAACAAGGCCCGTCTGATGATGCCTTTCCTTCCTGTCACAATCTCACTATTTAAGCAAAGCACTGGCTATTCAGTAAAATCAAATAACTTCTTTTTTCTGGTATGTCCCATACCCAGAGGCTGAGAGGAACAGGATGACAGAAAAGCTCAAAAAATGGGAAATGTGAGTCAGTTACCCTATCAGAGTGGTCTGGAGGAAGGTGTCTTGGTTTACCTATTTCAGTCACTTTGTCTTGGGTCCACCTGTGCCAGAAGTCTTCTGAATTGTCAGCTGCATGCCAGGCATCCAAGAGATTTTTGGAGAAGATACTACTCCACATTCCTAGAAAGTGGGAGAGGTATAATAAGCAAGGCAGACTTAAACACAAGCTCTTTTAAAACTGCCTTCTGCTCCTTCCCCAGCTCTTCTCTAACTTTTTCTTATTTCTATCCAAATTTTGCATAAGTTCTGACATCTGTTTCAGCGGTAGACTCCAAAGGCAAACTTATTTCAGAAAAAAAATTCCAAGTCTTTTTCCTCTTACCATGTTCTACCTGGAACTTTTTTAGTTTTAGTTCTATATTCAGTTTTCATGTTTCTATTTTTTTTCCTTTGATAAAGAAATATTTTCAGCCAGTTTTTTCTCTGATTTTCCTCTTTCTCACTCCACTGTTTTCTTTTCAACTTTTTACTTGGCTTCCAGAGAGTATCAGAGATTTCCAACTTTGAAAAGTTTTTGCAAGCTATGGGAAATGATGATGCCTCAAAAGCCCTCACAAAGGTGCATGACAACTTCTTTGCCATTTTAGTTTATTTTTATCTTAGACCAAATGATAAAACCACTTTTGCTGGCAAGGGTAATTGAATGAGTCTCAGGAAACATAGAATCATAGAATATCCTGAGTTGGAAGGGACGTACAAGGATCATCAAGCCCAATTCCTGGCCCTGCCCAGGACAACCCCAAGGTTCACAATTTGTGCCTGAGAACATTGTCCAAACCCTTTTTGAGCTCAGGCAGTCTTGGTGCTATGACCATTTACTTCCCTGGGGAGCCTGTCAGCTGACTGACCCAGTACCTCTGCTGCCTCATGGTAACAAGAGGTTTCTGGGGACAAATTCCTGAATAATTAATGCTTCTATTAAAATATTGTCATTCCCCCAGGTTGGTGAGTTACCTTGCATGAAACAGATTCGTGACTCAGGGAGTTTCTTCATCAAGCGACCCATGAAGAACTCGCTGCCAAAGTCCTCCGCGCGAATGAAGGCGCCATATTTCAGGAAGCCCACCTCGTACGGCGTGAACTCCACCCACTCTGCCAACACATACACCAAGGTTAGCTCCTTTCTAACTATAGAAAATAGTCCAGTTGCCAGGCTTGGAATAACCCTCTCAGACATTGGCTCTCACAAAAAATCTGGCCTAGCACATGTCCTGAGCAAACCCTGCGAACAGCCACTGCTGAAACAGCTATCACACTGTCCCCAGGTTTGTGAAAGAACTATGTCAGGGCCAGGGAAAATTTAAATTCTTCTTTTTATCTAATGAGTACAAAGTTTTCTCATGGAAAGTGGACTAGAACTCACATTGATTTCTATCACCTTTAGTGAGCTATGAAAAACAGAGTAATAGAATGGTTTGGATTGGAAGGGACTTTAAAGATCATATAGTTCCAACTCCTCTCACAGACCAGAACATATATTAAGCAAACTTAAAGCTCTAGTAAATCACTTTCTTGAAGATTTCATATAATTTCTGAGATGTTGTCACAGAATTATATTGTGTTATTAGTCTGAAGTTAATACCTGAAAACACATAATCACATGCCAAGAGATCTTAGAAAATACTGAACTCTTGATGCGTATCATGTGTCAGCCCAGTTACTCTTTACATTTCTGAACAGTGCTTCCCTGAGCTTGGAGTGAGAATTTAAAACAATTCATCATTATTTACTGTATCCCCACAGTGTATCTCCCTCTGTAAAAACATAGCTCTTTTTCACAATTGAAATATTACCTCTGAAATCTTTGGTGGCAACTTTGTCCTTGACATTAAGGGCAAGGTAGATGGGCAGTGGGTTCTGACCCTGGTTCACTGCCTGACGTTGATCAGAAAGTCTGTGGTGGCTTTTCTGGATTTGAAAAAAACCCCAAAGTGTTAGCTTATAATCAGTTCCTTAAAAACATCAGCTTATAAAGATTAAGACATCATTTTCTGGAATTTGCTCTTGAATTTACTTCCATGCACTTGAATAACAGAGGACAAGAAAGCAGAACAATTTTCATTAAGATAACTGGCCATGGTTATGCGCTTTCAATATACAATGACAGCAATGATTCACTTCACATTCTGTTCTAGCTTTGTATGGTTAAATATAAGATAGAATATACAGCATATCTGAGTAATTCAACTGTTATCATATACTTCATCGGTTAATGATAAGAGTTGCTCAAGGCAGCATGTTAAAGACCCTTCTCAACAAGATTTCTTCTTTTTAAATACGATACTGAAAGCTAATATCCACAGAGGAAAAGTCCTTGAGCTGTCCAATACTAACAACTTTTACAGGAAATGGAGGTTTTGAATATACTTCAGCCAAATTAAATTCTAGCAAATTTTGCTATGTAGCACTGAGGCTGGAAACAGTGTGAAATATGATATGAAATGAAATTTAATTTTATATGTTTCATCTAGACAATAAAGTAAACCATGTTTACAGAATTTTGAAATAAAATTGCTTTTTGTTCCAGCTATCACCAGTCTGGAGAAAGTTTGGAAAGTTTTTGCTTGTGTCATTACAATAAATTAGAAATTGAAGATCCTGAGAGATCAAAGTAGCTGAAAGCCACTCACTGTAGTTAATATATCTCACCAGCTCTGGACCTATATACTTTTTTATCAGTAAGTCACAAACTGCTGGACATAGTCGGTACATCTGCAGTACATTCAAGTTAAGAGAGCAGCTTGTGCAAATATTGCAGCAGTGGAGAGATAAAAGCATAGGGCTATAAAAAACACCTATGAACCTTAAAAATTTCTTGCACAGCTGTAGTGTTAATCAGCATTCTGGATATTTTAGAGTTAGTCTGAGCATTTCTGCTACATTTAATCACACTTCAGGCTCCAGTGTAGACATATACTGTGTCTCCAAGTTATTAATGTAAATAAGTGTTCTGCCTATGTACCAAATATAGTGTTAGTGACCAAGTGTCTCTTCCTAGGGCTCTTGTTTCCTGCAATGGTTGTAAATATTAAGTCAACAATTTTATGAGAAGAAAAATGTATAGACATTACCCCATCATTTAACATGGCTTCAATCATGAGCCCCCACAGATCAATAAAAGATGTTTTATGTCCTGCTTGGGTCCTTTGGCTCAGCTCTCTGTAATAATTCCTCAGACTTTTCAAGCAAAAAGCCCCCATCTTGCACTTGGCTGCTTGCTTCCGTGCTTCAACAATTACTTCCCCAAGATCCTTACGTGACCAGTCAGCATCTTCATACAGCTTTGTCATTGTCCTGCAGACAGGGAACATGATGGAATGCAGGGAGAAATTAAAAAGGTGCTTTGGAAACTCAGAGAATAAACTTCGTAGATTTCTGGGCGCATATCATTTTATCTTTTAGTTACTCTCCTCTTTGAGCTAACTTTGAGCAGAAATGCAAGTCTAAAGGCAACCAGTCAAAAATCACTTAATCTGAGATGCAACAGAAGCAGCTATACCAGCTGTCAATGCTGTTTCTATCAAACAGTAAATAACAATAAAGAATCATTTCTTCATGGGATTTAGGATGCTTACACTTCCAATAAACTCTCCTCTTTTGGTTAGGGATAGGTCACGATGCACAATATTCCATAGGTGACCTTGGCACTCATAGCCCAAAGATGGAAGCAACAACTCAATAACGTTGATCACTTTTACCCTTTCTGAAACTAAGACAAAACAAAGCAAGATCCAAACAACAGTATCGAAATGATTCCTCACCATGTTGTGCCAGACGAACCACTGATATATGAAACACAATCCAGAACATGCAACTTTTGGAGACCCAAAATGCTGCCATACATGGCAGTGAGTGCTCTTATGCCACACCCTGCTGTGGTCACAGCCACTACAGGCACCTGTTGGACACAAAAAAGAGCAGAAAGCATAGATGAAAGAGTGGCATTAAGGCACAAATAATGTCAAAAGGTTACAGAAATGCAAAAGTAGCATCCAGATGCTAGTGAAATAAAACACAGAAAGTGAGAGATAAAGCAACATTTCTCTATACTGTACATCCCTGTGGAATATACTAGGTCTTGACACTTCACAGAGGATTTTTAAGAAACATAGGCCAAACTATTGGTCTGAAATGTCTTTGAATAATTCACTTGTATGCAGAGAGAGATTTTGCTCATCTAAACAGACAGTTGAACTCTCCAGCTGAGATCAAACTGGTGGCAAAGTGCCCTGGAGGATGAGCTGATGTTAACGATCAAATGAAGTAGGAAAATCATCCCTCATCTCCAGGCTTTAGGGAAAAGGAAAAGAAAAATCCCCCCAAAGTGCCCTTAACTGGTTACCTCATGCTCTTGCAGATCTTCCTCCAGATGAAGAACTTCCTTTAGCGCAGCAGCAACTACCTTCTTTCGGTTTTGCAGGAAATTCTGTTCATCTGTGCAGAGGTCAAACCCCAGGCGGGCATCAAGGTTCCTTGGTCTGAAACACAGACCCTGAGTCCTGAGACCAGGGCACAGGTATTGTTATACTATTAGTCACCGTGGACAAATCTAGCTGTGCTTGTATGTGTTTACAGACCAGTTTGTGGACAGTATAACCTAATAAATGAGAAACAACATCACAGACAGGCCTCTGCTAATTGCTGTAGCTGAAAATGAGAATGCAAATAGGAAGGCAGAGCAAATCATGACACACTGTCCATTATGGTATCTACAGCAGGCTTCTGATTTTATTTGCTCATATAATTAATTTTTCAAGTTTCAGTACTGCTGCCGTCCATCCTGTAACTGGATAACCACTGTCAACAGGCACTGCAGCTGTGAGATTAGAGAAACAGCTACCATGCCTTGAAGTTACTTTGTTTGTGTATTTCAGAAATGTGATTTTTTTTTTTTTGCAGAGCTGCTCTCTCCATCTGTGGGCATAATAGTGCACACAAATCAAGACCTATTGCTGAGATGCACTAGCAGCTTGGAAATTTGGAGGACAGGGAACCCATGATTTAATTTGCCATCAATTAAAAAGGAGAACCTCACAAATAAAAGCCTACAACCCAATAATGAACTCACACATCTGCTCCCATCTGAGCCTGCATCAATCCCTGCTGATTTCAAATGAGCTTTGTGTAGGAGCAGATACCTCCCAGTTACAGAATCAGGTCTTGCTGGAGACTCACTTACCATTCATTTGCCTTTGCATACAAGTCAATTGTCCTGTCCTGAAAATTGCAATACAAACAGTGTAAGCATGCTCAGGTTGTTACTCCTTCCTCCCCCACTCCATCTAGGGCCTGAGTTTCACTATCTTTGAATTCAGCAACGTGGCTGGAGAATCTGGCCAGCAATGGTCTGGACTGTGAGAGACCTTCACAAGTTCCAGCACAGTCTGGGTTGAATAAAAGTTTGCCATTCACCCAAGCTAGGTGGGCTTAGGGCCCCTCAGCTTCTCATAGTTTAACATTCATTATTTGGGAAGGTTGTTCAAAGCTGGGCATGTGAACTACACACATATGGATGACCTCTATTTTACCTTCTACCTCAGGCATTCCCTTTGCAAATGTAAGTCCTAATTGTCATATCCATTACTGTTAGTGTGTGTACTATGTTGAATGAATGTACATATTAGACATGTCCTGAGGAAGTTATTTTAAACTCAGAACAGGGTTTCACAGGGCATGCCTGGATCCAAAAGAAAAAGAAACTATTGTATAGTTGCAGAGCAACTGTTATTCACATCTTACACCGTAGCATGCTTTGTGTCTGACAGGAACTGAATCGCTGAGCTCCAAGACTAATCATCCACCAAACTGAATGCATGTTGGGCTGTTTTCTGTTAAGAAAGACTTGTTCTCACCTCTCCTATTGCTATTTTCTCTTGTATAGGAAGCGAGTTCAGAGGTAGAGTCACAGATTCATTCATATTGCTTTCATTTTGACTTGATATAGACTGGGAAAAAAGGGTAAGACAAAAAATGAACAAGTTAGCTATTCTACAAAAAAAAAAAAAAGAGGACAAGAAAAGGTAAAAGCAGTCTCCCCTGTCTCACACACACACATTAATCAATTCCCAGCACACACACTCAGGTCTTAGAGGTCCGCAGTGAAAGAGCTATATGTTAGTGGTGCTCACGTACCCTGCTGAGCCGTCTGCGCCGCGGCAGAGCCACAGTGAGCGCCGACTGGTTGTACTTGATGTAGTGGAACCTGGCTGGGGACGTCGGGCACAGGCAGGAGCTCAGCGTGTGTGTCTGGGTTCCTTCATATGACCCATCCACAGTTAACGCAAACTTTCTCTCTGAAGGAAAGGTGTTCAAACTTAAGCTCTTCAAAAAATGGGGACAATTTGTTTGCACAGTAATGTAATATATGTTATCCTGAAGTAAGGACATCACTTTGATACCCAGATTATAGGAAGAATAAATAGACTGATTTATCTGAAGGTTTCAGTTTTAGGGATAATGTGCAGAACATGCCATATAGCGACTGTTGCTATAGCACCACTGCATATAGAGATACATATGATAGCAGAGACTATGGCTCTATTCATTAGGTAATGATTCACAGACAATAAGATCTTGGGGGGACACTCTCTTCTGAAAGTCTGAAATGTACAAAATACTTTGTTATTACACCAGAATAATGTTTGAATACTACATACTGTCTTATTGCTGAGATACTTTGAAAATTTTGGACTTCTGGAAGAAACACAGTTTTTTTCCTATCAGACCGCAGTTCTCTTTTGTATCAGTTAAATCTCAGTCCATCTATCATCTTTCTCTTTCCTTCAACCTGTAATATTTCTTTTGAAATATTTCTAGCACTTACAAAATAGTGTCTGGTGGTTTTTTTTTCCTTTCATGCAAAGAGCATCAGATATGTTGAAGTAATTTTAAATGGTCTTTATGTAGAAAGATATCAACCCACAAGGTTCAAGGTGACATATTCTGTAAAGCTATACACTCCAAAGTATATAGTATATAGTCAGCCTTCAAAAGAATTGCTTAAGCATTTTCAGTCACATCCAGCAAACTTTTTCTCTGAACTCAACTGGATCATCTAGGTGCTTAGGCAATGTGCTGGATTGGGGTCATCATGAGATGTCAGAACATGTCCCAACTTTAAAAATTGCATGGGAGACACACAGTTCCACAAGTATGGGCTTGACATGGCAGTGATACACTGTTTTAGGTGTGCAACAAACGTCTTTGTTAATATATTGCGTCTTGTGTTTCACCCAGGGGCACATCTTATAATCTTATACCTAAAGAAATTCTATGAAGTTAGACGGTAGAAGAGATCCAATTCTCATTCTGCCCATTACTTTGTCCCAGAATCCAGAAACAACAGGATTTAGCTTCAGTTTAGGACCCAAAAAACCTCAATATCTTGCAAAACTGCTTTGGAAAATTCTAAGTATCTGGCAAGATATCACTGCAGAGAAAAATATTTTGGGGGGAAATTAGACCACATGTTGATCTCACCACATTCAGGAAAAATCTGTGTATTTTTGATCAACTACAACCACCTCCACAGGCCACTCATATCAGTGAGATTTTTGTCTTGTATCCTAAATATTTTAAAATATTGTAAAACACTGATGCTTCTGCCACTAAGCGGCAACCTGATTTGCCCCATAAGTCAGTGAAAGGCTCACCCATAGTGTCCTTCCTCAGCCTCCCGTCGTTCACCTGCACATCCAAACAGGAAACCTCACGGGACTGTAAGAGATAACAGAGGTAAGAGACAAAGGCATTCACTGTCAGCAGAGCTCAACCTCATCCAGCCCACTGGACACATGTCCACAGGGTCCTGGGGCACACACCTCAGGGAAGAGGTGGTGCCAGCCTGTAACCCCACGACCAGGTCTAGGGGGATGGGATTGGACTTCCCCACGGGAAACAACAGAAAGCATAGAGATGAGGGAAGAGAAGGGATCTGCTTGCTCTGCCTGCAGGAGCAGCCCTGCAAGGGCCTGGGGGAGGATCAGCCACAGGAGAAAGTTCTCCAAACAGGGTGCCCGGCCCTCCCTGGGCAGAGAGAGAGATGTCATACCCCTGAGCCCAACTCAGTTTAGGCAGAGGTGAGCGCTGGCAGCAGCTCACAGCCTTCACCATTTTAACCTCTCCCAGCACGAGTCACTAGCTGGGACCACATGGGAAATCCAATGCAAACACCAGCTTTAGGCTGTGTCTGTTGGTCCTGGTCAATGCCTCCATGCCACCACAATGACCTGGTACCTTTAATGCCAGCTTTCCAACAAGCATTCCTATACAGCAGGGAAAAGGATTATGAAATAAAAATTACCACTAGAACTCCATTAGTAATAATGTTTTCAGGAGGATCTGGACTGAAAGACAAAATGGGAAACAATCAATTCAAAACCACATGTTCTTATTTTTCTCTTTTTCTGACTCTTCTTTAAGTATTATTTCATTATCTATATCTTTAAAAGTCCATCTTTGGACAGGCAGCATGTATAAACAGAATCAGAAATTCCACATTCATATTCAGTCCAGTTTGCCTCTCACAGGTTAGAGTCTGAACTTGACAACATTTGTGGAAATCCACCAAATAGAAGAGTTCCACACTGTATCAGACAGGATCATTTTCTGACACACTGAAGACAATTTACACAGGGATGGCATAATCACACTATTGCCCAAAATTGTTTAGCTCAAACCTGTGGAATGAGAGCTAAAAAGCTGCTGAATTCATCCAACATGCCATTTTAAAAAGGAGAAAACATTACCATTTGCCTTAAAAATCAGCAGCATTAGGACTGATCTACATGTTTATTCTCTCTATTAACTGTACAGTCAGCAAAGAAACAGAGAAAAAACAGTTTCTTAGTACAGTGCAGACATCTGGGATCCCATAGTAAGGAACAAGAGGGGAAACTTAAAACTTCCTCCTACATAGAATGTGCCTTTCAGCTTAGTGAGCAGCTGCCATCAGAGATATCTCTATGCTCCCACCAACGCCTGTGCTTGCTTCTCTGTGTGTCTGGATGCCCAATGTAGACACATGCATGCCATGCACCATCATGCATTCCTTCTACATTAAACACTCTACCCAAAGTTACCTTCTGTTTTATTCAGATGTCAGCAGTGTTAGGGGCCTGCAAGTGTGAACTGATTCGTGGCAGTAACCTTGTGTTTCTATTTTACACCTCCAGCTATTTCATCTTACGCACCTGCTCTCCATTGTGAATTCGACCTCCAACTCCTCTTTTCCCTGCAAAAGAAAATTAAGGCAGTCACCAAAGCTTTGTCCCTTGTGAAGGGAGATACCCTACAGGAATCTGTGCCCTTCAGGGGTCTCTATAAACCAGTGTCCACCTTTTGTTGCTGCACATGCCACAGACCTAATTTCCTTCATATTGTATCTGTTATACTTCTAGTATCATATACGTCTATATGGTATAGTATCATATACATCTTATCCATTAATTTAGCAGACTCCTAGTGAAGGCCTTGCAGGACAAGTGGAATGCATACTGCAGGGCCTCTTGGTGGCTGGTCACCCCTGCTCCCTCTTGGAGTGCTCTCCAGACAATCATATTCTCACTTGACCACACCTTCTTTGCTTTGTCCATGAATTTTATCCATACCTCTGGATTCAGCTGGAAACTTAGCTGAATGTTTTCTCCAAGCTGGATTTTGGAGACATCAAAGAAAACAGTGAGGAGATGGTCATCTTGAGTTACTTTGTCCTCATCACAAACTTTAAGCTCCAAAATGTTCTGGGAAAAAAATAAATAAATACGAAAGGTTAACAAATATAGCATGCTACAGGTATTTCATTTTAGTTGAAGAACCTTGGGAAAGAATGAAAAAATAGAAATATTGCAGTTGCTCAGTGTACTCTATTGACTATGCAGGCAGATACAGTCTTATCAAACCATCAGAATATAAGTACAGTAAGAGTGTGAATACTTCACAAAGGATCTCAGAAAGACCTGCAGAGTTGAAGGACTATGTTGTATGCTTGATATCTGGTAGAATAGCTGTTGGAGGTGTCTGCATTCTTACCTTAACCTGGCTCTGGATAGTGAAGTGGAAAGTCTCATTCCATGTCGGGTTCTTGCTGTTCTGGACAGTCTTGGTGCGGAAATGCTGCACTGAAGCTGTTGGCAGGCTCAGGCTCACATAGCAATCAGACTGGCTTACTGTTGAAGACACAGAAAGCAGAAAACAGTGGAAAAATGAAACAATCTAGTCCCCTGTATGGTGAGCATTTTTAAGCTCTGTACACAAGCAATATACTGAATTCAGGCCTGGATCTAGCCAAGACACCATCAAGCTGCTGCTAGACAACCATCTTGCTTTACTATTCTGAAGGCTTATCATTGTGTGCTTCTTGAGAACTACTTTTTTTTTAAGTCTGGGGGAAAAAATAAACATTCAAAATAGGCAGTTGTGTTGATGAAGAGCCATCCAAACACAGAGGGGCACATGCACAGAGTGGCCTCACAGGGCTGGCCACTGTGGACAGCTGTGACAGGAGTTGCACATGGACAGAGCCCAGCACCTACACACTGGGCTTCCACAGGTAAGCATGAACATGCCTTTATATGTCTAGAGTAGCTCTGGCTGTAAGTTCTGTCTTGTCTACCTTCTGAGCATCTTTTCTTTTCTCTAGGACCTCTGGCTGCCAATGCAGACAAGGAAGAGCCTGTTGCATTCAAGGTTCCCATGAATCCAAATTCCTATCACAGAAGGAACATCTTCTACCAAGCTATCTGATTTCAGTCTGCTTTCTTCCCTTATGAAACTTTAAAAAGGAAACACCCAACAACAGAGTTTTTCAAGAAAATATAAAGAAAAAAAATTGAAGAAAAGAAGATTAATCACCTGTGGAGATTAAATTACTGAATTTAATCTTCTGTGAAGAAGATTATAAGAAAAGATTGAAACGTTGAACAGTTTGATGGATAAAATTTGCTTTGAGAAGCAGCTGTACTGCGGCAGAATTTTCAGCAATAAAGCTGCATAGAAAAAGGTATTGCTTAATGTCACTGTTTTCACCTGCATCCCGTGCCGCAGCCAGAGTGGCAAAGGTATTTGCAACACTTCATGTACAGGTGGAAGCTTGTCTGTGCTTCCCAGCACAGAGTGAGCTGACATCGCTTCTTTGCAAAAAATTGCACTGCTCTGCTGTTTCCATTTGAGGTGTGTTCAGGTAATAAAGTTCACCTATTAATTCCCATGTTTTCAGATGTAGTGAGGGCAAATTTAGTGTTTTTATTTTCCTTTCTCAGCTGAAGTGGCCAGTTGTAAAGTGTGGCTTCCCACCTGAACTCCACCGTAGGAGCTTTTAGTAGGAAGGGGTGGTTAGCAGCAGTCTGCAGGGCTTGCATCATCAAGAAGCACTTTCATTCTGAGGTCAGAATAATCTACTGACAAATACATCTGTCATCATTATTAGGAAATAAAAAAGTAAGTATGAATCATTAGATTAACAATCTAATGGAGTCTTGTGGACCCACACTCAAAAGTCAGAGATGATCACCCTACAGAACATGAGCTCTTGGTTAGGGATGACAACCTACACAGGTGCCAAAGACAGCATGGGGAGCATTGCCATAAATGCCAATCCCATTAGTAGAACTGTATTTCCTCTTTTTGTATTGCCATGTACTCAAGCATTCCTGCCATTGCATAGCAGACACACCTTCATCTGAACAGCATCTGAATAGGCCTAAATCTTGTCACACAATTTTACTGGCAGACTTGACTTTGGGAGACACAAAATAATTGACTTGGCCCATTGTTGACTCCCCATGTGTAAATCAAGAATTAAGAAAGTCAGCCTCCCCCAACTTCTCTGAAGCTTAAGTCATCTTTTCTGAGTAACTCTGAATGAAAAAGAGTAACTTTGACTGATAAAGTAGTCATCATATATATCAAGATATATTATTTCAAAAAAGCATCAAAACACATACAAATCAGATGAGCTTCTAACAATTCTAATAGCTCCCAAAGTTCTATGTGCACACCAGAAACGTCCCTTTAAAAACCTTTTCTGCCTCTTGGGAAGCTCAGACTGATATTAGCACAGATTGCTGTTGGCCCTTGTCACCACTAGGAGAAGGATCAGAAGGATCCAAGTGGGTAAATCTATGGGTGAACCAAAGCTTATTTCATTGATATTACCCAATTAGTAATACATGCTCTGACTTTATCTGTTGCAAAGAACACAGCATTATTTTTAAACTCCATCAATTATATTTTGTCTGTAAGTGGTCACTGTCTGCTACTGCACTGTATCATCCACCTTAAAGAAATAACTACCTGTCAGACAGCAGAGCCCTGACTTCTCATTAAGATCTCTGACTTTCTCTGGGAGAATTCTGACAGCCACTAAACAAGCATGCTTCCCTCTTCCCATCTGCAAAATATGTTTGGTGATGCCCTTTGTGCTTCAGAAGTGTCCTCTGAAACCTAATTACCTCTTGTTTGTAAATTATTTTCCAGGTGTTAAGAGGGAGGCATTTACAACACCCAGGAACCTTTTTTACACATCTCTGACACCTCAGGATGGTGTTCTGTCTGACCACCTCCAGGCAGAAGTGGGTGTGTGAGAAGTGGCATTCCACTCCTATCCTGTGCCCTGCCTGGTGGGTCTCACTGCAGTATCCCTCTGCCTTTGCACGTGCATGGCTCCCACTGCCAGCCACGTGTGAGCAAATCCCCATCACCCTGGTATGTAAGCCTAACCAATGCCTAACTACAGCAACTAGACTCCCACAGGATACACACAGCACAGCATCACATCAGTGACCCCTCCACCATGACACATTGACAGCTGTCAAACATGCTTGGGATGGCAGCCATAGTATTCCTGTGGGGCAATATCCGGCCAAAAGCAGGTGTGGCAGGCAGGTATTTATGAAAGCACGGTCTCCTCGTTCAATTATTACACTAAGGGTCTAATTATCTTCCAGGATAATAGCAGGCAGAACTGGATCTTAATTGTGCTTTACCATTAGGAAGCATTACAACAACATGACCCATGCTAAAAAACACCATTAGCCACAGCCCCATGCTGCATCCCAAACAGCAGAACGCCCACTCATCTGGCTCAAGCTGAAATCTCTTCTGTCTGATAGAGAGCTCAAATTCAAGCAAGGGCTCAACCAAACATTTTAATTCCATCTCCCTTTTTGATGTTAACGGCTGCAAGCTTCAGCCTGCCTGTAAACTGGGCAGAAGCCTCAAGCATCCTTCTCCTCATGGAGTGCATTTAGCTTCTCACTGTTTCTGGGAGGTAGATTTTTTCATAATGCTTATGGTATAGTTTTCTCTTATTGTGCTGAAAGGACCTAAACCAAGAATGTGGTCTCAAACACTGTTTGCCCAGAGCATCTCCTTGACTTGGTCTCCCTGCACTCCAGCCAAGTCACAAAATATAAACTATCAACACCAGTTGAGAGGAGCATTTTTCTTCTTTTTCCCCCACTTCATAGCTGAGTAGGTATCTCACTGAGGACAGGGGGACAAGTCAGCATCACTGTCTTCTAGAGGGCAAAATATTAGATAATTGATATCATTGAAAATTTTAATATTATTTTTTAAATAAGAATGTGGGCTACTTCTGTGGCCTTCCAGAAGGTGATTTACAGGCAGACTATCAGAATTCGTTCTGTCCAAGGAGATCAGTTCCTGCCCCCTGGGAGCATTCAGTATTCACTTTCTAATAGTAAACTTCAAGAAAAAGCTTTCACACTTTCTCCCATCCAGCCCTTCACTCTGGGTAGAGCACCCTACAAGTATCCCTAAAACTATATTTATGTAATCTCATTTACATCCCTCCTTAGAACACTCTTTTGTTGAGATGTTGCTAAACAACCTTCCTTGTTTGCCTTTATCAGTCCACATCCTCTGATTTTATAAACATATTTCATGCAGCACCTAGAACAATAGGCTGCTTGTGTATAGTTGCAACTGCTTATATGGTGAAGTAAGTAATAAATAACAATGAAACAATAACAGTGCAAGAACAGAACACCAGAGGAAGTCTGCATGTTCCTGCAATAAGTATAGTGGGGGAACACAGTTCCTCAAACAACGATGTATTTCACTGACTATATTTTTTTCCTAAATCTCAAGAGGCTTTCACATGAATTGATCTCATATGTGGCAGAATTGCTACTGCAACTCTGTAAAAAAAAAAAAAAAA